>VXBW01005134.1:27518-157803 GCA_013400375.1 Thinocorus orbignyianus | reverse complement strand
TGGGTCATGTTGAGCTTCTCATTCATGAGCACTCCCAAGCCCTTCTCCTCAGGGCTGCTCTCCAGCCATTCTCTGCCCAACCTGTATTTGTGCCTGGGATTGCCACATCAATGTGTACAGATAGGAGAAGAATTGGTGCCTTTAGAGGCTCTACTGCTAGCTGCCATCCCCTGGCCTCAACTATCTTAAAAATGTGCATTTTTCCTTTGTATTTAAATAGTGGGGTTTATACAACATCCAGCATGTGAAGGATAGATATCTTTTCCACAGCCAGTGCTTTTAGCATCTATCTAGGATTTCACCCTGAAACTAAAGGGCCAGCTGTGGGGTACACCTATTACCTGAAAGTGTCTTACAAGGGCAGATCATAAGACACTATTTCCTGCTGGCATGAATTTATCTTTGGGTACCCCCCTTTGACACCCATCCGCCCTCATCGATAGTCAGATGTTCTCTGACTAGAGAACATCTTGGGTCATGTTCCCATTCAGCACAAGTCGGCCTTTGTTCAGCTTAGCTCAGCTGAGGGTCTGTCTGGTTCTTCCTCACTTGGGACACTGAGTGGAAACCAGGTTGCTTCAGCCTGAGTGTGGGAAGAGGAACAGAAGTCCAGCCAATCCATGGGATCTTTCACAAACTGAGGTTATTGCTCCAAGAACTGAGGTTGTCCTTGGGTCATAGGTGCATTGCTATACACTGCTCCTTGGGGTGAACAAATGGGCACTTTCTGGCTGTCTGAGCTAACTATGAGGAAACATCCAATAAAGTTCTCTGTTAATTATTTTCTAAATGTCAGCTTGCAAAGTTTTGTTTTGGTGCCTCTTGCTTACAGCTTTATCTTCTGGGGCTGTACCTTCTCCTAGGAGAGGGCAGGCAGGAGGAGCATGCCCATTGCTACTCTCAATATTCAGAGAAGAGGCAGGTGCAGGACCTCTGTGTACTGAGCTGGAGCTACTTGGGGACTGCCCAAGAAGGACAGCTCTCCTGAAACCCCTGTCACTGGAGACTGGCTTTTAGCTATTCCATGGATGAGGTACAGGCGCAGTTGAAATAGCAAGGGCCAGGTAACCAAGCTAAACTAACCTTGAGGGAGATCATGCTAGTAAATTCCTTCCAACTCATTCTGTTCCTAAAGTAAAACCTGGCCTGGGGTCTACCAGTGGAATGCATGAGAACTCTGGTGATGCTTAGCAACTATGTGAGTTGAAAGCAAAGTGTGAAGATTATAGCTGGGAATTCTTGCAGGGAGCATCTGTGTTGAGCATTACACAAACGTTGCTCCAGTAGAGCTGCTCAAAATGAGGTCCCTGGTTATGGTATACAGGAGGTGGCTCCTGTCCTGAAAATCATGCAGTCATTGGGCTCTCCAGGTGCTTGAGGAATATCAAAATGCACCTGCACTTCCTTCTGCTGTCTGACCTTCTTTCAAGGCTTTTGGTATCAGGGTGTCTGGCCAGTGTGGAGCCTTAGTTGGGCAGTGGGATTGAGGAGAGAAAAGCAGTGCCTCGCATATTGCTGATGTGTAGGAAGGAGTCCGTTTGAGTTCTTGTCGGCGCTGAATGCGAAGCAGGTTTAGCAGGGAGGCTTCGCAGGGATCTGCACAGCTCCCTGCTGGCTCCATTGGTTCAGGCAAGGTACGGCATCTGCGGTCTGGGGTGTTACCTCTCTGCTTATGCCTCCTACCAGTAGGGATAGGAGATATCCACTGTCTGCTGTCCTCTGTTCTCCAGGGCTCTTGGAGAGCCTTCCCTTTAAGCTTCCCTCCTGTTTACTGCTGTGCAAGCCAGGGAATGGGAATGTCCCTGGCGTAGAGAGTGATCTTTGTGCCGATATGGAGCTTTTCCAGAAGGAGCTGCAGTGTCATGGGTGAGCCATCGTCACAGGAGCTGCTGGGTGGAATGTCCAGAATGCCCCTCTGCCTCCCTAGCCTGCTGTCCTCCTATTTTTATTTGTATCTTAGGCTTTTTTTTTTTTTTTTCCACTTGAAATGCTTTATGAGTCAACTATCCTGCTGGCTGGGAAATGGATATCAATGTCATCTAACATCAACAGGTGAGCATCACGGTGCCCTTGGTGCAAAAGCCCTGCTGTTGAAGATGTGGGTCTGAAGAGGCCCTTCTTCCCCATGCATCACCCCTCCTCCCATGGGGTGTTTAACTTTTATGATGGTCCTTATCCTTGTGCACGGCACAGACCTGAAGTAGCCTTTCTGTTTCATCTCGGAGCTCTTAGCTGCGGTTAAGGGTCTTCCCAGCAGCCTGGCTAAGGTCAGTTTTAGATGACTGATCTTCAGCTTGTTTCCTTTCCTAGAGTTGGAGTAGCAGGAGGTTGCTGTGGCTGAACATGTTTGTATACTGTTATAAATAGCACATGCTGCTTGGATGCTTTTCAGGTTAGAGAATGGTAGTTTAGGGGCTGCAAGGCAGTAGAGACCTAGCTACTGGGTTATTTTGGAGTTGAGTGTGACTGGTGTGGTGAAAGTCAGTTCTTTAAGGGAATGATTTTGTGGTGTCAATAAGCTAATGTGAAGCTGGCTTAACATAGCTTAAAAATGAAATGCAAACTAGCAGCTGCCTTCAGGTCTTTTCCCCTTGGTAATGGTAACTTGCCCCTTGTAACTGTTGCAGAAGAATCCTAGGATGAACCAGCAGAGGTGGAGCAGCTGACCTCCTCCTCTGGCAAGGGACACATTGGGATGTTTCAGGACACAGTTGTCTGTGGCTTCTTTGCGTCATCCCAGCTGAAATTCAGATAAGGACAATGGCCCTGCAGTACTCAGGTTCACGTATAACACCATCCACTGCGGCAGTGGTGGGGGCAGGGAAGGATGGGGATGTGGCTTTTCTAATGAAAATGGAATAATCCACATATTAGTAGAATTTTTAGAAGAATATTGGCTTAGTGAATCTGTACAGGGAAGAGTGTTGAATTAATTGGCTGGTGGGAGAAGAATGAAATGTTTTCCCAGCAAGCAATACCAACTATTAGGGACTGTCTCTGCCCCTCAGTATGTACCTCAGTAAAGGAAGAAGAACTTAATTTAGCTTTTTGTATGACTCTGTGTCCCGAGTCACCAGATCCGCCAAAGACCATGGGAAACTTCCGTGGACTGAAATTGGCACTGGGCTAGTCCTAGTAATAATTGACAGCTTGTGGCTGACCTCTGTAGAACTTGTCTCTCTTGACCACCCTTCATTCAGCTGCTCCTCTGGCAGTCTGCAAGCAGATTTTTAGCTGGTTTTCCTGGAATAGCACGTCTGGTAGTAACAGGATTAAAAACACTGTCACTTCTCTCTCCTCCCAAATATATTCCAAGAGGACTTTTCATCTGTCATGGATCTAACCATGTAAACTTGATTCCTTTGGCTGAACCCTCAGCTAGCCTTACTTCCAGGAAAACTGGTGGTGCTGCAGATCACCCTGTCCTCATCTCTTCCCACAGAGCTTTCTGTGCTCAGCTTTGATGCAAGTGAGCCAGCATGTCCACAAAAGCACAGATGACCTTAAATTGAAATACCTCAGAAGCTCCTATGTGTGTGTGTGAATGCACACAAGTATAAAAAAAAAAAACAACAAAAAAACCAAAACAAACCCAGAAAGTACTCAAAGAATGCAATTGCTAATTAGCAGTAATTCTTACTTCATCCTCTGTTTTTCTCTGTCCCCACAGCCCACTTGGCTGTGAAATGGTGATAGAGCAGTTGCAACTGAAGTCTTCCTTCAAATGCTGGCCGTCTTTTTCCTGCCATAGTTGGGATTCCTGTCTTGTTTTTCTTAAGCAACTTCCAGCTCACACTTTAGCTCAAATAGTCATAAGCTCCATTTAATTGCAGTTGTTTTCAGTATTGCTATCGAATCTTTCTGCACACTGAGATGCCAAGTCTGAAAGTATCATTCTGTAAGCGCCATCTCTTGGGTGGCACAAACAGCCCCCTCCAGCATGGCCTTTGCACACAGGGTGTCTCCCTGTGGCTGCACACTCAACACCCACCCTCCCACTGAGTTTTGCAGCGCTCGGTGCTGTGGAGCTTCCTGGGATCACGTGGCTCAGGCGCTGGGCTTCGTTCAGTTTTTGGCTCTGCTGATGTTTCTTTGTCTTTCCTCCCCTTGTCAGATGTGAAGGCATCTTCGGGAGCGTTATAAGTGCTAATGTCTTGCTGTTGGTAATGTAATTTCTGTGAGGATGCCTTCCTTCATGTTGGGAAAGATGTTGAACCATGTGGCTGCTATCTGGAACAGGCTGGGCTCAATGGCTTACTGCTAATTGAGTAAGTAAGATCAGAATTAGACTGCTAAACATTGCTCTAGGACAGAGCAAAAGACTGGGATTATAGTGCTAAAAATTGCTGCAGAGGGGGTAACTTGGATTTTCTGTTAGGTTGCTACCTCACAGTGCCTAAAATCCTGACCCCAGAGTCTCTGGTCATGTTCCAGGGTCTAGTTGTATGCGTGCTTGAGCTGCTGGTGTTGATGGGTTTCCTAAGCACAGAATCACATTCCCAGGCCGTGTTGGTAGAAAACATGTTGCTGGCACACGTGTATTGCAAAAGACTGGGATGTGTCAACATAGCTTTGAGGGTGGTGTTGCTCTTATCTCCATTGTATTTATTAACCTGGGTCTAACTTGGATTCATCCATTCCACTGTCTCCTTTCTGCAATTGCAAGACTGGGTGGGAGAGCCAAATGGAGGGATTTCCAGTTGGCTTGAACTGATCGTGTCTCATCTTTGTCAAAGAACTGAACTTCAAGTCATTCGTAGGGTTAAGCTGTAGACTTAGAGTCTTAAGTACACGATCAGAGTTAAAGCTAGACTTCGCTTAGTGTTACTGATGTTGGGTTTTGCTTTCTTTAATGTCCCTACAGCTCCCTCATGGTTGGGAGATCTGAGTCATATTTTTTTTCCAATCTCTAACACATCCGTTTCCCCAAGGAGGAGTTGTTATGTTTAAAAGTTCATTGTCTAGTACTTTTGTGAGGAAACTAATTAAACTTGTTTGAAGTCTTAATTTGTGAAAGCATGCCTCTTTTTTTTTTTTCCCCCCTCTCCTGGTTTCTTTAGTTGTTCCCCTCACATTCTTCTCGCGCATATTCCCAGTGCCACTGGGAGTGCAGTGATTGGGTGGTATTTACAGGAACTGTTGCCTTGTATCTCACAATGGCTGGGAGATGTGTGTGGAAGCTGCAGACAGTGTGTGCAAAGGGCAGCATGCTGGGTGCTGAGGGTTTGGCTTGGGTTGATGTTTTTGGTTTGTTTTCTTCCATCTCTCCTTTCCCACTGGAGAACTCTGATGCTTTTGCCAGTTGGGGCTCCCAGTGACTGTGAGATAATGGGTTTAGCAGATGCCTGCCCTTTTGTGCAGATAGGATGTCTCCTCTCCTCCCGACTCAGCTGTGTCACTGTGTGAAAGGGGAAAGCAGGCATGCCTTCATGAGCCCTGCTTGCCATCAGGGCCTAGTATACTGCTGTGGAATCTGACATGGAAGGGACAGGACACTGAAGACTCTGCAGGTGGCACTAAGTCACCGATTCCTTAGTGGAGCTTAGTGTCTGTCTTGCTCGCTGTCGCTGACATTCACAGCAGAGCTGAGATCATTTAGCTGGAAAGCACCAGTATTCCTGTTTACTGGCACTTTTGCTTACAGGCAGATGACTTTTTTTCATGTAGGAAAAAAGATGAAGTTTACTAGAGAAGTTTTAGTGGAAGGTGTTTTGAAGTGGATTTAGCCATAAACTCAAAGCTATTAAAGCATCTCCCTTCTTTTCTTTATTAGCCTGTGTTTTTACGGGCTCCACATTGGCCAGTAAAACAGGATCTAAGAAAACGTGTCTTTGCCAGATGCATGTGATCTTCCTTGACTTCATAAAAAATATGTAAGATGAAGGTAGCTCTTCACAATGGAGGAGTGTGAGGGCCAAGCCACCAAACTTTCATGACTTCTCTCTCTGGCACTGCTCATAGTAGCCTCTAATCTTGAGTTATATATCAGCCAGTGGGGAGAAACCTCTGAGTAAAGCTGTGAATGAGGCTTTTCTGTGCCTTATTTTGTGCAGAAGGCTGGTTTTGCTAGAATTTCATGATGAATTTTCCTTTTTCTTATTGCAGGTGAGGCTGGTGCCAGCATTATTCGAGTGTCAAAAGAAGCCCGGAAGAGGTTCTTAGGCCCACTCCACCCATCTTTCAACTTGGTGAAGACCATTCGGATCTGCCTGTCCAAGACCGTGCCAGACAATGGGCATGAGGTCGCAGCAGGACGTTTGGGTATTTCCCTGACACGTGTTTCTGATGGAGAAAATGTGATACTGTCAGACTTCAATTCCAAGGAAGAGCTGATCCAGGTGAATGGAAACTTACTGCAAAGGGCTAGGCAGAAATTGCACGCAATTTTATTTTGCCTTGTTATCATTGTCAGCATGTGCCAGCGTGGTGTTCTGAGCAGAGTAATAGGTTTGGTAAGCTTTGATCTGCCTCTCACATTCTGGATCTCTTTCTCAGGCCTGTGTCTGCAGCACCTTTATACCTGTCTACTGTGGGCTGATACCTCCAACCTTGCGTGGAGTGGTAAGTAAGACTCTTAAGATGCTGCTTCATTAAATCATGTACTAATGAATAATAAGAGAGAAATGGTGGTACTCAATTTTGACAGTTTTATTGCCTGTCTGATAGCAGCAATGAGCCTGAAGAGGCATGAGAAATTCCCAAATAAACAACATCCAACAGTGGATGTGCACTGTTTCCACTGCTGCCTATAAATGCTGGCTATAAATGTCCTGAAGGCTGGAGTATTTAACATGATAGTAATATATAGCAATCTGGACAAGTGCCGGCTGACTTAGCAGCCAGAAGAACTATCTGCTTAAACAGCACTTTCCATTGCTGAGGCTCCAGTCTTCTGCATGTGGAAAGAATTTGGGTCTAGGATAGAAATCATGAGCGTAGTCCTTCTCCCACACACCTAATGTGTTCTGTGGGGTTTTAGCTGTTGGTGCTGATACCAGACCTCTTTTCCATGGAGTTCTTCCTGACCTTCCTCTGAGAATAATGTTCTGCTGCCTGCAGGAGCTTGCTTTTTTTTTTTTTTTTGTCCAAGGCTGTTCAGAGCAATTTCTCTATTCTGTGTTTGCATGTTAGAAATTAAAATATTTGAAAGCTGTGCAGAGCTGGAGCACCTCTGAATATTGCAGTCATGCTTAAGGACCTCAGTTGAGCTTGGAGTCCCTTTGTGCTATGAAGATTAATGTACACATTAAAAGGCAGTTTGTTTTCAAACTAAATAGTTAAAAGGGAGAGGGACAACTGCTATTAATGTTTGTGTACCCTGGTTTTCCGTAAGTGACCTGACCAAGATGCCTCAATCTGTCAGAGAGAGCATCAAATCTGCTCTCACTTCTACCTGTGTCCTAAAACTGAGGTCAGTTTTGCTCCTACATAATATACAATTTGACCTGTTTCTGTCTTGTGCAAGCGTGTTGGGTAGGGAAATGACCTAGAAGAAATGTCCAATATCCAGCTCTTCAGAGAAGTGACAGAATCAGCAATGGTTTGACATTTGCATATCAGTTGCAGGCAGGGTTTTTTGTCCCACAGCTGGTGGGAGCATAGCAGTGGCTCTTGCATGACACCTCTTTGGGACCAACTGAGGTCAGTGTGAATCAGGCAAAATCTCAAAATTCCAAAGCTGTGTACAGCATGAGGGTTTCTGGTATGTGCAGCTGCCCTGGCACACTGAGGAATGGCTTCTTGTGTCAAGATTCCTCATGGGGAAAGGTGGGGAGGGAATATATGAGATGAGGAAATTAATTTCTACCTCTTCCCCAGAAAATTGTGGTTCCTTCTGTCTCTGAAGGGGGGAGTTGGCAAGGGGAGAGGTTAAATTAGATTGGGTGTGAGTCTGGCAAAAGGTTTTGAAACAGGACTGCATGGTTTCTAGCATGCCTCTGATTATTTTATATTTCCCGGACAGACTGACAGGCCTGACATGAGGACCAGTTTTCAGAGCAGTACAGTTCTGTGCTACGTGTAAAATCCATATTCTGTCTCTCTCCTAATCTTTTTCCAGTGTTCATGTCTCTGAGCTCTAGTACCCCCGTGGAGTGGATGATAAAGATGGGTGGGAGGAGGAAAAAAAAACCAAAAGAATTTTCAAATACAAGGGTTGATAACTGATCTGTCAGCACACACTTGGATCAGGTGACCCCCTAACAAGGGTCAAAAAGCAGATTTGACAATTCATGAGTGCGGGGCCCCATGTGTGGAAGGACACAATAAAGCAATGGAACTGGGCACCCCAGAAATTACTTCAGTCCATGAACCATCCCCAAAAGCTGCTGCTCACACCTGCAGGCAGCCTGTGGCTCTGCTGTTACGGGCTTTGCAGGAGGTTGGAGAGTTGTTAGGCTTGGTTTCCTGGAGGTTCAGGCAAATCCAAAGATGTGGCAGTTGATATTGAGTAAGGAATGGTAATTAGCATTGACTGGGGAACCAGAGAGTGGGGTTTGGCACGTGTATTCCTAGATTTCCATGCAGTGGGAAGGCTTGGCCCACCAGACCTACTGTAGTTAAGCCGCCTTTGTAACGGCATCTGTGCGTTTATGCTGCCACCCTCGGGGAGACTTATGTTTCTGCATCTTTACTGCAAAACCATTGTCTTAGTTAAGTGGCCAAAACTCTTACCTCTATCTTCAAAGGAGGCATGTGCTATGTGCTTTGCTCTGTCCTCTTCCCACTCAGCATGTCATGGTCTCATCCTTGCAGAGGGAGTCAGCCAGATGTCTCCAACTCTAACTGTGCCTGGTCTGGCTTTCAGTGGAGCAGCTTTGGGGACATGATGACAATGACAGTTTGCTAAGGTTGCTCTCAGCTTAGGGAAGATTGATGCCCGCTTTAGAAAGGGGTGAGGGTTCAATTGATTTTTGGCACCTCTGTTGTCTCAAAAACACTCGGAACACTCAGCACCCCAGGAAAGTGTACTTCTCCTTGAGTTTAATCTATCACATCCTTCCACTTTCTTCACTGCCCAAACCCAAGGGGTGCAGTAGTCTCTAACTCCGTCTGTCTTGATACTGTTTGCTGAACAACGCCTGACATGAGAATAAAATGCTCTGTGCTACTAGTGCTGCTGTAGCCTACATTTGTGAATGCATTTGTAAATGCAAACCATTTCCCTTGAATATGTAGGCTGTTTGCAAAGGCAGTCTTGATATTGTTTGCCCCAAAGAAACCTGCTGTTCAGTCCACCCTGACCCTGTTTCTTTGATGGGAATTGGATTCCTATAGCTGAATTTGATTGCTTTCAGCCCAAAAATCTATGACCTGTTCGCCAGGCTCAGAAGAGCTGCTTGAAGAGGTCTTTACCTGTCTGCCATCCAGAGCAAGAGAGAAGAAAGTACAAAGTGCCCTGCAGGCAAAGCAGCCAGCATTTTCTGAGACCTTGTGCAGCAAATGTCTGATGCCAGTGGTCAGCCTGCCTGTGAGACGAGGCACAGCATGACACAGATCTTGTGATCAGCATTTCCATGCTCTGCCTGAGTTCAGTCTCTGCCAGCTAAGCTCCTAACCCAGCAGAGAGCTGAAATATGTTGCAGCTGCTGTTTATGGGGATATGTTGCTTTTTAGCTGTGATGATTTGTTTTTGAATGCGTCTAAAGGGAAGGGTTCCAGGCAGCAAACAGCAAGATTGACCCTGATACAAAATCAGCAGGACCCTTCTCTGAGGCTTGCAAGAGCTTGAGTTGTTGCTCTGCAAAGTCTCAAACTTGCTGCTCTTCTGGCTTGACCAACATCACCTTCCTTTTATCTTCTGTATGTTACTTGCTCTGCCAAAGGCCTGTGATAGGGATTGTCTTGCTCAGCTCCTTGTGCAATTATGGTATGGCAACAAATGCTTTAAATTGAGTATATGCTACTGGAGTTGCCCTTCCTGCAAGGGTAACACAAATGTGTTTATGGTACCTAGGTACAGAACATTCTCTGATAAGAGGGTGCCTGTTAGGAGCAAACCCCGAGTCCCTCGTACTCTGTTATCACGTCACAGCAAGTAGATTCCAAATGTCTATGCATGTGTTGGTATTGCTGCTTGATAAGCCTGCTAGCAAGAAATCATGTGGGTTTACTTTTAGGTAACAACACTTCTGCCAGTGGGGACTTGTGTCTGAGCTTATTCATTTTAAACACAAGTGAAAAATGGCACAATGTCACAGTGTGACAGCTTAGATCAGTGCTAATTTGCACTGCAGGTAGCTGTCGGTGGTTTATATTATTTAATTGGACAAGCAGTCAAACCCCATAGGTGTAAGTCAGCAGTCACACAAGAGAATATGCCTTTCTCACTGAACAATTGTGACCAACACATTTGACCATAACAAAGACAGACACATAGCAAAATATTATAGACAACACAGCTGTGCTGTCCCTGGCTTTGCCTCCTGCAGTGCTGGTGGATGTACTCCATTCTGTTCCCAAGTTGTTGGCAAAAATACAAACAGGGACACAGTAAAGAAGCTGTTTCATCAGTTACAAGACTGAAGAGTGCTTCATTTGTCTTGATTTCAGAGATATGTTGATGGAGGGATTTCTGACAACCTGCCACGATATGAGCTGAAGAACACAATCACGGTGTCTCCATTCTCAGGAGAGAGTGATATCTGTCCACGGGATGATTCCACAAACATGCACGAGCTAAGAGTCACCAATACAAGCATCCAGTTCAACCTTCGCAACCTCTACCGCCTCTCAAAGGCCCTATTTCCTCCAGAGCCACAGGTGAGTTTCCTGGCAGCATCAGAAGTTGGGGACAGTAGATAGGCACTGGCTATACTGTGCATCTTGGCAGAAGATTCCAGACACTATTAGTTTTGTATCTCCTGTTTGTCTGGTTTTTAACCTTGATGTTATGAACCTGGTTACTTGGAAAGTCTTGACCATCTGCACAAGGTTGTTTGGGTGGCTTGGTTTTCTTTTTCCACTGGAAGATCTGGAGTTCAGGTGGTAGGAGTTCCTTGGAAAGCATTCCCATGTTGTGCTCTCTAGAGTGGCATTTGCCAGGAGGCCAGGCTCACTGGTAAACAAGGATGTATTAGCCATCAGAACCAATGTGCTCCTGAGTGTTTTAAGGTGTCAGGATGGAGCTGCCAGCCTGCAGCAAGTGGCTGTCTCCTAAAAAGTGCAAGTAGAGCAGGTGGCACTGCAAACAGCTTTGCACACTTGTGAGCAAATGCAGCCTCAGACAGACCTGGTGTTTGGGCATTGAGTGTGCATTCATGTGCTGAATTACTTGGACAAGCTTTTTCCTGCCCCATCTCTAGTGTCAGCTGGCTTTATCTGCAAATGCAGTGGCCTTTCTTGGCATCTGCTGGGAGGTATTGTGGGCTGCTTGTCAGAGTGACTTGCTGAAGACTGCCCACCCCAGCATCAGCTGTAGATGGGGAAATGAGGTGGCTGCAATTCTAAGCCTGTACTTAAGTCGGATTCCAGGTGTCCCTTCCAATCTGATTTATCCTGTGATTCTTGTCTCCAGTGTATTCATGTTATACCTCCAATTCCTGCTCAAAGCCTGGGAAGAGCTGGCAAGGATGAGATCACTCCTTGGGGTAGCTTAGGAGTTAGGAGAATTCCTCTAAAGCCGACATTGAGCTGGGTGTTTGTTCTGCTCAGCCAGACAATCTCCAAATTACATGTTCTTGCCTTCCTCTGCTGACAGGTGCTGCGGGATATGTGCAAGCAGGGCTATCGGGATGCACTGCACTTCCTGAAGAAGAATGGTAAGGAACTGAGTGTTTTTAAGCTGTACTGACTTGCCTCTTTTGTGCCAGGTTTGGTGGCTTTGAGGATAGACAGTGATCTATTTGAAAGGTGGAAGGGCAGAACTGAGCTGTGCTTCAGATGTTGGAATGTGGAATTTCTATTAAGAAGCCTGTGCTAGCAGTTCAGGAAGCAGAGGTGGAATGCACATCTTGCCGGTGCAATGCAGGAGGGCTCTAACCACTGATAGCAGGGCACTGGTGTTGGCACAACAGAGTATTGATAACTGTTAGTACATTCTGGAAGTGTTCAAGGCCAGGTTGGATGGGGCTTTGAGCATCCTGCTCTAGGGAGAGGTGTCCCTGCCCATGGCAGGGGGGTTGGAACTTGATGATCTTTAAGGTCCCTTCCAACTCTAACCATTCTATGATTCTATGATTCTCAGTGCTACACCAACATGGTTGTTAGGTGCTCTTTGGTCCTCCTGCGGATACCCTGCTCCTTTTATGTGCAGCGAGGGTATGTCTAATGTGGCATAGTAATGCAGAGTGCAGACATGCCTTCAGCAGCTCCCAGCACCAGGCAGTTGACACTACTGTTTCACTGTCTTCTACCTGCAAGCGCTGGACTTTATGCCTCCAACTGTTGTAACAAGTTGAGTGTGTGTTTGCTACCACCTAGTGCTAATTTACAGCAGATCAAGCACACTTGTTTGCTCTGTGATTCCTGCCTCACTGGGATAAGAACAATCATGCAGCTGTGTTTGTGGATTTAAGCTGCAGGAGGGAAATCTTGCAGGCAAGATTGGCAGATTATAGCAACAAAACACTGCCAAAAGGCACCCTGCAGTACCTAAAGGGGAAAAGTTAGAATTTCTGGTGGGAAAAGAAAGGATGATATTAAAAAAGCAAGATTTCTAACCCATTAAGCTAAAGAGGCGAGTTGTGATGTCTGTCTGTCTGTCTGAGGCCAGGCAAGGCAGGGCAGCTAGTTTGCATCATCCTTACGGTATGATTTCTTCTCAGGTCTCCTTCATCGTCCAAGTCCTGCCCGTCCTCTCCTTGCCATAGAAGCACCCCCAGGAGAGAAGAAAGAGGAAGAAACAGAAGCTGAGGACCGACAAGAAGAAGACAATACTGCCCTTGCTGTTGTTGAAGAGCACATCTTTGAACATTTGCCTCCCAGGCTGAACCAGGGTATGATCCAAAGTGAGAGTGTCCAGGCAATCTTCCTGTCCTGCCTGGTGCACTTCAGAGGATTACTGGGGTCTGTGGGTATTGGCTTGTGGCTGAGCTTGGCCATATCCAGACTTGAACTGGCGCCCACTGATGATTAGATGGAGGTAGAACCTCTTAGATAAAGTTATGGCTTGCCCTGTGGAGGCTGACCTTGTGAGAGGTTGACTCATTTGGCAGTATTCTGCATGGTGAGGGGTGGAGGGGATCTTGTTGCTCACTCCTTTGGGAGTGTGATAAAGCTAAAAGCTGCTGTACTCAGCTGTGCTTAAATAATTGCTACCCCGAGCAAGACTTCTTAAGGAAGTTGGAAGGTGGAAAGGGGACACCTCAGGCTGGGTAACTATTGGGGTGTGGTAAGGAAAAGGATATTCCTGTTGTGGGGATTCAGCCATGTGTTCTTCTGTCTTCAGCTCTTCTGGAGGCTTGTGCTGAAAGAAGAAGTTTCTTGACTGGCATCACCAACATGCTGCCTATACGTGTGGCCACAGCAATGATGGTCCCCTATATGCTGCCTCTGGAGTCTGCAGTTTCTTTCACTGTCAGGTAGGTCTTTGGCTGGTTCCCTCAGTTGTGTTCTTCCCAGTGCAGCAAAGTGTTTCATGTAGTTGATGGAGCATGAATAGACACAGAGCAGGATCCTCTCTAACCTTGCAGTGCCAGAGTTCCTGGGAAAAGAGGAACTGCTGCTTACCAGACATATGAAAAAAAAAACCAAACCAAAACAAAAAAACCCTACCCCCCCAAAAAACAACAACCAAGAAACACCAACCCAAAACAAAAAAATCCCAACTTTTCCAACCTTCATGTGTTATTTAGCTACAGCCAATAGTCCCAGCTTGAAGGAAGGCAGCTGTGTGCTGGAACTTGCTCTGGAAAATGTTGATAAGTTTTGGAGCCTGGAGAGGGACTTCTGAACCAGGAGTGCAGGGATGAAAGCAGAAACCACGCAAGAGCTGGAACCACTGGAGCGAGGGGTAGTGTTGTTCCAGCTGTTTCCAGCTTTACACTTATGTGGCTGGAAAGGCAAGTCTGTCAGGCTTGTCCTTAGTATGAAGTACCCTTCTGGAAGGAGGTAGTTTGTGATAGGCTTAGGGGAAAACAGATCTGAAAATGGATGAAAAATATGGAAAGTGCTGACACAAAACGTGTAGAATTAGTTTCTGGGCTGTTCTCGTGCTTTGCAGATTCTCCCCCTTGATTCTGTGGATGGTAGTGTAAATGGCTCCTAATGCATTTGTCACTAAAAATAATGAGTAATCAATGATAGGAGGCAGAACTGGCATTCTTTCCATCATATTCTTTTTGGGCTCAACTAATGCTTGTGTCCTGTTTCTTCACAGGTTGTTTGAATGGCTCCCAGATATCCCTGAGGATATTAGATGGATGAGGGAGCAGATGACTGAAATCTGCAACTATCTTGTGAAAAAAGCCAAGAAGAAACTGGGCAGCCATCTTTCAGCCAGGTATGGCTGGTTTCCTCCACAGCGCTGTTCTGGAGGTCCCCTCCATTTCCACTTTCACCTTTGACTTCTGTAGACTCTACTCCATCAAAGCAGGGCAGATCAAACACAAATTGACCAGAAGGATTTACTGCCCAATCTAAAATGCAGAGCTGGTCCATGGTCTCTTGGCTTCCTTGTCTGTTGGATAGACTCAGCACATGGTCTCCTTCCTTCTTCCCGTTACAGGACAGACCCTGTAATTAAGCTGTTATGGTAGCAATAGGGCAGAAGATGTAGGTTTAAATAAAACAATATGCTCGCTTGTTCCATGTGCCCTGTAGAAGACAGAGGTGTTTGTCTGTGTGGCCCAGGGTCCTCTAAAAGTTCCTTCTAAGAGGTACTTGTGTTCAAATGACCTTTTCTGCCTCAAGATCCAGGCCTGTTTTAGGGTGGGGAGGCACTTGAGTGGCCAGGAAATACTAGAGGGTTTTCAAGTGAGACCTGGTGCTTCGGGTCTCTCTGTCTGCCTCTGCTTCTGAACGGAACTCCCTGCAATGGGCTGTGGCTTGAGGCTGAGGCAAGATTTTCTTTCTTGGATGAGGACAGGAAACTGCATTTTACAGCAGTAGGCAGAGGAGCCCAGCTGTGATTCAGATCCAGGTATGAGGGAGTGATTCTTAAGCGTGAGAGTTTGTGGTCTGAATAATCAAGAGATGCAAGGTGGGGGGGAAACAGGTGCACACTTCTGGCTAAGCTCATGCAGTCAGTGGTAAAACAAATTAGCTTTGTGTTTCTGGAGCTCTGGTCTGGTGACCTGCTCAACGCTTCCCAATGTACTGATTCTTTGCATGTGTTTGTCTTTCAGGCTTTACTACCATCTTGAGCTTGGAGGGCCGCAGAGCCTGCCGATTTCTTCTGCATCAGCTTGTAGTGAAGCACTCCCTATGTGGATGAGAAGCAACCGTTCAGTGTCTGATGTCATGATGAAGTGGGAGGAGTACCAGCGCCAGCTCATGCTGGGCTTACTCTGCATCAACGTGGACATGCAGGCCTCCCTCTTCCCTCGGGAAGGGTTTCAGATAAAGCTTCCACCTCTAGACTGTGCAAAAGAGTGCCTGCCACTCTTCTGAGCCTGCTGCTGTGCGGGGATGGGGTGGGTGGGAAGGGGACCAGTCTCATCCCTCAGCAGCAGGCTGCCCTGTGCTACTGAATATGCTGCAAAGGGGATGTCCCCAGGATGGAGACTGGTGGAATTGACTGTAGCCATTTGTTGCCCGCTGGGCCAAGCAAGGGGTCTCTGTGTTTGAAGATGCACATGGGCTGATACCTTGCTTTAAACTGGTGTTGAGGCCTGGCCATTGCCCGTGGCCAGGCTGATGCTGATCCAGCTGGGCTCTCCCAAATAATGCACTTTGAATTGTTGGCTTTTTACCGCCAAATAATTGGGATGTAGATGATGCTCTCAAGTTCATACAGCTTTTAGCTTCCTCTGTTTTTTTAGAACATGAGTCTTGTGTTTTTCTTAAATCATCTGACATCCCTTAGCTCTTTGTGCTACTGAAAGATGAAGTAGCCTCTTGCCAAACCAATTTTTCTCATGGCTTCTAAATTTTCTTTTGACTTTCTTCTTTGCTGAAGCCACGTCCTTTCCTCTGTCCCTTAACCACATCCTCACTGGAAGCCAGAGCTGGCCCTGCTACAGACTGTGCTGGGACTGTAGAAATGTAGAAAAGTTATGTATTTATGGTTCATGTTGTTGTGGTCTCTCCTGTTTTGATTTTTGTCTTCATGGAACTGCTGCAGCTTAAACTCAGAATGTTAAGTAAGTCATTGAGCTTGTTCTAAAGAAGTAATTTGGACAGAATTTTTTTCTAGGGAAACATGGTGAATTTGTCACTGTGAATGGAATAAGCGTGGGGTTGCCCTGGAAAAGCTCAACCTGACTATCTCAGGATCAGCTTAGTAGCTGAAGCAATGTGAAGTGCTTGTAGGAAGATGAGATTGTGCAGGGCATGTTATTTTTGAGTGGCTTGTGGTTGAGTGTCACAGCAAGTGCTGGGGAAGTGGCTGCCTCTGACAGGGGTCAGGCTTTGCTCCTTTAGGAACCGTACAACTGAAGGAAATTCCAAGTGGGTGTTACAGAAGAGATCCTCTGCTAAACCGGGGCTTGGCTCTATCTTCTGCCTAAGGAGTTTGGACCTTGATGTTTTGGAGTGAATGGATTTAGGCTTGTAGCTGTACTAGGCTCACAGCTTGTCTTGTCTTGTGTCGTGGCTCCCGGGTACAGCTCTGGCTGGTAACAGCTGGAGTGTAAGGGGTGCAAGTGAAGTTAGAAGTGTTGGTGCACATGCAGCCTGCTTGGAACTGGACTGGCTACTTTTGTATTGCCCTTCAAAGACTGGAGCTAGTGGGTCTGTAGCAGGGCAGGACTCTACCTTGTCAGGTACTGCCTTCTCAGTGATGGTCTGGTTGTGACTTGCTGTGCAGAAGCATGAACTCTGCTCTTCACAGGGTGAGACGTGGCTTCCTGTGGGGATCGCATGCACTTAAGCTTAAGTCCTCACACTACAACACAAAACCAGCTCCTGGTATTTTTTCTGCAGCGTTTCTAGCTGCATGAGGCTGCTTCTACCTCTCCTAGCACAAACAGTATGCAACTGGCCAAAGCAAACATATTGTTAGGAAGCAGAACAGGGTATCTGAAGCTGATTACATAGCCTATACGTGGAATAGTGATTTATAATAGATTCTCTTATGCACTTTTGATTTAGAATGGGAAATTAACCTCAGAAGTTCTACTAATACCTGGAGAAAGCAGTGCATCTGCTCGATCACATCTGCATGAGCAGTGTGGGTGAGGGGCTGGGTGCTGTTTCCTACCAGTTCAGTTGTGCACTGGATGTGGGTTTGAGTCTTTGTGGTGGAGACTGTGAATAAGCATAAGGACTTTTCTGTAGTGGCCATTGCAAGCTGGGAGGCAATAGACTGGGCAGTTGTGGTGCTGACCAACTGTCTGGAAGGCACCAGTGCAAATATGAGCTTGTGACTTACAGTATCACCCCACTGCCCTTCCTGGATGTAACCTAACAAGGGCCCGCATAACTTATGAAGCAGGCCTGCACTTACGCAGTCAGTGTTAGTCTTAAGCTTCACCTAGTTAAGGCAATTAGGGAACAGGGAAGTTGCTACAGGAAGAGGGAAAAAAAAATTGAGGATTCAGAAATCAGAATAGGAATACTGTGTTACAATCACAAGATTGACTTATTTTATCTAAAGCCTGCAGAAAAAGCCTACTGCTAGATGGATATAACCCTAACCGAAGTGAATCAGCAACAAGTAACTGTTGGTTAGTGGAAACAGGATGAATTTTGATGAAAACTGGAGTTGAGAAAAGGTGTTTATCTTGTGATTTGGTGTGGGATTTATTTTCTTCCACTGCTACCTCCTTTGGGGGACTGGCACATGCACAGCTGCTTAGTTTGCCAAATGCACATCTTTTGTCCCTAGTGCACACAGAGCACTTGGCAGGAATATACAGATATTTAGTGGCAAGAATGAAGGCATTTCATCCAGAAGCAAAACATCTGTGAGGGACAAAGCTGGATAAGGAAAATCCTGTGCTTAGAAGCTGCTGCCCTTTTGACTCTGCCTTGTTTGTGTTAATATATGGGTGGAGAAAATGATGCAACTATTTATTATTTTTTTTAATCCCTTCTTCCTGGACTGGTAAAACCACTGAGTGATTATGTAAACCACTAAACTATGAAATAAAATTCTCTTGGCAGCACTACACTAAGAAATTGCAGCTTGGCACCCTTATCCCCTGGATCTCCTCTGTTCTTCTCTTGCATCAGAACTGACTGGGCTGGTGCCACTGTCTTCCAGTGCTCTGATCCAGAAGACTTGCTGGTTCTGCTCTTGAATACATTTAAAGATATTAACTGTTCTGCCTGGTAAAAGACCTGAGTTTTGTTCTGTATTTTACTTTGACTGTCATTTAGTTTATTATATTAACCACTCAAAGAGAAGCTTTTGTACACTCTAAACTGTAACCACAAACCAAAGCCTGGCTTTAAATATAATGGTCTAACTCTGCAGGGAGGAAACTCCTGTTTTCCCTATGCTAATTTGCAGGGTGTGAACAGAAAATGGGAAAGCACCACTGTATTAACCCTTTTGTTGCCTTTGTTTATTCCCCCAGCAATGCAATGGCCATTGTGTGATAGCTTGTTGGCTTTATAGATTTAAGCTCTGATAAAGGAGCTGCAGACCTGTCAAAAATATCCCAAACTACCCTCCCTTTCCTTAAGAGAAGTTTCATGCATTTGCTTGAAATTGTTGCTGCTCATTCATCTCAGATTATAAAGGGCAAAGAACGTAGGAAAGATCTTGTCCACCGATGCAGGAAAAAGACCTGTGGCTGCTTTTTGCCTTTTTGTCTAGCTCAGAACTTACTTATTTGAAATCCCTGGAAACCTCATGATAGGCTCTGGATTGGATATGGAGGGGTTCATTGTGATAGCGCTACCTGGAATTCTTCAAGCCTTTGTTCTATGTGTATCTCATGGCGTGCATTATCTTCTGGGCAGCAGCTGCTGATAGGAACAAGGTTATCCTGTGTAACAGTCAGTCCCTTCTTTAGCAAAATGTGTGGCTGGATGGCCCAGCAGGTCGTGGCCAGGTCCTGCTCTCCAGGATATGGTGGTTGAAAGGTCAGGTTCCTGGACCAAAGGCTCATCTTGCAGTCCATGTCCAGTGACCCTTATAGCATTCACTTGAATTCTGTAAGAGTTCCGACCATGGCAGTTTCTACAGTCTCAAACAAAGGGTCTGTGCATTTGGGAATCATCTTTTTCTTTTCCTCCTTCCTGTGATACAGATACTACCTGCTGCTTTTAACAAGGCTAGTGGTGAACTGCTTCTGCACCTAACCACCCCCTAAGCTGTACAACACCATAGAGTTGTTTAATGTTGTGCACAACAGCCCGTATCTATGGCGTGCTCTGTAAGCCACAGTGTGTGTGGTATGTTGGGTTTGGTTTGCTGCCTGCCCTACTGTTAATACTGTTGCAAGCTGGTGTTTTTCTCAAGGGGTAGGAGGAAATGCTTCACTTCTGACCATTATCTACCGGACCTAGAAATTCTTTTCTTGTGATTTGGAGGGCTGTGTAGCTGCAACACTCAGACCAGAGAATAAAAGAGGATCTGCTGTCCCCCACCACTGGGGTGTCTCTAGAACTTACTGTATATTCCCCAGTGCTTCTGTCCATTTTCAAAAATGAATCTAGTAATTCATTCCTTCCTCTGAGAGAAGAGCTCTCACTTTCAGCAAAGTGGTTGTGGGAGAAATACCTGAAACTTTGTGTGTTTCAGTTCGGGGTCCATTTCTGCTGAACGCATGCTGGATGTGGTGGGTGGCAGGGTTGAGCGTTACCCAAGTCAGAGGACCTTGCCAGGAGTTTTCTCAAGCTTTGTCTCCGTCTTCCACTTGAATCAATGTGCGAATGGACCACCTCACTTGGTTGCCACGTCTGCCAGTTTGTGCCAAACACACCTTGTGCCTTTACAGCAGACTCCGGCCTGCTGCCCTCTCTGTCCCTGCGGTGTCTACCTTGTGAGTGGAGCAGTGCTTGCTCCCTTCTCCCTCCTTCCCCTTGACTACTGGTGGCACATTGCTGTTTCCAATCTGCAGGCAGCTCCACTAGGACAGTCTCACTGTGTGGATCCACACCCGCCCCCCTGCACAGGGAGGGGAAACCCATAGTTCCAAACAGAAGACTTAGAAATGTAACTTTGAAATAAATACCTCTTCCTTCCCGGGTTTTCTCTTGCTCTTGAAAACAGCATGCAAAGCAGCTCTCTGACTTAAAATGTGTCCCTGGGACTGGGCTGCTGTCGCTGACTTTGAGAAAACCCTTAAGCACACAATGCACGTGGAGATCCTGTGGAAATTACTGATGTCAGGGCAGCAACTAGACCAGCAATAGCATACACAAGTCACGTATTTACACTGCAATGTCACTAAGTAGTGTTCACAGTCACTTTAAAAGTTCAGTATTAAGTTGTTGATGCTTTTTTTTTTTTCCCCTTCCTGTTTCTTTTTCTAATGTTTTGCTGAAGAAAATGTAACTATTTATTTTGGCAGAAATATACCTTCTAATAAAAACTTTCTCAATATATTTACCTGGCTGTGGTAGTTGCATGTCTTGCCATTTAAAGGTTTATTAAATATTTTTTGAGTGGATGGTATGGGTTTGTTTTGCTGGGCCCTGTCCTGTTCAAAATCCTCTTAGGGCATACATGCATCAATGTGTGATGAATGGGGCATTGACCTTGAGGGGGAAAAAAGGTCCATTTTGGCCCACTTCTGATTTCCTCAAGTCAAAATGCCCCAAGTGATGTCTCTGTTTCAGAGAGGTGGTTCTGCCACTTTGCTCTGGTGAGACCCCACCTGGAGTACTGTGTGCGGGGCTGGAGCTCTCAATATGGGAAGGATGTGGACCTGTTGGAGCAGATCCAGAGAAGGGCCACTAAAATGATGAGGGGGCTGGGGCACCTCTGCTACAAGGACAGGTTGAGGGAGCTGGAGTTCAGCCTGGAGAAGAGGAGGCTCCGGGGAGACCTAATAGCAGCCTTCCAGTATCTAAAGGGGGCCTACAAGAAGGGTGAGTAGGGTCTGTTCACAAAGGCCTGCTGTGATAGGACGAGGGGCAATGGCTTTAAGTTGGAGAAGAGCAGATTTAGATTAGATCTTAGGAAAAATTTCTTTACTCTGAGGGTGGTGGAACACTGGAACAGGTTGCCCAGGGAGGTGGTCAAGGCCCCTTCCCTGGAGATACTCAAGGTGAGGCTCGATGAAGCCCTGGGCAACCTGGTCTAGTTGGGGGGGTCCCTGCAACTGTAGGGAGGTCGGACTAGATGACCTTTGGAGGTCCCTTCCAGCCTGGATGATTCTATGATTCATTAGAGCTTCTGAGTAGACCCTGGTTTCCAAGAGGAATTAGGCACCATCTTGTGGGAACTGCAGGTGCTTGGCACCTGGAAAAGGGGTAGAGAAAAATTACTCACAAATTTGAAACTTCGGAGTCATCTCCTGGGGAAATTGAACCCCATCTCTTATTGCCTCTGCTGACCACTTGATGGGAGAGATGGCACTGGCTGTTGGGTGTCTATTTTGGGTAGACACCAAGGGCTGCCCTGGTGGATCTCCAGCTGGGGCACACAGGAACTGGCACCCCTTGGGATCTGGGAGAGCACTGGGAGCTTCGCATCCTTCTCCGGGACTGCAGAGCTGGGACACCTGCATCCCTGGGGCGAGGGACAACATCACCGGGGCGGCTGGGGTTTGTTGCAGGGTTGGAACAGGTGCTGGGGGACCCGAGTTCCTCTTTTTTAAGCGTTTTGGCAGCAGTAAACTGTAAAAAGATTCTTATGTGCTATCGCAGGGCAGGCGCAAGTGCTGCCATCAACGTTTTGGCACGCACCTGACCAAGCAAGCAGCTTTTTCACGCCTAAATGACAGCGAGTAGACCAGCATCCCACCGAGGCGCCGTCCATCGCCCAAGTTGATCTCTCTCCCGTAAAACCAGCCGAGGCGCCGGGCGATGCCTGCGGCTCTGCCGGGGGAGCGGCTCCGGGCAGGACCCGGTGCGACAGCCCCAGGTNGGGGACGGGTCACCTCAGCGAGGCGGTTGCCCCTCGCCATTTTGTGCGGCCCGGGCGGCGGGCAGGAGCTCCTCAGAGACCCCGGCCCGCCGAGGAGCCAGCCGGCGAGGTGTTGGGGAGCGGCCGCCTCAGCGAAGGGTTCCGGCGGCGCCTTCGCTCTCGCCTGGCCGCCCAGTCCCTCCCCAGCGGTCGTGGAGAGGGAAACGGAGGGTCGGGGGGGGCTCCAGGGGTCCGTGTCCGGAGCGACACACCTGCCTCGGCCCCGGCTGTGGGTGGTCTCTTGCCGGCGAAGGGCGGGTGTGGGGGATCCGCGTTCTGTGCAGAGCCGCCTCTGGCTCTGCCACAAGCCGCCCCTCAGGCGGAGCTGCGGCCCTGGGATGGGGGAGCCGCCCTGGGGGCTGCTGTCCCTTCCACCTTCCTCCCTCTCCTGTTGCTCTGGGGTCTGCAAGCTCCTTTGAGATGAATTCCAGGGGCTTTGGTCTTCTGTGCTGCGTCTGAAGGGAGATATTTTATTTTCTCACTTTTTTATCGGTATCCTCTGCTCAGGGAGCATTTGTTCTTGCCACGATCCGGGTGCAGGTGACACTGCACAGTAATGCCGTGGGTCCCGATGGCAGCTGCATTAGTGCTGCTTCTCTTTGTCTTTGAAAGGAAAAAACACCAGAGCTTTCCCTCTCCTAAGACTGCAGCGTCTTTCTCTTTAACATCCCGTGCACATGGGATGCACTTTGGTGAACTTGGGTGTTGAACCTCAGGTCCTTCCTGTAGGACTTCCTGAAAACAGCCAAGGGGAAAAGAGGCCGGCGATCACCAGCCTCAGGCACAGGGACATGGCTGCGCTCAGGAATATCCTGAAGAGGCAGAGTAATCCAAACACAATGTACTTGTTTAGATGTGACCCACTGACTCCTGTCTTACTCTGACAGAGATGATGGCTGTTGTGCATCAAGGGGCTCTCAGAAAACCAATAACTTCTAGCCTTGCCTTACCCAGGTTCAGAGGCAACTGCATCTTATTTTTCATGTTCTAGAGCTATATTTATTTCTGAGGATCAGATAAGCAGGTATATACAGATGAAAATAATAATATATATATATACACACACATCTCCTGAGGAAATTGCTTTTCTAGATCAAACGGACAGTCAGTCTGTCCATTCAGTGGCTAATTCAGCTGGTCCAGAGGAGGTTCTCAGAAACTGCAATGGGCTGGAGTGGAAGAATCTTATCTTTGCCTTGGAATCCTGCTGCAGAGACTGATATGAAGCATCAGGCATGAAATTTTAGGACCCTTGATAAGATGGTATAAAATGTTTCTGAAGCTACCTTGCTGGACAGACAGTGTTGTTCTCATTCTCCAGAGCAACACTTTGCTCTTGGTGTCTCTGCTGTGCAAGCTGAGCTGGGTAGTATGGACTGTCCGATGGGAAAGCCTGCTTGCCTGTTTTGTCAGTGTCAAATAGGAAGATTTTTCCCCCCACCTCAGTTTGATGCACCCAATGCATCAAGACCCTGCCATCTACTGATCTGAAGATTGTATTGCAAAGGAGGGCTCCATGTGGGACTGTCTTCAGCAGCACTCAGACAGTGCTGGGGATCTGCTGTTACTCATGACTTTGACAGGCAGCCTCAGATAATAAACTAATGAGGACAATTGGCAGTGACATAAATCGTATGGTCACAGCTCCATGCGCAATGTTCTTCATGGTCAGAGCGCTTTACAAATATTGATCCTTATGTACAATAAACTAGGTTTGGTTTCCATAACATAGTTCACATGTTACTCACTGTCTATAGATCACATGTTGTTCACTGTCTAAATTTTTTTGATTTGATAAGGCTGCTCTGAGGACTGAATCCTCCCGCCTTGCCTACTTACAAGAGGTCATATTGGGTTTAAAGACAGTGACAAGAAACTTCAGCTGTACCAAATCCATTGACTTCCACTGCGGCGTCTTCCATGTTCCTGCCAGACACTTCTGCTTGCTGTCCCTGTAAAGTCTGAGGTGGGAATACTTGGTTTACTTTGAACATATGAATTTTGAATGGTCCATTTTGTGGTTGCATCAAAATCATAGCAGAACTGGAACAACTAGTAAGGCTTTCTGTACTTTATCACTGAGTGTTCTTTAAGGTATGGATAGCCCAGCAGCTTGAAAGGGAGATGCTGCTGCTGTTCTGATTATCCCTCTTAATGTTGTTCTAGCAGTCTTCTCTTCTTCCCGTCGTGAATCCTAAAGCTTTAATTTCTTGGCAGATGCTGAGAAGGATTTCCCTATGCTTGTTGCCCAGAGAAGCTGTGGATGCCCCATCCCTGGAATTGTTCAAGGCCAGGCTGGATGGGGCTTTGAGCAGCCTGGTCTACTGGGAGATGTCTTTGCCTTCCCCTGCAGAGGGGTTAGAACTTGATGATCTTTAAGGTCCCTTCCAACTCTAACTATTCTGTGATTCTGTGGACCTAATTGCACATTTTGCTAAGCAAACACTACCTCTGCAGCTGTGCAAGGAGCACTGGGATGGATTCACTGAGTATTCCCTGCATGCTTCTGCAGTGGCAACAAGCACAATGTGCTCTTCTTAGGCCATATGATCAAACAGTTTGCCAACCCTAAGCTTTTAAAAATCATCAGCCAGACATTAAAAAAAAAGTGCCATGGGATGACATAAGTAATTTTTTCTTTTTTACGTCATGTTCTAAATGTAATTTTTTATGCTGATTTCTAATTGTCTTGGAGATTTCTGCATGCCAGTATAAGCTGCCAGGAATGCTTGAGTCTCAGTGTTTTACTTGACTGAAGACCCAGGGGCCTCAAGTGGAATAACAAATATTCTGAACTTTGGAAGAAAACGATGCCAAACCTCAGGTTAAGATCTGCTGTGGGTTGTGTGTAGGTTATGGTACTGTGAACTTTAAAATGAAGCCTGGAGCCATGGTGGGCTTTCCCATGCTTTGTTCAGGTTCGGGTAATGTGATTGGGAAGCCCTGTGGACTTTTTAACCAAATGTTTTTCTCTTAGCCAGTGTCACAGAGCACTAAAGCAGGAAAAAGTCTGTCTTGTGCTCTTTGAGACTGTGACTTTAATCATAGGTTTGTTTTGGAGGAAATGGGATATGGTACAACACTCTGGAGGGGTACAGTGCATTCCTCTGGTTGGCATAACTGGAGGAAAATCTGTCAAGTGATAAGAGCAAAGAGGCTTGTAACGTCCCTGCTTTCTATCTAGTGATGCGTGTGATTGTAGTTAATTTAGCAAAGGCATCATCTGAAGGAGGAGCTGTTGTTCCTGCTTCTCTAGTTTTAATCTCAAGACTTCGTATCACTTTTCTGCACCAGTTGATGGCCCCACCTATGTAAGAGGGACTGCCTGATTCAGAAAGATGTTTGGGGATTACATGTACTTGAAAGCCCCGCAGGAAAGGTTTGTGTTGTTCTAAGGATGGCAGAAGACCTCTAAAAATGTGGCTGGGAGTCCTGAACCTCCTGACATCTGCTGTGGTGGTCCCATGCTGTCTGGCCCAGGCTTGTGACACTGGTAAGATCTGGGAGAATGCAAAGATGTCACTGTTCACAGCAGATGATGTATCACGGGCTGAGGCAACCTGCGTTTCTGAAGAGGAGGTTGAAATATGAGTAAAGGGAGAGCTCTTAAGACCTTTTCTACAGCTTTTTTAAAGAATCAGCCTTTAGCACATACTCTGGGTGAAGGCTAAAAAAATGCAGTTGCAGCTTGAAAAATGTCAAGTCCAGTTGTAGCTGTGCAATCAAGGTAACTGTAGCTGTTTATTGCTTCCTCTCTCAGACTCTTAAAAAGAATAGCAAGCAGGATATCTGCAGACTTTTGGAGGAGTAGGACTGGTAGCTGTGTGGTGTTAAAAATAATTTTGTGGAATGTCTAAATATGTTATTTAGGCTATGGAAAGCAAGCCTTTTGGGAAAAAATTCCAGCTATGTCTGGGCAAAGCTTTATGACTCCAGCCTCTGGAAGAAGAGGGTTAGAAGCAGGTTGCAGGCTCGCAGATTAGCCGTAAGCACTGAGCCAGGTGTAGTGGGAGCTTGGGAGATGTGCAGGGGTGTGGAGGCACATCTGATGCCTAATACAGGAAAACATGGTGGTCCTTGCTGTAGTTGTAGATGAATATTCCTCCATCTCATTCAGCAAAACATCTCCCAGTAAGAGTAGTGCCTTTATCTGCCTCAGTTTCCTCTCCACAAAATGAAGAAGAGGAAACAAAGCTCATCTGCAGCTGGGGATTTAAGATGTAGGTTGACCATGTGACAGATGTTGAAGTCATCTCTCTGGATAATCGGTCTGCCTCCCTGTAAAATAAAATCAACTGGTTTATTTATCGGCCAGGTCTAGCACGGCTGTCCTGTGTATTGGGCAGGTGAGCTGTACACCTGTGCTAGCAGCTGAGCCAGAGGCAAGATGTCAGCTATTGCTGAACCTTATTTTCCCCATAACTCTTGCTTGTGGACTAGATGTCCATTCATTTGCGGGGTGGGACAGGCAGGCCAGCAGAGCCATCCAGCTCTGGTGCAAATCGCTGCAGCCTGTAGCTCCTTGCCTCTGCCCAGCTCCTCTCCTCAGCATGTTCAGAGCTGCTGAGCTTTGCCCAAGAAATAAGGCAAGAGACATCATCACTTAGGTAAGATAAAGTGTGATGAAATCCTTGTTACCCTTGGCAGGTGTGGCTAGATGTGGCCTGGGATTTGTGCAGCTCCGAGGAACAACCAGGCATTGCAGCTGTGGGGAGGGTTGCAAACCCTCTTTAAAATTTGGAGATTGATGCTGGAGCCCACAGGGGAAGGTAGGCGCACCTGCAGGGTGACAGTAAAGGAACAGTCACCCAGTAAACCCACGAGCAGAAGGGTTCCTGCTATGCGTCCTGTGCCTGTGTTCTTCTGCTGACTCTGGGATGAGCAGCTCCATCAGCTTGGTGTCCTCTGAGCAGGGCGCCCCTGTTTGGGTGCCCCGGTGTCTGTCAGGCCTGAGGACCTCTTCAGCAGTAGTGCTGCCAGAACCTCCCTCTTCACCTATCAGGTTTTGAAGTTCAGAGATGTCTGAACAGTTCAGCACAGTTCTCCTGAACTGTGCCCTTCTGTCTGAGATCACGGCAACTAGGAAAAGAATTCAGATGTATTGGTGGAATAAAGGACACATGCAGATGCCCCCATAAATGCACGTTTCTTCCATTGCATGCTTTGCTCCTCTCCTTGAGAGCTGCCTTCTCTTTTCCTCACCCTCTTTGCCTCTTAAAGGAGTTGGCACAATCTCTGCTATACCTTTCCTTCCTCCCAGACACATAGCCAGAGGAGTGATCCTCTGCTCTGGTACAGATGCACAAATCCCTTTGATTTAATGCTTTTCCTATGGCACTAAGAGAGTCTTGCTTCCCATGCAAATCTGGTTGCTCAGTCAAAACTGCTAAATGCAAATGGACCACTTGTAGCTGTTCCCTCTGGGAAGAGTGGTGTGGGCTTTATGTAAAGCGTGAAGATAAGACCTCAAGAGCTCAGAGAGCAGAGCAATACGCGGATTTGCGTTGGAGAGAGGTCAGCATGGCTGTAGTTCATTCACAACCTGTTTCCGGACTCATGAGGTGGGATACTGGGCAGGAGGATATCTCAAGCTGTTACTATCAAAGAAAAAAAGCATTTATAGAAATGGATTAACATTTACCAGTTATGAATATGTGGAGGTTGGTCGGTTATTCTCTTCTCTCTCTCTTTGCCACCTTCCTGCTGCATCCAAGTGCAGAACTGGCACCGACTGTGATTTGGTGACTCAACCTGTTCTGACGCCTGGATCCTTTCCTCTGTTCAGGTTGGGCAAATAGCATTCAGACTGTAATCATGCTCGAGAGCTCTTGCTCTTGCCCTAGATGTGGGGAACTCTAGTGATGCTTAGATTGCCTTAATCCAATTCGATCTGAAAATCCACTTTTCTGAACAATAAATGTTGCGTGTGGGAAAGGGGGAATGATGTTCAAGTGTCTTTACTAAGTCAAACCCCTTTTTTGGTATCAGTGGATGAAGCCTTTTTCTTTTCAACATGTATCACTCAATACACAGGATGTGCAGTATGGCTGAATTAGCATTGCTATGGGAACCGTAAATTTTTGTATTTCCTGACCTTTATTCATGTAGCGCTAAGGATTTGTTAATGTAGCTCCAAAAAAGCGCTTTTTTTTCGGTTTTTTTTTGTTTGATAAGCTTTTTTGTTTGGGTCAGTACTAAAAGAAGCTTTATAAAGGACACCAGGAGAATATTAGAGACAGGACGGGCTGCAAGGTGCAGAAGAGCACTTTGCTCCCCTTTTTCATGCTGTTCTAGCAGCATCCCAGCTGAGACATGGTTCAGTGTTAAGCATCACCTCTGCAGCAATGGTGTACAAAATGGTGAGTAAACTCCCCTGCTCAGAGGCAGGTACCTCACTTGATCTGTGTTTGGGTTTTTTACCTCAGATACATTGCTAGAGCCTGCCCCTGTCCTAGGGGTTTGGCAAAGCTGAGCCTGTGAGGAGCAGAGAAATTATTGTCCTGGCCGGAGAGGAGCAGTACAGAGCCCTCCCAGACAACTCGAGGGATCTCTCTGGCCCTGTTAAATCTGTATTTACAAATATGAAGACTACTACAAACAATATTTGTCATGCCCATCTTTTAGTCTGGGTTTTGAAACAACCACCTTAAAACACATGGGAAAGGACCCACCTTTACTTTTGCTTTCTCCAGGTCTCATCATCCCTTGCTGCTGGGAGGATGGGGCTATTTAGAGCTCCTCTGTTTGCAGGCTGATGAGGTCTCTGCTATTCAGATGCCAGCTGGAGTCTTCTCCATGGGAATCTGCGGAAGAGTGGTTTGCTCTCTGTAGAGGCTGAGCTTGCTTGCCTGTGACTTGTATGGCAAAACTTGTTTGCTGGGCAAATATTATCCTTGAGGGCTGACACACAAAGAGGCTTTTGGGGCAAGGTTGAGCAAAGGGGACAAAACCGTACCAGCCTGCCAGGGGCACAACACACTTTTTTTTTCTTTTCTTTTCTTTTTCTTTTTTCTTTTCGGTCACCTTCCAAGAAGTCCTCAGGCTGACACAGCTCAGGGCAACTTCATGCTGCCGGGAGGCCTTGGAACTGCCGTTGAGCAGCAAATCCCCATCAGCATCTCCAGCTGTCAGTGGGCAGGGGCGGCTTTGGTTCCTTTCAGGGGTGCTGTGGTGTATTGGAGCACTTTGGACAGTGGCAGGATGGAGCGTGGGATCTGTGGTTGCTTTAGTTAAGAAAGTCCTGGAATGTACTTCCCACCCCTGAGGTGTATTTTACGGTGCTTTGGTAAGGCACTCCTTGCATTGTCATCTTATGCTTTACCTTTCTCTTTTCCTAAGCTCTCCATGCTTCTCTTTGTGAAACAGGTTGCCAGCTATGTGAAAGTGGAATTAAACTTGAGGCAGGATTCAAAGGGGTAGTTTCCAGCATTGCCCTTGTTGAAATTGGATGGGAGGTAGGCAGTGAGCTACCTACAAGCACAGTAAGAATTTCTCAGGGAAGGTAAGGTCAACATGAAACAAGGGATCATCTGCTTTCTTAACACTTCTTCCCTAGGGCAGCTCAGAAACAAGCCCTTCTCCCTTACGGCTGTGTGTGAGGCAGGATTACAAGGAATTTACCTTGGGAGCTTAACGTCTGGTTTTCTTGTTCTGCTTTCTGAACCGATGGCTACTAGCCTGTGTTGGAAAGGGGATGGGACGCGTAGGGAGCATTGCAAACCACACCTCCTGGCTTGGACCTGCTCTGATACTGTATTTACAGTGGCAGCGTTTGTTCTCTGCTAGCTTTTTGCTGTGGAGTATACTGCCGGTTCCAGGGAAGGGGAGAGTTGATGTCCTGCCACTCAAGGTATTTGGGGACACCTGCAGAGAGAGAAAATGAGGTTGTTCAGTGGGGTGGAGGGGAGGGAAGAAAGTCTGTCTCATTTGGGTGACGAATTATTTGAGTAGAAGGAAATCCGAACAAGTTTGCAAGTTGCTGTGTCTCAGCAGAGTTTCTCTCTGGGAGCTTTCTAGTCCGACTTCCTGCTTTTGCTTTAAGGCAGCAGAGTGCAGTGGAGTCGCATATCACTGCTGAGAACCGTTGTTATTCCCATGGTGGAGAAAAGAAAATGTATCGATGGGTTTTCAAGAGCTTAATTAACAAGGTGCTTAATTAACTGATGGTTAATACTTCAGTTTGGATCACCCGAGGTCTTCGGAAATGTTGAACTGAAGAAGCTTGCTTTCAGTTCTGATGTAGTTCTGCAGGTGTCTAATCTTATTCTAGTGACTCTTTTGATTTGGGAAAGTGCAGATTTAGAGTAATAGCTGCAATAGTTACATTTTTAAAAGTTAAGGGGAAAAAGGAAATGCTTAGAATGTGTGGGATTGTGATGTTTTCTTATGAAATGGATGTCTTAAAGTGGCTAGAATAAGGAATTTCTGCTGCATACTTTGTGAAGACTTGGAAATATTTCTTTTAAAACATTTTTCAGGAGATTTTCCACTAATATCTCACAAGCATACCTGTTGCCAACCCCCCCATTTGCTGTAATCCTACATCAGTGCTGTTGGGGACTTCTGACTTGGTGACACCTTTTGTCATAGGAGAATATTCCCCCCCACCCCCCAACCTTAATAACTTTACCTTTCCCAGAAACAAGTTGAACAAAAGCACCACTCGGACAGCATCTGCTTCTGAGTTTGCTTCAGATGCTGTTCCTTGCTTTGGTTGCTCCTTGCATTAAGCTGCGCCTGGTGAGCTGTGCAGGGATGTGTGCCCATCAGCTGCACGCGTTGTGCTGCTTCGTGGACAAGCAGTTCAGGGCTCATAGCTGCTCAAAACCTTCTTTAGTTTTCCATCTTGTAGGAATCTGAGGATGTTAGCATTTTGTTGTGATTGTCCCCACTGAATGACAAAGGGAGAGGATATTTCTGGTATCTTGTATGAGATCCTGGAATTCTTGGATGTTCAGGCAGATCCTTTCTTCTTTAGGGAAGGAGAGTGGGAGTGTTGACTCCCTGGATCCAAGACTTCAGCTGGGACCCCCTCAGTGGTCTGATATCCAAGAGGTGTCAGGACATTGCTTTCACCTTTTTCCAGTGCACAGATTATGCTGGCTTTTCAGGAGAGCTGTTTTGCACAGCACAGCCAGGACCTCCTTAGCTCTCAGGAAAGGGTGAATTTTTACCTTTATAACTGCTATTGTCAGGGCGGATCCTTGCTACCAGGGTGCAACCAAGTGTCACACACCTGTGCATATGGTCACTTTCATCTCTGTGAGGCAGAGAATGGGTTTAATCATCTTCATGGGAATTGGCTTCACCCAGCTGCTCAGCTCTGTTTGTTGTTTTAATAGCACTTGCAGGAAGGTCAAACTGTCCATGGGTCCCATAATTCGCTCCTGGGCAAAACCAATATATCACCAGCCAGAGAGGCTTCCCCAGGGAGCTGTGGTGCTTAGAAATCCTCCCTGTACTCATTCCTACTTGTTAATCTTTGCAAACAATTTTTTGGCCTTTAAATGCACCTTGTGGATTCAGAGTAGCACAGTAAAGCTGCTCCCTTGGTCTCATCGCTAACATGCAGCCCAGGAAAGATGATGGGGGTGAGAACACTGTGTCCATTTCTCAGGAGACTGGAGGTGAATTTCCTGGGATGAGGAAAAGATGGTTGAAGTTGATGCATCCCCCCTGCAGTTGTAGCCCTCTGGATAAGGAGGTTTCAAGACTGCAGAGAGCTTGCCCGCTTAGCTGGAGAAGAAATCCCTGTCTATCACATGTGTGACTGGTGCTTTACCAAAAATAATTTTCTCCCTTAAAAGGGGGTCTGATGTTCTGCTCTGATGTTTTGTTTGTGCATGTGTGTGGTGGGGGAACTATTTGAGGACAACGTAAGGCTATGAATTTTTGTTTGTATGAGGCTGATTCCAAGATCAAGGATCTTCCTCAACAAAGATAAGGCACTTGCCCACTGCTGTGAGTTTACACTGTGGTACTCCAGGTGAGATCCTGTTGTCACAGGATTTTTAGCCTTTGTGCAAAGAGGGCACTGAAACAGCTGAGGAGAACTTGCAGTGGGTCGCTGTTGGGAAATTCCACGAAGAAGTGACAGAACAAGATTGGGTGCTAGCTACGGGCAGCAGTCAACACCTTTCTTGTTCAGCATCCCCAGGTTGAGATGCAGAAAGGTGAAGCTAACACCAGTTGTTTCTTTCTTTTACAACAGATGTGAGAACTAGGGCAAGGATGTCTCTAGAGAAGGTGATTGACTTAAACAGTGACTCTGCTGGATGAGTGTGCTTAGGTAGCAGCAGCCCAGGAAAATTCCTGCTGAGGTTAGACAAGGTGTGTGGCTGTCAGAGAGATTCAGCTTCTTGTTGGAAAGGAAAATCTTTGTTCTGGTATTACATAGACAACTAGAATCTGAGGACTCAAAGGGAGGTCTGATTTGAGTTTGGCACCTACATTATGGGTCTAATGACAGTGATAGTTGTGGGGAGAAGCCTGACCTTTGGCTGTTGGGCTGTTCATAGTAGTTCATAGGACTGTCCTTGGTAAAAGTGCAGCAAATGCTGTGGTCCTTTTGGTGGAAGACTCTTTGTGTTTTGAGAGTGGTTCAAACTGATGTTCGGTTCCTGTCTGACTCCTGTACATCTGCCACCAGCCAGTTTTGTCTGAGGATCATGGATTCTCTTCTTAAAGAAGACAGTAACTGGGGACAGTTCTTTACCATCTCTGCTAGCTGGGAGTTCATTGCACAGGCGACTCCACAAAATCAAATTTTGCATTTGAAGCTTTGTGTACCCATTAGAACTTTTGTCCACTTATTCAGCAAAAAGCTATTTCTGCATAATATAATTTTGCCCCTGAAGTACTTTAGGGACACAGACAGATTGTGTCTATCTCTGCCAGCACAGGTGTGCCTCCTTTCAGCTTGAGTTTTCTCTGCAAGACACCTAATGTGGTCGCATTCCTGAGGGCAGGGGGAGAGCCTTGTGTACTGGTGCCTCTGCTCCTCTCAGGGTGCAAAAGAAGTCTCCGCAGCAGCGTTTCTGCTGACGTGTCCATGCTGAGCTGCAGCAGCCAAGGTAGCACTCATCATGTCTCGAGTTTTCCTGGACGACACCTTAGCTGTTCAATAACTAATGGCAGGAAAACAGTGCTGACTTATGGTTGTCCTCTCTGGTACAAGCTGCTCTGCAACCCAGTGCTGCCTTTGCTAAAGGGGCAGGTAAGGCAGGAGGGAGTTGCCAGCAGCATTCATTTAAACAAGCTGAGGAGCTGCCTTGGATTTGTGTGATTTCCTGTAAAGACTGTTTGAAGAGCTTTAAATACCAGCTTAGGTCTGATGCTTGTCTTCCTTGTGGGGTGATCCTGTCTGCCACGTCAGCCCTTGGAAAAGAGGAGTAGAAGAGACCAGGTGTCTCCTTTGATTGAGCTACTAGTGCTCAGTTTTTACTAGTGCTTTGAATCAAAAATGATCCAGCATGTCTGATGTCAAGTATCAGGTCCTCTGTCTTCTTGCCTTCTTTTCCCACCTCTAGGCTAGCAAAGGTTTGTTTGCCTCCTGCCTACCTGCCTGGCTAGTTGGTGTCACCAGCAGAGCAAAGTACTGACCCTACACTTAACATCTGGGTGTAACCTACCCGCTGGTTGCTGAACCCAAAGCAGCATCTACCTCCAAGTTCACAAGTGTTAGCAGTGTTCAGCTAATGTGATTAGAGGCTGTATTATCTCTTTGCAGTTAAAATATCCTGTCTTCCTCAATTATGTTCTTGAGCTGCTTGTCTCTGTCGTCTAACAACTGCGTATTTGTGGTAGAACATTAACAACAGCAGCATCAGTGGGAAACTTGAGCAGTAGGTCAGAGTCTTTTATACTTGACTAAGTGAATGATATTTACTTACTGCTGGCTAACCATGTCCTTTGTGGATCTGCAGCATGATCTCCAGCCTATGAAATACAGTGAATTCTTCTTCTTGAAGCAAAAGGGTACAGTATTTCTGATTTTCCCATTCCTCTGCTGCTGTGGTATATAATTCTTACGTTGCATTGTATGAGATACTGCAATGTTCTCTTCTGTCTCTTTTTAAAAAAAAAAGTTTCAGGAAACCCGTAAGCCTTTATAAAAAGTAAAAGAATTTGTAAAAATGAGTTGTTTTTAAACTAGCTGTTGGTATTTGTCATGTCTTATTGCAGGCACAGTCTTTATTTTCTGAAAAATCAGCCGTGTGCTGGTTAGGTTGTGAGATCCAAGACCATTAGCTGTTTATGGAAAAAACGTCATTTGGATTTTGGTTTTAATTGCTGAGAATTAACTCTTGGCCCAAATATTGTTAGAGGAAAAACTGATGCTTTCTCTCTCCACTCCTCAAGCAAAACAACCCAACAAAGCCAAAATCCCGATTAGTAGGAGCAGTTCCAGTGCAAACACGCGCCCTCGGTGTTTGCAGTGCCAACACGGTGACACGGTGCCAGTGCGCCAGCCCTCTGAAGTGTCACTGGCTGCGATGGGTACAGCTGGGGAGCAGCGCAGGGGCGTGATGGTTTGTGGCAAATTCTGGGGGAAGGAACGTTGTTTCAGTGTGTTGTGGACACTACCTGTGTTTTCATAAAAAAAGTGTTCATCTGATGAACTTTGGTGAGGGAAACATTGAATTGCAGCAGAGCGGCTTTTTTAAGATGCTGTTCAGAATGACAGAGCCCCTTGCAGCTGCCTGTGTTTCTGGGATATACCTCTGTGGTGTACTGGCATATCCCATGATGAAGTCATCCGTCAATATTGCAGCAAGAGTTAGCTCAGGGCTATCAAGCTGGGCTAATCTCCTGCTGAGTAAACAACACAAAGGTTCCTGGATTTGTTCCTGTTTCCTTAAAGGGATACAATCAAGTGCAGGCAATTAAAAAGAGAGAGTGAGTGAGTGAAGTGTAGTTCTAGATATTACACCTGATTTCAAGCTCTCTACCCAGGGTGTGTATGGGTTTTCCTAGGCTTTTTTAAAGGAAAAAAACCTTGCAAAACAATTGATGTTTTTCTAATTTTTCAGTGTATTTCTTTTCCTGCCGTTCCCGTTGGGAAGGGAGAACCCAACAACCACCCAAACAAATTCCAAACAATGGAAACAAATTTCCTAGGGAAGGGAAAGAAGCAAAATTAATTTTGAACAAAGTACACTGGGAAATAACTCTTTTTCTTTCTGCTCTCTTCTCAGCTTTTTCAGACACAGTGACGGAGCCTTTTAAAAGAATTTCCACCAAATGGGTACCCGGGTGCTCTGAGCAGTTTTTGGAAATTCAGCCTGTGTGGAAGCCAGTGTGACACGGAGGTGAGTGTTGTCTCCTGGTAAGACATCTGCTCTACCTTCACCTGGTCAGATTTGTACTGCTGTAATTTTGTCAATGCATTTAAAATATGTGCTTTTTGCATGCAACTAGGCTAATAATTGTAAATATGTGTATCTGTTCAGTGAATCCCACAGTACTGTAAAATCTGGGATGTGTAGATGTGCCTGTAATCCACAAGGAGCACTTTTTATAGTAATTATTGACTTTCAAAATATTGGAAAAGGAAGGTAAAACCAATCAAGTGGCATATATTTCATATGAAATGGTGTAAGAACCTGATAAGCTTTTTTTTCCCCCCTTTTAAAACATACCTGTTACTCACCTGCTCCTAAGTGATGCTCCCATTCTATAAGCAAGCAACAAATGCTTTGTACTACCACATCTTGCCATGCTTCTGCTGTGTGTTTGTAATTTTATGAAGAAACAGGCTTCTGCTGCAGGGATTCCTTACCCCAGCCCTTCATCTTCTCTTTGTGTGATGTCTTCTTGTGCATGTGATCAAACATGTCTCGTCCAGAGTGTGCATCAAGAGCATGATCACCTAAACAGCAGGTGAATTCCTTCCTTTAAAGTTGTAAGACTATTTTTTCTGTACCAGGAGTAGAAGGGAAAGGGTGTGTGTTCTTCTGATCGGTGTAAATAAATGGTTTAAATATTTAGCTTTAGTATTGGGTTGTTTTTGTTGATTCTAATAATATTGTCTTAGGCAGAGATACAGGAGGATGTCTTCTGGGAAATTTCCCAGCAAGTAATCTAAGCACTTTAGTTTGTGGTATGCCTTGAATACCTACTATGTACCTGTAATGGTGCTTCTTTAATAGTCCCTTCTACCACCGTGTCATAAAAAATTCAGTGGCACAAGAAAGCAAAATCCTGCTTTCCCTTATAGCTCTAGAGGATGCAATGCCTGGATTTGCTCTGTAATCCTGGGTAAGCCACTTAAGCCAGTTGTGTTTAGTTTTTCCTCCTTCGTTAACTGTTGATTCATTGTCTTGCATTGGGGCAGGACTGCTAGGAATGCTGTGTATTCAGTGTGTGTACAATGCCCTGCGGCGAGACTGGGGTCATCTGAGGACCAGCTGTGAAAATTTTGGCTGTGCTCCCCACTTTCCCCTTTGTCATCAGGCTGTGGAAAAAAAAAACTAAAAAACCCCAAAGTTGTCACATGCACACAGTGGTCATGGTCACATAGATAAGGGCTTGGCTCTTGATTTCATTTTAGCCATGACTTTTCTTTACGTCTACAACACTGCTTACTGCTCCAACAAGAAGCTTTCTGAGACACTAAATTGGAAACCATGACCCTGTAATGCTACCCCAAAAGTAGTATCCACCCTTTCCAGGAAAAGCATCTTGGGTCTGTTCTGTTGAAATTTGCAGTTTCTTCAAGTTCTGTGTTCAAGTTTTTCATTCTTCAGCTTTGAGGCTTTGAAACTATTTTGATGCTTGAGTTTCACATGTGATTATCAGTCTCGAAGAACTGAGTCTTAAAATAAAGTGCCAGCTGTCACAAGGATCAGAATCAAACTGGAGGAGCTGACAATCCATAAGCATAGGCAGGTGATGTGACTTACCCAGAGCCATATGGCAAGCTGAGTCAGGGTTAAAATTCAGGCCTTGTGATTTCCCCAAAGAATGCCATGCCCATGGGATCCAGGTGACTTTCTGGCACAGCTTTGCACAGGACAAACTACATATGCCTCAGGTGGTTAAAATATGCCCTTAAGACTGGTCTGAGTTACCTCTGTGTAGAAATGCAAGACCTTGTGTTAGCTGTCTTTACTGGCAGTCGAATTTCCTATGCTGTATCTAAGAAGATCTATGTTTGCTTTCTGGGCTCTGGGAAAGTTGTCTTGCAGGAGCAGGTGAATTTTCAGTTGCTGGGCCCCAGCGTACACCATGGCAGAAGGTATCTGGTGATATCACAGGAGCAGAAGACTGGCTTTCTCTCAAAGTCTGTATCAGGTTGTTCAGATCTCGGATGCCGCCCAAATGTGGACTGTCTGGTATCAGAGCTGTCCATCAGCACAAGCAACCAAATGCCTGGGGCAGAGGGAGAGGGGGCTGTAGAAGGACGGTACACTTTGAGGCTGGCCAGGGCAATTCAAGCCCGTTGGTGCTCCGGTGTCCCCAGTGCTTTCTTCTTCCTGGTAAATCTCTCAGGGCCTGGGTTTTTGATCTCTGCCGTAGTTCCCAGGTGTGAAGGTAGCAGGAAGTACTTATTTGAGCTGAAGAGAGGACTCTGTCTCTTGTGGACTGCATGCTGGTCAAACCATGTACCCAGAAAACTGAAGTGGTCCCATGAAGCTTTGTCAGCACCCACTGATTGCAGCAGGCGCCCTGATTCTATCAGAATGCTCATTTGAACAGTGAAAGTTTTTGTGTAGATTCAAAGGAAGGCTGGACAAGTGTCTTGGAAGATGAGGGAGAAACCATGTGGCTCAGGAATTACCCCAGCATGACAGTAGTTAAATGCTAGAAGTCTCTCCAGGTTTCTTTTCTCTGTGCTTGCCCTGCTGTTACTCTTCCTTCAGCATCCATTCATGGCCATCATTGAAGGCCAGATGTTGGGCTAGATGAACTCTGCTGTGACATTCTTATGATGGAAACCAACAACCCAAGATACAGAGATTGACCTGTCTTCAGGCTTGGTGTAGAAATTAATTCTTAACTGCTGCTGACTCAGTGACTGCCTTGTCCTGCCAGAAGAGATCTGGAAAAATTAATCCTCTCAAGAAGTTTTGATAATGACCCCTGGCTTTGTTACTGGAGGTGTCTTGGCTACATCTTACTGGGGAAGCCTTGCAGGTTTGCCTGACCAAAAGCTTTAGATGCCCATACCTGTCTTTGCTGTCTTCTCTACTTATGTCAGACAAGTATTGCCTTTCCCAAGTGATCTCTCTGCACCCAGCTCTGCTGGCCTCACTTTTGGGTACCAGTCCCCAGCTTTAGTACTCTAATGACCTCAGCTTCTTTCGAAGTTGTCCTTCAGTGACATTCTGCATCTTGCTGATGAAGTTGCTTCTCCAGTAGTTTGCAGTGATGGTCTGTAACTGAGGAAGGTATGACAGCACTTAGACTAAGATCTGCTTGGTGCCTCATCTACATTTATACCTGCAATGCCTTTGCAAAAGAGGATGGAGGCAAAGAGCTTCTCAAAAGCCTCTGGGAGAGAAGTCCATCAGACCTGCAGTGTATTTTGCTTACGGGGGCTCTCTCTTATTTGCTGCTTTGTTTCTCTGCACCTGCTGTCTCATCACTGACAGAGCCACATCTGGCTTGAAGCCACTTGAAGCAGCTTGAACTAGAGACACTGCACTCCAAACACTGAATTAACAGACTTGGCCTTTTACATGTGAGCAAAATCCTTTCAGGCTCTTGTCCACGCTGGGCTCCCAGCTCCTCTAATTAAGAGGCTTTTATCTCAGCCAGTGTTTGAGAGCTACAGTACAGCTGGGTTCTTGATAAAACGAAGGGATGCTAGAGGTAGGGATGCAATGGGTCCGATTTTAGCTTGCAAATATATCACCAAGAGAGGACAGAACGTCCTCTTCATACAACCTTTTGTTTGCTGAAGCAGAGCTGGGGAGACATCCTCTGCGTGGGCTGCTCTGGCTTTTGAAATTGAAACAATGAAGCTGCTAACAAGTAAGAAAGATCTTCTCAATGTCTTTTTGGCAGCTAGAGGGAAGTTTTTGAGAACAGTTTTCTTATTTGCGCTTGTTGTGGCTGTTTTCTGCAGTCCTGTTGTGGCTCCTGTTTTGAATTGCCATTTTGTTTCCTCCTCAGCTACCACCTGCACCACTTTCCATCTGGTGCAGGGTGCTGCTTGTGCTGAGACTGTGTCTTCATGGAAGAAAAGGATCTGGCAAAAAGCTTCAGTAAGGGGGCCGTAGCGGGCAATAATTTATCAGTTGTGTGATATGATTCCTCACTGTAATCATCTGTAAAATCTACGTAACATAAGATACTTGGGTCTTTTTTTTTTTTCTTTTTTTTTTTTTTCTTTCAAGGCCGTATTTGCAACTTTTACTTGAATGTGAAAAGTAAGCTGGGGTTCTTTCCAACTTCTTAACTACTAACACCTACAGGTTTGCCATCAGAAGCAAGCTGACTGTCCAGATAATGGAGAGAATCAAGCTTTAGTCTCCACATTTTGCTGTGTTGGCTCTATAACACACACAAAAAAACCTTGATAGGAGGGTTAGTTTGAAAAAGACCAAGAGAGAAAGACACCCCCTTGCCTTCTGGCTTTTCATGTATTCTTTCCTCTGCAGTATTCTCCAAAGTTTGTGTCCAACTCTGTGTCCATTGCTTGCCAGGAATGTCTACTTGACTAGAAACGTATACAATAGGTAGTTTTATTTATAGGTAGTTTTCTGCAGAGTTTCAAATAAATATCTTCTCAAGTGCTGCTAAATGGAGGTGCCCTGATAAAACACTGATTTGAAAGGGAGAGTGAAGAGTTCTGCTTGTTCTCTGAAGCAGAACCACCCTCTGGCTCACAAACCAGCAGTAATAAACGGAGTCAAATACCATAGTGCGTAATTGCCTTCTCCTTTGTGTCAGCTTCATATACTTCTTGCATGTGACATTTTTCCTGGCCATCATGCTCTTTATCCTCCCATTGTGCTAAGAGTGCAAACAGAATTAACTTGTTTGTTATCTGTATGTGGCTTTTGATTTCTTAGAGGTAAAAGAAAAAAAACAAAAAAAAACCTAACAAACAAAAAACCCCGACCTTCAAGCTCGCTTTGTCTAGTACGGTTGAAATCTGCTCTCAGCCTGCTTGCACAGCTCACTTCTGCCCTGCAATGCAGAGCACAGATCTGCAGAAGGAAAAGTCTAAAGCAATCAGTGCAACAAGGCTTAAAAAATGTGGCGTTGCTGCTGAAGAAAAGCTGTCTGGAAGGTGTTACATGGCACCAGTAAGTCGGATTGGGATGGGTCGGGGTAGGGGCGTATTGTATGCATCTTTGCACAGTGCTGTGCTTAAAGGGGTGCTCTCATTCCTAGCCTTTTTGGTTTAGGTACTTGCAAGTAATGGAAATTATTTTCTTTGGCCTCTGAAATGTCTCCGTAGTCGTGTGGTTTCCTTCCTATAAAGGTGAACATTTCAGATTAAAGTTCTGTTTGGCAGCTTCTGAGCTCTCAAAACAGAGGCTGGGAGGCAAGGGGGCAGGAGTGCCCAGCTTATTAAATTTTTCCCAGTGTAGGAATTGTCTGACCTTTATGCTGTGACAACATGAAAGGAGATGGAGCTACTATTTGGGAAGTGTTAACAAGAAAAGGTCAGAGGCAAAAGACCAGCAAGGGAACCGGGGCAAGAAAGAGCTGGGAGGAGGAGGCATTACTTCTTTTCTTTCCTCCCTCACTTACACAGATCTTCTCTGGCTTTGTCCAGCTCTGGGTATTCTTGCAGTTGTGATGCAGGTTTAGTGTTCAGAGACACAGAGAAGCAACAGGAGGTGGAAAAGCACATGTTATTACCAGAGAGAAGCATCCTGGTCAGGGCATCCAGGGAGCTGTGTGAGAGCTTGGAGCTGCCGCAGCTCGTGGTGTTCCCATCCCCTGTCTCAGTTGCAGGACCATCACCGTGCTCCCATGTGGACTTACCTACATGCTTTAATATTCCCTTTCCATCCTCTGGTCTCCCCTGAAAACTTCCCTTGGCATCTGCCTTTCACCAGCAGAGAACTCTGACTGCCCTGTAGATCTGAGACAGAGGAGGAAGCATGGCAAAAGAGCATCCTTGCTCAGTGCAGGGTCTGGAGTCCACCATGGCCGTGGGGTAGGCGTGGTTATGCCCACATTGTGTACAGTGCGTACCTATGTATGGTGTGAACCTCTCACACAAATTCTCTGCTCACTGTCTTCCCCCTCCCCATAGTAACAGATGTGGATGCTGAGTATTGTTCTTTCACATCAACAAGGCACATAACTAGATGATGTGTGGGATGGAAGTGGAGGGTCATGTTTGACTGGGATTTCTTCTTTTTCCTGCCCCACAGTTCTTCTCTTTGCTTCTGCCCTGGGGGAAGAGACTTTAAGAAGATGGAGAACCAGAGGGGAGCTCTCTTGGGATGCGTCCACTGGGAAGGAGAAGAGGAAGGGGATGAGGATGATGGGGTGGCTACTGGCGCTTCTCCTGCCAGCCAAATGAGTGAACTGGAAAATGTGCAGGTGGAGATGCTTGAGAAGGCAAGGGAGCTCTTCCAGCTGTGTGACAAGGATGAGAAGGGTTTTATCACCAAGGTGGACATGCAGGTGAGGAAAAAAATCCTTCCCCTTTCCTGGGAAAAGCTGTAAAGTCATGGGTGGCAGAAGAGGGGAAAATGTGGCACATCTTTGCTTTTGGCAAGTGTGGGTATGCACGTGAGCTCTGTCTCATTTACATTTCTGGGAGCCAAATTCTGCCACAGCTGTCTGTTAGAAATCAAAAATCCCAGAGGGGCCTTGGATCTCCAGGGAATTTCTGGGATACGTGAGACTGCATTTTTAAGTAATGCATCAAATACAAAAAATAATGCAACAATTCCTACAAAATTTAAGAGTTGAGTGGATGGGAAATTTCGGGGGAAAAAAACCTTTGGTTTAATTTCAAAAAACAAAACAACCTCCTTCCCGTCCCCCTCCCCCCCAAACAGTCAACAATGAAAAAAATCCACCAACCTCTTAACAAAAAAAAGCTGTAGAACTTTTTTTGTCTCAGTCATAGCTAAGACCTGCTCTCAGAAACTCACTTTAGGGTTGAACTTTAACTTTGCTCTAGAATAATGCATTTTGTTGCTTTCTGTTAAAAACGGGATTTGTTAACAGAATCTCTGTAGTTCTCTGTGAGTTTCATTTTAATGATTTATCAGGAAGGTTACATGCAGATTGTTTTTCTTCTGTATCATCTCTCTCTCCATCTATAATTAACACTTGGCATGTCCATGCTGGTTTAATTATTGACTCACTTTGTTTTGGGTTGTGTGATGCCTAATTTTGTATAGTTAAGCTAATAAGTGTTTATTAAGCTTTTATCTAAACCTCTGCATTTAACATACAGTATCGAGTTTTTAGTCTACTATTCCTGTTATTTGGAAGCTTCTCTGGATGCCCTTTCATGCCACATGTTCTATATGCATATTATGAGGGGAAATCTCTCTGCTTATCTGTGGGAATAGTGATACTGTTCCAACAGGCAGAAGATGACAGAAGGAAGCTAACTCTCTGTTATGGACTGAATGTTTTGTTTATGAGCTGAAATATTTCCTGCAAGAGGTGGGAACTGAATCTAGACACCCACAAGTTTGTCCCCCTTCTCTGTCCTGATGGAGCTGGTACCTGATGGTCCCATAGAGATCTCTCTCAGGAGCAGCAGTGGTCACAGGAAGCTGGCAGTGCCCCGAGGGGCAGCCACTTTTAGGTGGGAGTGGAGGGAGACAGGCAATGAATTAGGGGTAATGGATTTTGGGGGAGGGAGAGGGTTGAGCTCCCTGCAAAAATAAACAAACATGAAGCTCTCTCTCTGCAGTCCTGGTTGAATCATCCAGTAGTGGAAAGCATCGCTGTGTCAGTGGGTCCAAATGGGCATTTGTGTCATCACTCGGCTGCACTGGCAGTGTCGCATCCTGCAGAGTGCAGTGCTGAAAGGGCACATTGCTGTGGGCCGAAGCTGAGGACAGCAGGGACAGGAGCTAGTCACAGGGAAGACCTGAGTCACGTCTAAATTTTCTTTATCCTTTTGTTTCTGCAGCGGCTCCAGAGTGAGCTCCCCCTGACCCTGGAACAGCTGGAGACTGTTTTTGACAGCCTGGAACAGAACAATAATGGATACCTTACGCCTGTGGAGTTCAGCATGGGACTAGGTAAGGACTGCACAGAGGCAGAGGAAGGAAAAAGCCCACCTGTGACACGATGTTTGTGTTGGTAAGACAGAAAGTGCAGCAGTTCTGCTGAAGCTGTACCAGCTACAAGGGCAATGCCCCCATGCTTGTGTGAACAACACTGGGGAAGGTATGAGTACAATATTGCTAATCTCCCTTCCCAAGGCTTTGTGTTGCCGCCTTCTACAACTGCTACCTGCCCACCTGGGAGAGCCAGCTTCTGAACATCTCCTGCTGGAGATGGCACATACTGCAGTCTGTGTCTGGCTATGTGACCCACAGTTGTTCATCTGGATAAGGATCCTCACTGAGTGAGGGGTTAGAAATACGCCTCTTGTCAACTGTCTCCAGCTGGTTTATTCAGTGCTGTTGGAGGATATTAGCAGGAGTCCTCTTAGCAGTCTAGCACTCTGGTAAATGAGCTTCTGTTTTCCTCTTACTGTTGCCTTTTCCAAACACTAGGAGAATGTTAATTCTATACCAGAGTCATCCTGCAGCAGCACAAACAGTCAGAACCACGACAGGCAACCACCTGTTGTCAAGGCCCACTTTGTGTTGGTAGCCTGGCTCTGTGACACCTGCTCCATTCTAGGCAAAAAACTTCATTTCTCTGTTTCTTTCCTGTTGTTCTTTGTGTCTGGCTTTATTGTAAACCGTTTCAGACTTCGCCCCTAAATCAAGAGTTTGGCCTGGCATATTGCCATCTTCCTTCTGGAATATGCAGGGGGGATATCAAAGGAAGAAGTTCAAGCTGCAGCCAACTCTGCTTCTTGAGAGGGCTCCTTACGTGGCCTCTGAGATGTTACAGGGTGCATCCGCACAACTGACAAAAGAGCATACATTTAAAAGGTTCAGTTTAAAGCAATCTGAGATCCTTCTAGAATGTCAAAACAATCTTCAGCTAATTCTGTAGCTCAATTTTCCCAGCTGTGAAATAGAGATAATGACTCTTCCTTTAAAGCAGACATCCAAAGTGCTTAATCTAAACCTATCTCCTTAATGAACTGTCTGAGCCTCAGTTTTTAAGCTGAATAGGACCTGTATCTTCACACTGCAAGTTCTATTACAGCACATCCTCAGAGCAACAGAGAAGTGTCTAGGTTCCAGACATACAGAGGAAAGAAGTGGTCAAGTTAAGTGACTCTAGGTACACAAATAGTGGATATATTTCCCCTTAAAGCAGCTTAATTTTCTCATCCATGCTCTGGACATCCTTGGCTCCTGGCCCTGTAGCTGGGATGTCATTTCTGCTTTTTGAACCAAGCAGATATGTTTTGGAAAGGAAGAGTAGCTGCTAATGGAGGTCTGACCTCTGTGTACAGGATGGGGGATTGTGTTTTGGATAGGATTGCTTAATTCGTTTCTTTGAGAATAATTTGTTCCCAGCATCAATATTTGTCACATGCCTTGCATAGCATGAAGTTCTCATGGCACTAGTGTCTCAGCACGAAACAGGATCCAGATAACTGGAAGCCATCCGTATGTGGGGTGGGGCAGGAGGGGTTGTTTGGAAGGCGAGTTTATTTTGCTCAGATACTCTACACAATCCTAGCAAGAGGCAGTTCCATAGCACTTGAATCAGAACAGATTTAGCACATGAGAAAGGAAAGGTAAGGATCTCGTCCTCACTTTTCTTAAGCTGGGGAATTGAGGCATGGTGTATTTGCAGTCCCAGAGGGAGCTTGCGGAGCTCCATGGGAGTGAAGTGACCTAATGCTGCATTTTTAACATGCTGAGAACCCAAGGTCGTGGGTGGTAAGTCATCTTCACACAGATGTGAGCAGCGCCCTAACAGGCAGAGCTGGGAGCCAGTTTCAGTCCCAGCATTGCAGACTGGATGCTGACATCACTCAGAACATCAGAACCAGAGGCTCTTTACGGACCAGGGACTGTTTTCTACACCAGCAGCGTGCAGACAGCTTCTCGTGGTGCTCTGTCTGGCTGCCATTTCAATAGCAGCTTATTAAATGACTTCCAATTTGATTTCCTTTATTCTCCTTCTTCCTTTCCACCAGGAAAGTTATTAGGGATTGAATTGTGTCAAGGGGCTGGGAGAATGGATCGCGCCAGGCACGAGGAAACCTTTGAGTCAGGCTGGTCAGATGACTTGGACCCTGCAGAGGATGATGAAGAGAAACGATTCTGTTCCATGATGGAGCAGCTCGGAGCAGCCCATATGTTTGATGAGTAAGTAGGGGAGTCGCATGGCATTACTTCTACCTGTTTTGACCTTGCAATACCAGATCTTCGAAGTACCAGCAAAGACCAAAGAGATGAGCTGTGCCGCTTGCTCTCTGAAGCACTGCTTGGACTTTCTGTACAGCTGTCGCGGGTTTTCAGATGCTTGGTAGCAAATGCAGCACAGTCTGGGTTTTCTCATCAGTTTACAAATATTTTAGTGCAGTGTTTTTCGCGAAGAGTTTCCCAAACTAAAGTTCATACCACAGCTGTAAAATGTAGCAGTTGGCCTGGAAGCCCATCTGCCTGCAGCAAATGAAAAGAAGCATGTGAGGGTTAGACAAAGTGAGGAGGATGAGCGTGCTGCCTGTTCCAAAATGGTGTTTGACTGTTCACATATGTTCAGGCAATCTTAGTTCTAAGAGTGTGTGTGGAAGATCTGTTCTCAGGGCGCTGTTTGGGACTGGGCTGATCTCGAAGGGTGTGAAAGGCTAAAATGGGGAAGGGATGGTCACCAGAGCCCTGAAATTTGGTATTAATGCCCTTGCATATGGCCCCAGTAGAGTCTGCTGTTCTCAGTGCCATCCAGCCTTTTTTTAGGGCCTTCCCAAGCACTATGCACAGAAGACGTACTTTTACTGATGTGTATCTGCTGGGGCTGGGGTGCCCCACAGCATCTGCAAGCAGCCCTTTTTTTCAGGCATCATAGCCCAACAGTGTTGCCAGTTTGTAGGGAGCAGCCCAGGTAGGGGCTGGAGACAAATGGGGTTGGAGACACCAGCTGAGAGTGAAGGAGTTTGTTGCTTTCAGAGCTGTGTCTGTCCTGAAACAGATTTTAATTTTTTTCTCCTTGGCATTGTGATGCGAAGCACCTGCATGTTTCTTTTAACGCTAAACAACTTCTGTCCTGAAAAGTTCTGGAAAGCTGTTATGCCTCAAATAATGGAATGATACTGTGAAAGGTCGTAGTACTGTTCCAGAAAAATAGCCTCTGGTTCTTAGAGTTCTGCTTTGAGAAGCATCAAGTTTTAAAGTGGAATAATTCTGTTTTTTTCTGGCCGCTTACTTGCAGTTTTATGTGATGAGTTCAGTAGCTACTTCATGTCATGCCTTTGTGCCAAGACAGCTGGTGTAAAGTAGTAATATAAACCAGAAGGTAATTGGGGTTGGAGTGAGAATCTTAACTATCTGTGTTCACTGTTCTTGCTAGAAAGAAATGCCTTTGTTTATTAATGGACCCTAATATGTTCTGTTATGCAGAACAAGTTTTGATGAAATGCTAGTGACTTTTTCAAATTGGAACAGAAAAAGGAAGCTATCATGCAATGGTGGCAGAGGGAATCAAGAGCTTTTGGGTTTTTTTTGTTTGTTTGTTTTCTCACAAAAAATACTAAGGGAGACATGCATTAAAAAAAATACCTATTTCTATAATGTCTGTAGATATAATTATTCTGCATGTTTCAAGGCAGTTCTTCCACAGTCCCTAATTTATTTTTTTTTTAAATCAAAAATAATAAGAAAGAGCTCTTACCTGAAGAGAAACATGAAGTGATGTCTGCAGGCTTATAAGACTCTTTGGGAAAGAGTAAGTTTGGAAGATCTCAAGTGTTTGAGTCACTGTGAATTAAATGCCAAAACAGTGTAATCATTATTTCAGGTTTAGAAAAGAAGACTTCAGGTTTCCAGGGCTTCCACCATTATTTTCCTGATGTGGCAGCTGGGTGAACTTGTTTCTTTTGTTTGGGCCTCAGTTTCCAAACCTGTAAAATAAATAAATTACAAGGACAGCAGCATCCACCAGTCCTGGTGTGAGAACACCTGTATGATGTATGCTAAAATACCTGGGCTGTTACAGTTTGTTGCTTGACCATAGCTCACAGCAAACTTGCTAAATCTTCATCTTTCCAAGTCTTGGTTTAGACATCAAGTACATTATTGCTGAATACTTGAAAAATAATCATTCTAGGTTTGCTTCCTAGACTTTGCTTTTTCTCTTTCAGATGGCTTCCTGTATTTTAACCTTGCAGTAGATCTCGCTCAACATGCATGCTCCGTCACTGTCCACCTCCCCTCTTTGCTATGATGGTCTAAGAGATGTCATCACAGAAGGGCAGTTTGTCCCAGGTGCATGCTGGAGTTGAAATAACAGTCCATAAGATGATACAAACTCATTTGCTTTCCTTCTCTCTTGTGTGCTTGCTCCAGTCCACGTGAGATTCGGGAACTCTGGGCTCGGCTACGAAAGGAGCGTCCGGAGCTCTTATCCAATTTTGAAGAGTTTCTGTTGCGTATTTCGTCATACATAAGGGAAGTGAATCATGAGAAGGAGTCTATGGAACAGGCATTGAAACGGTAAGGAGAACATCATGGCCCTTTGCTGTCAGGAACCAGCTGATGCTTGAATGCTGCCTCAGATTAAAGGAGAAGACTGAGTTACAGGGTGCAGAGATTTTTCTGTAACAATTTTATTCTTTATCTTGACCTGATCCCCGTGGGTTTGTTTTGCATCAGTGCCCATGCGTAATATTTGGTCTGGTTAAAATCCCACTTAGTGCCACGCAGCTGTTAGCGGGAATCTGTTTCCACCCTCCTCTCCTGTTTTCTTTCTGTATTCTCTTTCTCTCTCCTGACCTGTGCGCACCTTGCCTTTTGTAGGAAGGAGACAGACCATGACCGAGAAGTCAGGTGCCTTTATGAAGAAATGGAGCAACAGATTAAAGCAGAAAGGGAGAGGCTGATCTGCCAGGTAGCTCATCTCTCTTGGCTGAAGTCAAACTTTCTCTGGTCTGAAGTAGAGGTGGTGGCTTGTCTGGTCAAGGACCAGCTCTTACTGTGCTGGTTGTTGTGTGCACAGGTGTGTATCTTTACCTCTGCAGGAAGCACTGAGACATGACAGGAGTAACCTGCTCCAGAAGGAACTGCGCAGCAAAGAGCAGGAGCTGGAGAAAATCCTCTACCGCCAGAAGAAGGTAACAGCACCCAAATCCTTCTTAAAGAAGCGTGTCCCCTACTGCTGTCTTTCTGCTGAGACCTTTTCTGATTGAGAATAGTTTTCATCTGCTCAGGGCTGGTACTAGTTGGTCTAGTTCTCTCCTGTCTCTGAAGACATTGAAGTGTTTTTTCAAGGGATTGGTTTGTCTTCCACTGTAACACCTTCCTGTGAATGTTTTGTCCACACATTTTCTTACCTGCTTTGTTTTCTCTTGGCACAATTTTCTTATTTGTTGTACAATAACTATTTGGCAAAGAAAATTAAAATTTGGAAGTTATAAGTCTAGAGCCTTTTGTCGTGTGAAAGCAAGCTGTGTACAGACGTATAAGAGCCAAATTTCTCCAGTTTGTATTTTATGGTTGCTCCAGAATAACCCAGAGAGAACAGTTCTGCATACTGTATATGCACATTTTAGCATCTAACGACTTCCTGATTAATCAGAAAAGATCAAAGGAGAAGCTTTCCTTTAGTGTGCCAGCCCTGACGTGGACATTTGTATGGGATGGCCCATTCCAGATTTTTTTTTTCCTTTTTGTCTGAAGAACTGGAACATGACCCCCACAGAAACAAGTCATGGGAGATACCTGTAAGATGCTGACAAATAGGTGTATGCAGGCTGGATACTTAGCTGCTATGGGGATGAAAAAGTACTTCTCTGAAATCATCATCTCATTAGGCAACAGCTGGAAAATCCAGCAAAATATAGGTGCCATCAGGAAGGATATTGAGCATAAGAGAGGGGATGTCATTTTCCTGCTGCCCACATCCTTGATGCGCCTTAACTGCTGTTTGCAGTTCTAGTCTCCTCTAACGCCACTGTATCCTTCTTAAGTATGAAGGTAATGGAGCATCTGTGTTGGGGAAAAAAAACTAGGACAGCCTAGAGTTGATTTTAGAGAGGAGAAGACTGAGGGAGGAAGATAAAAGTGAACTTTATCGACTCGGGAAGGTGATGGATAAGGTCTGCACAGAACTGTTATTCTCTAAATCCTGCAACAGCAGAGGTGAGGGACGCTCAGTGAGACCAGTATGAATTTGATTTAGAAGAACCTATTTCTTTACAGAGATTAGTGAACTTACGGATTTTTTTGCCGGAAGGAGGCAGACAGTATCAGCAGTTCAGAAATGGTTCGGACAAACAAATGGACAAGTTTGTAAATGTTTATTAGAAAGAGGAATAATCAGGTACGTGGCCTCTAACATCCCTAGTCCAGGGACCATAGAAGCTATAGGTATAAATGACCATGCACCAGGGGTGCTTGAGGAGAATGGACCATAGTTGTCTATACGTCCTCTTTCTAGGTAGCATCCCCTCTTGCTGTGGGTGAATGCAGAGTACTGGGCTCCATGGACACTTCCTTGAATGGTCTTCTGATGCTCGTTGTATAGCACAAGCCTCAGAGTTATGTGGATAACTTGGTCCCCCTTGTGGTGTAAGAACAGTTCTGTAATCGTGCTATTCCGTGGTATTGCTTCCAAGTACAGAAAACAGGAGAATTGTGTGTGATAGAGGTTTCTTAGGGAGATGCAGGTGCCTGTCCCCTGGCTTATTGAAAGATCCAAAGACTCTAGGCTGCGGTTGCTGTTTCTTAGTCTGAACTCCACTGCTCAATATATGTGGTCGTGCTTAAATTTTCCCTGATATCTGAAGGACTGGAAGTCTCCAGACAGAGCTGGGTGTGACTTGTGGTTGTAGCCCCAGTGGAGAGAGATGTGGGGCTTGTGTTTCAAGGAACCTATGAAAGGTTACTCCTGCTCATGACTGTTGTACATATGTGCTGGCAGAGAGCAGGGCAGCAAGAAAAAAGCACTTTATCTTGTGCCATAGCATGTTGTTTTACTTTAGAGGGGGAGAAGGTAGGCTGAGAGAAAAGGCAAGCTGAAGGTATAAACATGCAGACTCACTCTGCCATATACTGCACTGGTCAGAACTGGTTCCTGGTGCTCCTCTCTGGTTGCAGGCATGGACTGTATAATTTTATTTTGGGGTGAGTTCTCAGATGGGTTCCATAATTTCTGCGTAGCACCAGCTTCAGCAGAGGGCACTGGTTAGCTGGTATGGCTGGCTAGATACTGAAATGTCAGTATGATCCTTCTTGCCATGCTCTGCTTGTCATCTGAGATGGGCAGGTTTGATGACTGCATCTGTCTTTCACTCTTTCCCAGACTATGCCAGCCACTTGTGAGGAGTCACATCGCTGGCTGAGTACATGACAGCAGGCTTTAAAATTCCCAAATCAGGTTTGCTAGTTGTGCTGGGGTCTTGTGCTGCCTAGAATGCAGCTGTGCCTCAGTGGCATTTAAACAGCATCTCTAGCCTGAGGCCCTGTCTCCAACAGTAGTTAAGGCCACCCAATCACTTGACTTTCCAGGTGTAGTGTGAGATACCCCTAGCACCTCCATACATCCCCCTTTCAGCTGCCATGGGCTCAGGAAGCCCCCAGACTAGCAGATGCATTTCAACAATCGTGCTTAATAAGTCCCGATAGACAGACTCCTGCTTCTGCCCAATTTTTTCCAGTCCTCCTTTGACCTTGTTTTGCACTCTGATTCCTACAATACCAGGTAGCAGCAAACTCCTCACGCTGCCTGAAGCACTTCCTCAGCTGCGTCTGACTAATTGCATTGCTTGCTCCCATGTGCTGGCATGATGAGAAATAATTGCTTCCAGTTCACCTTCTCTATGCCACCAGTGGTCCTGTAGACCCAAGTAGTGTTTACCTCCCTTCCACCTCATTGTTTACATCTGTTTTTCAGCCTGTTTTTACAGGCATAATTATAGCACAGAGCCTTTCCTCTTTGTGTTTAACCCCCTCCTCTCTCATTGCAGCTCGAACATCAGCTACAGTCTCTGAACTCAGAGCAGCTGGAGACCCGTGTGCAGAACGAAAGGCTGCGGCACCTGAACGAAAACCTGCTGGAAGAGCTGGAGAAAAGCAAATGGGAGCTGGAGGCAGTGAAGGGGCAATTACAGAAGCTCCAGAAGGAGGCTCAGGTTGAGCAGGAGCAGAAGGACAGGTGGGAATGGGCAGGGAAGGAGGTGTCAGGGTACAGACCCAAGGAGAGAAGGAAGGGTGGGCAAATAGCTAAAGAAAAAGGAGCTCTAATGAGAAGCCTTGGTCTCATCAGAGGATTGTCTGTTCTTCTTAAGGAAAAGTAATAACATCCTAGTGGTCTTACAGGCCTAAACAGGGAGCAACACTGCTAACTCCACCTACCTTTAGTGGGAAATGAATATGCTCATTGACATTTGGCTGGAAAAGCACTGTCAAAAATACAGATGTTCCTTGGCCTAAAAAAAGCTTCTCCTCTGTGTATTTTCCAGTTCACCATCGCCTCTATAAAGTTCCTACAGATCATCTTCTGTTCACTTGTGTTCCTGTTTCTGGGCTTAACCTAATAGTACATAGGCATAACATTGGGATGTTTCAGATCCAGATGTCAGTGAGCAATCCTTCCCATCTCTAGCAGCTGGGGAAACTGAAGTGTGAAAGGAGAAAATGGGATGCCTGCCCTCACGTTGAAGGAGAGTGGCAGAGCTGGGGTACAACCCATCCATCCCAGCTCCTCTGGCAATAACACTTCCTTTGAATCGTAGAATGGTGTGGTCGGAAGGGACCTTAAAGACTACCTAGTTCCAAACCCCCTGTCGTGGGCAAGGACACCTTTCACTAGAGCAGTTTGTGTAGGTCCGTGGGCCATAAAAAACTATTTAACATTTATTTTAAAAATGAGAAGTACAGCAATCTTACCTGCTGTATGGAGGAACAGTAAAAAAAAAACAACAAACGCCATTAAATGTAAAGTTTGCTGGAACAATGAACTGTGCTTATGTTTAAACATAAATCTGAAAAATAGAAAGCTGTTCAAAACTTGGATTAGTGCTCAGATTGACACCTAATTGTTCTTTAATTCTCCATCATTGCAAAACACAGAAAAATTACAGTGTTGCTACACCCCAGGCGTGTGGAAGCTTCTCAAAAAAACCACTGAAGGGATGTGTATTATGCCAGTTTTGTCATTAATTTGCCTATTCTAATTTGAGAATACCGTAAGTGTCCCTGAGCAAAGGATCTTTGTATCCCATTAACTTATTTCCCCTTTTAAAATGCCTTTCACCCAGGGATGTGTTTAGAGTCTCCAAGAACATGCAGAAAGAGAAACAAAGCCTCCTTCGGCAGCTGGAGCTCCTCAGGTAAGGACAGGTTCGGGGGAAATCCTGAACTCCTGTAAGGGCTGAGGTTTCTGCGCTGTGCTCGTTTCTCTCACAGAATGCAACGAGAGCGTATTCAAGCAATGTCCAGACATTGCTTGTTTTTCTAGGTCCAGACAGAGTTGTGTGTTCTGTTGAGCTCTGGCAGAGCACAGACTGTGTTATATCACCAAATAATCCCTCCACTGAAGGAATTTAGCCTTTTCTGCTGGCTAAGGGCACCACGTGGAGCCCGTTGTCTGAGCTGGGATACAAGGAAATCCCAACGCATATGGCAATAAATAACATCTTTATCTGTGTCCCAAGCTCCCTTTCTGTTCTAGCTTTCAAATGTTGGGTTTTACTCTGTTTTTGATGAGTGCTTCATTGTGTCTCTCCTGTGTCTTCCTTTGGAGCAGAGAGATGAACAAGAAACTCCGAGATGAGCGAGATGCTTTTGAAGCCAAGAAGCTGGTTAGTCTAAGAAAGAAAATCCTAATTCCCAACCACCCTCCTTTCACCTGCTGCTGTTGCTGTCGCCACTTGGGGGCCTGTCACTTCCACGGGGGACAATGACCTGAGCTCACAAGGCCTTGTGTGGTGCTTAGTACTGTCTTCGCAGCACCCCTCTGCCCATGCCAGAGACGAGCTCAGCTGGCTGTTGCTGCCAGCTGCCCAGGTTTAAGCCTCTGACTGTCACACAGCCCTGTGCAGGGCTGCAGCGGGTGCTGCCAGCTGCGCACGAGGGGTGTGCGTTGTGACAGGCGCTGGGCACGTGCAAGGAGGGGAGCGAAGCTGGATGATGCATCCCTGGTGGTGAGGAAGAAGACGGATTCCCAGATGTGCTGACTGGGGGTGGAGGGGCATGGGAAGATTTTGGAGTTTTTCTCTGACCCCTTGAGTTTGTAGCAGATGTTTTCAGATGTTCCTCTGGGGCAGCTCCCCATTGCTGTGAACTTTGCTGGGGTAGAGGTGCAGTAGTGAGCCTTGTGTCAGAGGGCTAGGAGAAAGAAGGGGGCCTCTGACATCTGGGACAGTCCATTCCACCTCTGGCCTTTCCCATTCTCCAAGATAAGTACGATGTGACCTATTTTTAATTCTTATTATTTTTTTGTGAAAAAGTCTTTGTGTTCCCAAATGTCACTGGCAAGGCTGCTCTGTGCTCTTCTTGGATCCATCCCTGCCACCATATGTCTTTGTCTGCTCTGCCACCATGCCCCACCTGAAGATCTGGAAGTGGCTGCCTTGCCATGAGGACAGGCAGTGGTAGACTGAGAGAGACGTTCTGGCTGGTGTGTAAATGGAAGCACAGGAATCGTGCCCAGATAAGGGGATGAGATGCTCTGCTGAGGGAGAGGCTGGAGTTTTTCTCCAGGTGGAGCAGCAGCTGCATAAAATAACTTCAGTAGCTGTTGTGGATGGAGGTGAGGTGTGTGCCTTTATGTACATGTTTCTGAAATCTGAAAGACTTTTTTTCCCCTCCATTTTTAAAGCTGCTAAGTATGTGTGCGTGTGCCAGAGTTTCCTGTTCCCTCTTGGAAAAGTAATAACAGTCACTCTGTAGCAGAGTCCAGTGCAAGTAGGCAAAGAAGGTGGTTTGTTCTCCTCTTTCCATGCATAGTGTTTCATCAGCTTCTGGGTTCCTGTGGGTGGGGCAGGCGGCCCATGGAAACCACAGTTCAGGTATGTACCTCTGTGTGTGCAAAGCTTGTCCGCTTCTCCTCCTTTTCCCCAACTAGGACCTGCTCAGGGCTGCACTGAAACGTGATGGTTGTGGGTGAACCTAAGAGAGAGCCTAGCAGAGAGTCGTAGTACAGAGGAGCTGCTTTCTCCCATCTCCTGGAGTTACTGGAGTAACTGGAGTAATATTTTTTTCATTTGTCAGCCAGGACATCTTGTTGGCCACTCTTGTTTTTGTCTGCAGGAAAAGACTAAAGTCTCCAGGGGATCACAGAGATGCTGGTGTTGTCATAGACCTGCAGAAGATCTGCTGTCCAGCCTGTCCCACTGTAAAGGGGAGAGAAAGTAGCAGTACTTCCTGCAGTAGCAAAACGGAGAGTCCAGGCTTCTGATGGGGATCTCTAGTGTGTGTGACGCTCTCACTGCCAGAAACTATCAATGCTTTTACAGGCTAAAAAGAAACCCAAGGCTTTAATGCCCTATGTTAGTGCTGGGAAGGGTTGTGTTATTTCTGTGAAATGAAGGTGTGATGAACAGTGGTTCTTTCATAGCAAGGATTTTGAAGTGGTTGGAAGGAGGAGTTGGTCTGTGTGTGGCTGACAGCAACCCAGCCTCTGCTCCTTTGCGCTTCTTTCTCAGTGCCTGGCTTAATACTGTGCTCTTCATAAGAGTTTCTGGCCTTGTCAGGGTGGGCAAACTCTGGCCCCCCATGGCACTTTGGGGTACTGTTTTGCCCCAGTGGCTAGGTCACAGATAGTAATGTCTGGCTATTTTTACCTGTGTGTAAACCACTGGTGGGTGCTTTTAATAGCCAGGAGCTGCATGTTCAGTTTCACACCCACGACCCATCTGGCTATGGCGTTATGTTTGTGTGCTGTATGTTGACAGAAAATTTCATGTCTTCTCATCACAAAGAGTGTTTTGGGACTTTGACTACATTGGACACGTATTTGTATTTCATTAATAAACCAGAATTTTTCCTATCCCACTGATTAAACCAGAATCATTCCCATCCAAAATGCTTGCATGTGTGCTGCTGTTGTGGAATTCTTGCCATCGTGTGTTGTACAGCTGAGGTGTTGTGTCTGTCTCTTTACCATCCCGGTGAAAAGCCAAATGTTACATAAAGCTGGCAGGCCAATAAAGCGTGGCAGAGCCAATGGCAAAGCGTGGCCCACTGTTTTTCCTCTCTTGTCCAGGTATGTACTCTGCAGGCTGTTTCCACTCCAGGTAGGGTGGTGCCGTAGCAGGTTGCCTGGGAGCCCCTTTGCTCCACAGGTGACTTGAAGGCTGCAACTCAGCTCCTGTGGGCTGTACCATGATTGCCTTGTCCCTGTGTGTAGAGAGAGTGCCCATGAATGGGCCTGGTCAAACCCTGAAAACTTCCTCCTCCATCCGCACTGGAGAACCACTGGTTGGCTGAACCACAGCCTGGCAGCAGCGTTGACTGAAGGGTTGCTATGCACTTGGGGGGCCTTGGCCTTGGAAGATATGTTCTCCACAGTTATGAACCTTTCACTGCTGGATTGTTTCTGTGGCTGGAGCTTCTCTTGAACACCATTTTTAAATGTAAAAAAAAAAATGTTTTGGGGTGGCTTTTTCCCCTCCCTTGAAGTTCCTAGTTGGGTGAAGTCCTCTGGAGTCCAGAGTGTATCCTTTCCTTGGATGTTTTGCATGGCAGTAAAGGTGCCCTGGGAGTGCTTGGCAACAGAGCAGCTTCTTAATCTTTTGCCTTTTAAAATAAGCCAGGGATTATTGAAGAAATAATCTCCATAGTTCTCCCCTGGGCTGTGGGCTGCATGAGGGAAGGCCTGTCCAGAGCTGCCTGCAGGTAGTTTGGTCAGTTCAAAACTACTGCCAGAGGCAGATCTGGCAGGTTGCAGACTTCTTTCCTGACCTTTACTCCTAGAAATAACTTGTGAGGACCTGTCAGAAATCTCCAAATTTACAGAGTGAGTGTGTCTCCCTCTCCTCCAGTGCAGAGGCGGTGGGCACGTTGCCAGGCTGTCTCTCACTTTGTGTTTTCTGTGCAGCCAGAGCAGTTAGCCAGGCTGACAGAGGGAGCAGGCTTTGGCATGGCATTTGGGGGAGCTGGCAGGTCAGTCCTCCCTCTGCCACAGGCTTTCCTGCATGATCTCGGGCAAGTTGCTCCCTTTGACTCTGCTTGAGGATGACAAAACTGCTGCATGGGGGGAAGAGGGTTGCAAGAGGAGTTGTCCTGCTTTCTTCTCTGGGGAGCTGGTAAACACTGGCTGTAGGAAGTGTGTGGTCTGAGGTAAGTAGGAGGAAAGCATGGAGAGGGATGTTTGTAAGGCAGAGCGTGTGCTTTGCCCTTTGCAGAGTGATCTCCTTCCTTTCCTTTGGTGCATGTGCAGCACTGGGTGAGTACTGGTGCAAGAGGGTACTAGTGCCTTCTGAGGAAGGGGCAGTTGGTCTGTCCAGCAAAACGTCAGCATAAGAAAAAGGCATGTGGGGAAAGAGAGATTGAGCTGTGAGACCAAGTGGAGAATAAGCCACAGAAATGAAGACTGGTAGCTAGAGGAAGAGTTCTGTTTGGGGCACCACCATTTTTGATGGATTTCCTTGCAAAGGGGAAAGCAGTAACAGTGATGCCTTCTTGCATGAGTTAAATGAGCTGTACTGAGAAAAGCAAGCCCTGTGCTCAGCTCTGTTCAAGCCTGCCCGTGGGGCACCACCACTGCAAGGTGTGGGGCTGTGAGGGCTCCAGCCTTGCTTCCCCAAAGTGGACTCTGGAGGTGGTGAGTGGTTGAATTGGGGCTGGTCAGGTTCCTGCCTCCTAATCGCATTCTTCATGCCTTCTCTTTTCAACTTCCAGGCACCTCAGAGCAAAAAGCCCCTGTTGAAGAAAGGGTCAGTGCTAGGCAGTTACCTGCTGGAGGACAAGCCGGTCAAACGGTTAGATGGACATCTGTGTTGTGTTCATGGTGTCAGTCTGTGCCCGCTGGAGTACCCTGTCAGTCAAGCTGTGTCCTGTGTCTAGTTCTCTCCACCTTGGTGCTGGCTGGTTATGGGAGTATGTTGGGGGTGTATCTTGACTGTGGCTCTAGTTGTCCTTGGCATCAGGTGGTGAACCTGAGGATGCTGTTAGCTAATTTCCAGGGAGGTGGGGGGTGGCAATGAGGGAGCAAACCTAAATGCCATCAGAACTATGGGAGTGTTCATGGGATTGGAGTCACAAAGGCTGCCTCTGACCGAGTTGGACAGCTTCGTTACAATGAGTGGATCATCTCCCAAGCATGCCAGTTCCTCCTCAGGCAGAAATCCTGTCCACCGGCTCCTCATGCCTGAGCCCATATCTCTGGGACATGGGAGAGGGCAGGAGTTGCACAAGGTTTTTATTCTCTCTGGCAGCTGAAAGCCCCAAGGAGAGGGCCCAGCTCCAGGTGGTTTCATCCTGCCCATCTCCCTCCACACCTATGCAGATGCTCACCTGGCATACCAGGTCTCCTCCTGCACCAGGGCAGATGAATGTGTCTGTGTGGCCAAGGCCATTTTTATTGTTGTTGTTTTTTTCCACTCTACATGCAGACCATACAGTGGCTTCAATACCCACATATGCCTGCTTGCCTGAACTGTGCTGGCATTAAGCATCAGCCCTTGCAAACTAGCTGTGTGACCAGCACACCAGTATTGGCCCAAAGCCTGCTTCCTCTGAGAGGCAGGGGAGGCCAGCCCAGCCCAGCCCTGACCTGCTTTGGAGCTAGATGTCCCCTGCAACTGCTGACCCCAAACAGGTTTTAAAGGTGGCCTGTTTCCCTGTTCCCTACCAGGTCTGTGCAGGTTCCAATGCTTCCCAGTTTCTCCTGATGCCAACCAGAGGCATAGGGCTAGGCTCAGAGTTTCTTTCAGCTTCAACTCAACCTTGATGCTTGCAATCCTGGTAGTGGCGTTTAAGAATTGAGCTTCAAGCTTGTGGACTGGTGGAAAACCACACAAACTGTGAAAGAGGGCTGATTCTTGAGCCCTGGCTGGGAGGTTGCTTGGATAGGTCTGAGGCAGAGCTCTTTCGTGGCTGTGTGACTGGCAGACATGCTATCCACGGGATCATGAGAACCCAAGTTCTTCCATCATCCTCCTCAGTTATTCTTGTGAGGATCGTGCTAGCTGCTGCTGGCATAAACCCACTGGAAAGGCTTAACAGGTGGAGAAGTCTGGCAGTGAGGGTGATGTGAAAATGAGAGAAGTATTTGTTGGTCCTGTCTCTGTCCCAGTGCTGTGTCACACCACGTTGCTTGAGAAACATGAATAAAATCCATTAGATCTGGAGTCACTGTTCAGAAAGCTCTGTGCTTGTCTATTTTTTTGCCCCCTGAAGAGGCTTTTGAGTCTCAGCCCCTCATTGCTGCTACTCCTGCTAGTTCTGGACAATGGGGGCTGCTCCCCTGAGCCTGGGAGTATATGTCTGTTTTCCATGGGGCAAGTTCCAGCTGGCTTGGCTCTGGGCTGGCACTTGGGGCAGGTGCAGGGAGGAAAACAAAGTGTGAGCTCCCTTTCACGGAACAGGTGTAGGCATTGCAACAGGTGAATGCTGGATTTCTGTAAAGGCTTTTACATGGTCCCCCACAACATCCTTCTCTCAAAACTGGAGAGGGATGAACTTGATGGATGGACTATTTAGTGGATGAGGAATTGGTTGGATGGTTGCATCCAGAGGGATTGGTCAATAGCTGAATGCCCAGATGGAGATTGGTGATAAGTGGTGTCCCTCAGGGGTCCATATTGGGCCCAGTACTGTTTAATATCTTCACCAATGACACAGAGAGTGGGATCAAGTGCACCTAGAGCAAGTTTGCAGATGACACTAAGCTGAATGGTGCAGTTGACATGCTTGAGGGACAGGATGCCATCCAGGGGAAGCTGGACAAGCTCAAGAATTGAGTTCATATGAACCTCAGGAGATTCAGCAAGGCCAAGTGCAAGGTCCTGCACCTGGTTCAGGGCAACCCCTGGCATCATTACAAGCTGGGGGATGAAGGGATTGAGAGCTGCCCTGGCGGTACTAGTGGATGAGAAGCTGGACATGAACTGACAAAGTGTGCTCAGAGCCCAGATGGCCAACCGCATCCTGGGATGTGTCAAAGGAAGCGTGGCCAGCAGGTCAAGGGAGGTGATTCTGCCCCTCTGCTCTGGTGAGGCCCCAGCTGGAGTACTGCATCCAGCTCCGGAGCCCTCAGCACAGGAAAGATACGGACGTGTTGGAGTGGGTCCAGAGGAGGGCCACAAAAATGATCAAGGGGCTCGAGCACCTCTCCTATGAGGAGAGGGCTCTGGGGAGACCTTATTGTTGCCTTTCAGTACTTACAAGGGACTTATAAGAAAGATGAGAACCATTCCCCACTACCAGAGCCTGAGCTGGGGTCCTGGGGATATCTTGCCACAGGGCGCACTGTGACTGGTTGGAAGCTTTATAAAAGAAACATCTTTTGGGTCCTGGCTCCCTTACTGGCCAGAGCAGAGCCAGCATCAGGTCAAGTGACCCTGGTGTGAGCATCTTCACTGCAGTTTGCACACCTGTGGCAGGTTGCTGCTGCCTGAGCTCAGTAAAACTCTGCTGCAGCAGCAGTGATGGGCTTGTTTGCTCGATCGGAGCTGGGTGCCTTCAGCAGAGGGCAGCAACATGCAGGCACACCACATGCGGACTCCCAAGGATGATCAGCCAGCCCTTGCCCTACTGCCTGCAGTCAAAACCCTTTTCACTTAACCTTGAAATCTTTGTTAATTTTTTTTTTTTTTTTTTAATAAAAATAGAGGAGGGGTTGTTATTTTTTGGTCGGGTTTTTTTTTGTTTGTTTGTTTTTAATCATTTTTCCTGTTGCCATCTTAGTATGCTTTGCCTCATTTTTCAGTACTGGGGGAAGCAGGAGGCAAAGAATCCTTGAAAAATCTGGAAGATGGGAATTTTTATGAAAATTACTGACATATATGTCAGCACATATGAGTACAGCATAGCTCAGGTGAGCTGTCTCTTCCCTAGGGGCGCCTCTGATGCCTTAGTAGCAGGAAGTACAAAGAGCATACGTAGAGTTCTTGCAAGCATTACATGTGCACTGACTGGATCTCGTTGGTTGTTTTGGGAATTTGCAATCTCCTTCTCTGTCTCACCCTTCCTCCCCTCCCTCCCATTTGTGGTGCCTATGGGCTTTAATACAGACAATTGGCCTCTGCGGACCTTCCCTTCACCTTCCCCGCGGACACAGCAGTGGAAGAACCCAACAAAAAGACCTGTAAATACTTCCCAGGCAACGGGACGTGGCTGAAGACAAGAGAAGAAGGCAGCACCAACTTTGGAGAGAAGAGCAGAGACAAGGATAGATGGTCATTGGCAGCTGATGCTGGGTGGTTGAGAACAACTTTGAAGGGTGATGCTGACTGTAGAAAAAATGCAGATGGATTAGATGATGGTCCATTGCCTCCTAGAGGACAGCCTGTTGGCACTGAAACCAGGGTGAGTTTTTACTTGGAGTAAAATTACTTGGAGCTCTTCCTCAAACACCTCCTTCCAGGGACTTGGGGGCTTCTGATTCTCTTCCCCTCTAACTCCTGCTGCATATAGTGCAAGAGTCCAATGCCTAAACCAAAGCAAAGTCTGCAGCTGGGCTTTTCAAAACACCATCCCTTTCTTCCATTGTAGCTCCAGGCACTGGAACCAGCCAGCTGTTCCCCAGATCGCATCTTTAAAGTGGTATTTGTAGGAAACTCTGGTGTTGGGAAGAGTTCCTTCATCCACCGCTTCTGCTATGACAGGTTTTTGTCTGAACTAAATGCAACCATCGGTAAGTAATAGAGTTTCTGGCTAAAAAGGGTGGGAAAGTCAGCCTGAACACGTGCTTTTTGCCCATATTTTAACCCGACTAAAGGTAAAGTTTGTCCCTCACCCAGTTTTGAATCAATCTTGTAATTTTCCTGAACTAAATAATGTTGATCTTGGTCATTGGCCTTGCAATGGCAAGTTGCTCTCTCTTTGTCCTATTTTATGATCATTGTTACCTTCCTGACAGGTATTGATTACCAGGTGAAGAGTCTGATAGTGGATAACACCCAGGTTGCCCTACAGCTGTGGGATACAGCTGGGCAAGAAAGGTAAGCAAATTTATGTAAGGATGCCCTACTGCCAGACTTGGTATAGAAAACAGGAGGAAAAGGAAAGAGTGCGTGCACCTAGTTTCTGTCTCAGGAAGCTCTTAGGTTCAGAAGGACCAGAGAAGTCACATCAGCTATTCCAGTGTTGAACCTGCAGCAAAGGTCTGTTTTGGAAATTTCTAGAGGCTGTGGATGTGAAGTGGGGCCCAGGGAGATGACTCTGAGGGCTGATGGAAAAGCAGTTTTCCACATGTCTGACCTCAGGTTGTCTGTCCATAAATCACTGCATGATGTGCAGCTGGGAGGGGAATTAGCTCAGATGCTCAAGCGCTCGCTTAGCATGCGAGAGGTAGTGGGATCGATGCCTGCATTCTCCAGACATTTTCAGCCTGGACAAGAGAAGGCTCCAGAGAGACCTTATTGCGGCCTTCCAGTATCTGAAGGGAGCTACAGGAGACCTGGCACTTCTTTGTCAGGAAGTGTAGTGACAGGACAAGGGGTAATGGTTTTAAATTGGAAGAGGGGAAATTTAGATTGGATATTAAGAAGAAATTCTTTGCTGTGAGGGTGGTGAGGCACTGGAACAGGTTGCCCAGAGAAGTTGTGGATGCCCCATCCCTGGAAGTGTTCAAGGCCAGGCTGGGTGGGGCTTTGAGCGACCTGGTCTGGTGGGAGGTGTCCCTGCTCATGGCAGGGGCATTGGAACTCGATGATCTTTCAGGTCCCTTCCAATTCTGACCATTCTGTGATTCTGTGTGGTGTTTGAAGCTTCTCTAGCCCTCAAAGCTCTCCTGCATCAACCTACTTCTGGGAAAAGCTGCAGGACAGGGCTGCAGATTAGGATAGAAACAAAGGCTCTGGATAGACATCCTGTTCTCAGATTCAGTTGTGCCACTGCTATCCCCAGCTGCTCAGCACCACTTGCTATTCAGAGGGTAGAAAGGAGTGTATGAACCTTTCTAGATCTGATTCAGACAGATCCAGCTGAATTAACTGAACCTGTAGGGAAGGTGATTTGAACTGCTCTGCTGGACTCTTATCAGTGAGGTTATCAGCCCTTTCCACTGTCCCTTCTGCTGACAGACTTGTGGAAGTGATAATGCTTGGTAGAGGATTAGCTTTTTGTGTAGTTATTTGTGACAGTTATTTGTACAGGTTCTCCATTTGAAGGCCTCTAGTTTCAAAAGCATGGCCCATCACTAGATGTTACCAGCACTGCTAGTGAGGATCAGAGTAGTAGAGGACACAATCCTCATGTGCTACTACAGATGTAGGCCCACCACTACCTTCATGTAAATTAGACTTTATTTATCATGCACTTTGAAGCTGAAGATGATAAGCTATTTCAAGGGGGCTGGTAACCTCAAGTCTGGCAAACATAAGTACTGGGTATTTTTGGCTAAAGATGCTGTGGGGAAAAGTGTTCAGGAGGCAGCTAAAACCATGGGAGTATTATAATGCTGAGCTGTGCCAGCAGAGTTATGATGCTGTCTGCCTCCATCAGCTAGACCATGCAGACCTGGTGGGAATGTACTGAGTATCTCTTGGAAAGCACACAGTTTCTTCCAAAATCAAGCTTCACGCTGAAGAAATAATGATTTTTGAGGGGACTCCTGTGCTTATTTCAGTGCTGTAGCTGAGCAGTAAGGGGAGATGTTATGGCATGAAGTGTGATATTTTACTGTGACCAGATTGTATCAGAGGCCAAATTCAAGACACTGTCTCTGCAGAAGGACCTTTAGGATAGGCCCCTGCAGCCTTAGCAGGTCTTAGACACTTGCAGGAGAAAGCTTGCCTCAATGCTGATAGGGAATAGGAGACCTGGGAAGAATCAAAAGCTGTTCTTTCTTTTAGAGAAATACTAGTTACTTCTAACTGGAGGTGTCCAACTGTGAATATCTTATGGAGGAGACAGAGGAATCCCTTGGAGCACACAAGGACACCTTTGTGACTTCCCTGAGAACAGCACATTCTACATTTGATGTTTCTTCTAGAGAATGTTGTTCCAGCGACGCACCTTGACTGCTCTCTCAGTTGGGTAGTTGCTGGAATGTCATGCCCTTATTGTAGTGAGAAAGAACTCGCTTCAGGCAATTATCTGAAGAGTTCAGGAGGGTTACTACTTGCTGTAGGTTTTCTTGGCTCTTAATAGGAGAGCTTGTTATCCTGTACCGGGATGAAATACACAGCTCTCCAGTGAGATCTCAGTACTTGTGTTACATTTAATTTCATCAGTTTGCAATCAATGCTGTTATATCATAGGCCTGTCACAAACGGGTTATAGATCTTAAGGTCTGGGTTCCTTTTTTGTTGGGATTTATTCCCAAAATACAAATCTCTGGTTCTAACTGGTACCCACGGGCCAAAGTAGATGTCTGGTGGGAGTTTCTCCTGGTAATTGTGTCTAACTGCTGATTTTTATGTATGATGGCATTGCTTTATTGATTCAAAACTGGAAACAGATTGTACTGATGCTGAGATCTTGATTGCTGTTTCGGCAGCACTGGGACAGACGTTACTCATGCCTGGTTTATACTGTGCTACAGCTTAGTCTGCAGATTCTTCCAGACCCTAGACAAAGGTCATGGTTTTTTCCATCCATTTCCCTTTTTCTAGGCAATTATATTTTCCTGTCCCACCTAAACAGATTCTTCTGTTTCTTTCCTCCTGACCTGAAAAGGTCTTCCTTCCTGCTTTCTCAGCACCATGTGTTTGGAAAGACTTCTGCTTACCCATGGCTGCTGGCCTGCTTCAAAGGTGCAAGGATCTGATCTGCCTGTCCCCAGTGCATACATACCAGCCCCAGGGGACACCTCTCACGTGTAGGGGCTGCCAGGCCTTGCCGAGAGCCTGCACTAGAAGACAGCTAATCCCGTTCTGTTTCTTGTCATTACACAGCCGTGGTTCTGAGAGTGCCTTTGGTTTCATTTGGGCTCAGGTTTCGGAGCATTACCAAGCAGTATTTCCGGAAGGCAGATGGAATTCTGGTGATGTACGACATTACAGCCGAGTGCTCCTTCACTGCGGTACGGAACTGGATGAGCAGTGTCCAGGTGAGAGCAGAGCTTCAGCAATCTAATGCTAGTGGTGCTGCCACTGCCTTGCTCCAGACCAGCTCCCAGCTCTGTCTGGGAGCGACGCTCTTTGATGCCCCGGGAGGCATTGACCATGGGAAGATGAGTTATCAAAGCGGATGCTTTGGGTACTGACTGTGGTAGTTAGTTTGGGACCAGAGGCTTCTTGTTGAAGATACCAAAGCCAGTGGTGGCCCATTAAATGATGGAGAGCTGTTTCTATGCAGAAGGTGGTGGGACCTGCCAAAACAGGAGTGTGTGTTTGTAAGTACCTCATGTGCAATGGCAATATATCCTGAACATGGTCACATCACACCTGTGCTCAGGCGAGGAGATCTGGTGTTCAGCCTATACACAAGAGAGGGAGTCGGCCCTGGTGCGTTCAGGCTCAGACCTGCCGCAGGCACGCACAGCACTGCACACCATCTCAGCCTGACTCTACTTTGAGATTTCTAGGTGAGACTGTAATGTTAGTAATAGCTTATATTTTTCCTCATTTGCTTCAACCTTAGCAGTTGATTATTTTTTTTAATGTTCTTTTTTATTTGGTGGACGTATAGTAATACTGTAGTCTGCCCCACTGCTTTTTATTTCCAAACTCTCAATGAAAGCATTAATCTGTGACTTGTATCTGCTAGTGGAGACAAAAATACCTCTCTGTATAATTTAAATAGATTGTGTGTAGATGACTCAGAGCTGAAAGGAAACTGACAAGGGTGGGTTTGTTTTGGTTGTGCCAGTCTCAGACCTCAAGATCTAATTGACAAGAATAAGTATAGGTTGGAGGCTTCTAATATTAGCTTCCACAGGCCTGCTGGCAGGGAGGGGAATCCAAACCCCTTAGCTATTTCTTTGGACTCTTAAAGATCAAAGATTAAGATTTTCAAAACTAACCAGCCCCTGAAAATCAGGGTCCTTTCAGAAAGGTTAAACTGAGCACATGGAAGATCAAAGCACCTGAAACTTGCAACTTTTAGTAATCTCTCGTTTTTTCCTTTCCCATGTCAGTTTTTGTCTTGCTTTGAAGCTGTTCAGGTAGTGTAACTCAGAGCCCCTTTCTGCAGTCCTTTCTCTGGTAATGTTCTGGTGAGCCAGTGGACCTAGAGGGTGTTTTACCAAAGGTAATGGGCTCCAGGAATCACCTAGGACTAACAGTTCCTACAGAGACCCTATACAAGAGTTGAAAGTTGCTTACCTTGCTTGGCCAGTGGATTTTCAGCAAGGGATGGTTGAGTTTAGGACACCACGTATGACGAATAGTACACACAGAAATTATTGAGCTTAATAAGAAGCTCTGCCTGAACTTAATTCTGAACAGCCTATGGGGCAAACTGCTTTTCTTTAGGCTAACTATTTCCCAGAGCAGAGCTTATGTCCTGTCTCTCCTTTCTCAGCATCCCAGCTGTACTTACCAAGTATCTGAAATACATTTCTGTAGTTTAAGTTTCCTTCCACAAATCCCTGGGGCTATTTGAGGAATGGACATTTAATGAGCTAAAGGGCCTGATCTTGCTGACACTGAGGGTCTTGTGTGCATGAGCTGGAAAAGGATCTGCTTCAAGATATTTTCCTCCCTCAGCTGAGTCTCTAGGGTGCTTTACTCTGTTTCTTCGGCAGGAAGGTATCGAGGATGGAGCTGTGGTCTTCCTTCTTGGAAATAAAATGGATGCTGCACAGAGAGAGACCCGGAATGTACCCAAGGTGGAGGGGGAAAGGCTGGCAAAGGTGTGACTCTGCTCTGCTGCCCCACCTGCTCTGCAGCCTCCCTCCAGCTGTTAGCAAGGCAGCCTGACTGGCAGGATGCCCTTCTTGGAGCCATTTCCCAGTATGGTACCTTCCTTCTTTCCTCCCCACCCCGTTTCTCCAATGCAAACGTGCACTGATGTCCCTCTGGTACCAGAGAGGATGAGGTGGTGGCCAGCATGTAGCAGACAACAATGGCCCTTGAGACATGCTCATGCTCTCAAGCCTTAATGCCTCCCCACAGTGATGCTCTGTCTGAGGGGAGCAGGGATGGTTGTTTCCCCATCCGAGGACTCCTCTAATGTGTGCTCTGTAAAATCATCCTGCCTCCTTCCTCACTCCCTGCATCTGCATGCCCACTGGTACCTTGGCCCCTGGGTGAGGGGAGGCAGGATTTCAGAGATGTTCCCCATCTTCTGGACTCTGCCACACAGAGGTAAGGGAATCCAAGTACCCTGGGCAGATATTTTCTCTTTCCATGTAACTCCCTCAGTGTTCCCTTTTAGACACTCTAGCTGAGACCCCAACGCTAAAATATCATCTCTTTTTCCTGGGTTGGTGGTAGCAGCCACCCCCCTGGCCCCAGCTGCTCTCAGCAGCGTTCCCAGCGCTGAGGGTGGGCCAGCTCCCAGGAGTGAGTGAATGATGGGAGGGAGTTGGGAGCCAACATGGGTGCTTGCTGTGCTCTCTGGCAGGAATACAAGGCTGTCTTCTACGAGTGCAGCGCGATGACTGGCTATAACATCATGGAGCCCATGCTGCACATGGCCAGGTCAGTGAACAGGAACAGTCACCCTGGGATGTCTCCCCAGCAGGTGATTGGTGTGGGTTGTCCCGGGAACGGGCAAAAAGAGGGGTTTGTTAGAGACTGACTCTCTGCCATGTGACAAAGAAGACCTGGAGCAATGTGTTCTTTCCCCTGGTTCCAGTTCCTTGTCTTCTGTGCCTGGGGAGCACCAGGTGTAGACTGGAGTTGATTGCATGCAAAGCTTCATCTGGAAAGCTGGCTGTTGAAAGACTTGGAGTTTAACTTGAATATTTCATCACAAAAACCTTGTGTACTATCCCAGATTTTAAATTTGCATTTTCAGTTTGACGTCTGCATGCATCTCTAAGGGTTTTTTCTTCCTTATCTTATTAAGCATTATACAGAATGTGACATTTGGGTGGCAAAGGGAGATAAGACACTTTGTAAGCCTGAAAGAAATTTGCACTAAGATTTTTAGTTTTATTTAAAACAGGAAGTAGTTTTGAAAAAAGTCTTTGAAATCTTGCAAGAAAAATATCCTTTTGTTTTCTTTTATCCCTTCACCTCCTGCTGCATCATCTCTGCTAAATTCACAGCAGGGCTTCGTTGTTCATTAACTGGGATGATTTACTTGCTAGCTAGGTAAATCTTGTCCCCCATAGCATGTACTATTCAGCATGCTTTATTACCATGCCACTGCCTGAGATGGCCCAGACAGGTGAGGTAAACAGCTCGGGATCCTGCCACCAGTGAGGGAGCTTGGAAACACACAACACCCACGCCCAGGGCTATTGCTCTGACTATTAAGCCACTCTGCTCCCTCTTGTATGTGCTCAGTTTCTTTCCCTGTTCCCTGGAGATTTGTGCTCATTTTCTGTGTGACTTATCCAGCCCAGCTTTCAGAGAAACCTGGTCTTTGGGCCAGTTACTTTTTACAATCCTAAATGCCTCTGGCTAATGGGGAGCAAAGGGCAGAGACAAAATGCCTTGGGAGGAAGATCTCAGTAACCAGGTTGCATTCGTAATCTGTGCTGCTTGTTCCAGGTTGCTGACAGCACAAGAAGACAGGCAGAGGGAGAATGCCCTGCAGCTGGACGATGTCAGCAGGAGGAAAGGGTGCTGCACATAAGGCACATCAGTGTGTCAGCAAGAGATGTGCCAACACTGTTTCAATGAAGCCGGGGTTCCTTTTGAGCAAGCTGAATCTGACGGTATCAGCTCCACAGAGACTTGGGGAAGCTGCAGCTTTTCCACATCAGGGAATTTCAAGGCACTAAATCAGGCCAAAATGTGCACGTGATCTGTACTGTTCCATCTCCCAGCTCTGCACACAGCCCTGGTCTCTGGAGGCCTCCGCTCCTTTGGGGGAATTCAGCTGGTCTTGGTTTAAAGCACAAACTGGTTCTTCTATCTGGAGAGGTTGCTTCCCTATAAAAGGATAAAGTTTTGTTCCTTTTCGTTTTGGCAAAGAAGTAACACAGTGGGTCCTGTGTTAAACAGAATTTTAGTGTAAGAGATAAATAAATCATTTTTAATTTGGGCTAGCTCTAAGTAGTGATCCATTTGTCTCAAAAAGCAACATCTCCTCTTGGTTCTGTAGCAGCAGAGCCCAGCTGAAAGCCTGCTTTAGTCAGTGAGAAAACCTCCTTCAGTTCCTGGATCAGGTGCTGTATTTACTGCAAAATTTGTCTGGACCAGCCAATGTTGTAGGAACCTGATTCCAGATGTGGATATAGTATGTATTGATAAAACAATACATCCCAATGGCTTTCTTCCCTTTGTTACCCTAATGGACCTTGTCACTGTCCCTCTCTTACTGTTTACAGAACACAGAGCAGTTGCCCAGGGACCCGCAGGGGCTGGCACGTGCTGCTGATTCATAACCCGCTGCCGGAGCTGTGCTGTACACAGGAGGGCAGCCATATACAGCCTGTTCTAAGGCTGAATGCCGCCTGTTTCCGCCCATTCTCTTATCCTTTCCTGAAGAACCTCCAGCAACTAGGAGCAGATTTATCTGCAGTACTGAAAGATCCTGTCCTGCCAGCTTGACCTCAGTGCTTTCAAATGGACCTGGGCTTGGAAGCAGAAGGCCTGTGTGACCCACCTAGTGAAGCTTTTTCTCTTGCAGTGACCTTGTACAACAGCCTCGCTTCCTGGTGAATGGCCTAAGAAAGAGCAGGACTGAACCTGTTCTTTTTGAGCAGGGCCCTTCTTGTCACTAAGAATTCAGGCAAAGCAGGGGGAGGGGAGGGATGGGCTGTGTAGGATCCAGCCCCAAAAGTGCAGCTCCCGGCATAGCTGCCCCTGTGCCTGAGCCTGAAGCCCCCGGTGCTCTCTGGGGTGTGATGCTTTCTCTTTTGTAGCTCAGCTAAAGCCTTGTGGGACCAAGTGAGCTTTTATGGTAATGCCCTATTCCCTTTCTTCTTTAAGCCTATTTCTGTATGTGACTTTGACATTTCAGGAGCAAGATGTGATACTACAGTTGTGACGCAGTCCCTCCAACCTTGCAGCATAGGGAGGACCTATATTTATCCACTGTCTTTCCTCTCTTGAGATAAGGCAATTACTCTGAATGTCCGTTTATTGTACAAATTTCTCTGGGAATATCCCATGCAGGAAGAAGGGCTCTGAGTCATCTACAGCCCATCACTGTTACAAAGAATTTCTGTGGTTCCTCCCAGTGCCCTCTATTCCTGATAGGAAAGAGGAAGATTTTTTCTCTGGAAGAGCAGGATTCCTTTCTAAAAGGAATAGCTAAAATGATAAACTCTGTTCAGTCCTTACTGCTGGCTGGCTGTGGTTCATGCTGTGTGTTATTGCAGTAACGCCTTCCAGAGACTGGGAAGCAGAAAGTTAGAAAAGGTCCAGAAGGAACCAGAGCTGCTGGTGTGGAGTCTACAGTAACACCAGCAGCACTGCCAGTGGAACTGCTCATGCTTGCAAGAAACAATGTTTTGGAAAGGAAATCAAAATCCCCCATTTTCAGAAAGCACGTGTAAGCTGAACACAGATGTGGCTTTCTGGCCAATGTGGGTGTGAGGAGCACAGATATCATCATCTGCTCAGCTGGGTCAAACCCACCACCTGAGCTGGGGGAGCTGATTCCTCTGCATCGTGCTCCAGTTGTAGGTTAATAAGGAGTGGGGCTGAGTAAGAACTGGCATCTTTAGTCTGGGCAGATCAATAATGCTAACATTTACTTACCTGCAGCAACAGGATTTGGGAATTTCCTCCAGAAGGAAGAAAGCTGTAGGCAGTTTGCTAACGTGATCTGAACCTGCACCTCCAACACTGTGTACAGAGGACAAGAAAGATCAAAGTGTGAAACACAGCTGACAGACGTAGGCCAGTCTATGTCTTACCTTTATCAGTGTTGTCATATTGCAATGGCAAGAACTACCACGTGGGTGTTTTTCATGTACAACCTTAAGCATGTTTTCCTAGTGCACAAGCAGAGTACAGGCAATAAAGAAACGCTCTCTTAGAAATGGTTGTGTTGAGAGATTTTTTCCAGGCGCTGCAGGAGATTCAGCCTCCCTCTTGTCTCACGGATTGTAGCGTGACCTCCCTTCTCACTGCTCAGGAAGTGATGAGAAGCTTGTCCCCATGATGGTAGAAACAGGAGGTTTATAAGTAGGGAGAGAGTCGATTGGGAACCTGTGTCTTGGAGGCAGCACAGGAGCAATTCATCTCCAGTCTGATTTTTTTACCTCTTTCAAGCAGCCAGAGTCCAGCTGATCAGGGAAGGCAGAGCAGAGAGGAGAAAAAGGGGAGATGCTCCCCCAGTGTCTGGGAGCACTGTAGTGCTTTTCCAGAGGGCACATTCCCACCTTGTACCTATATTTGTAGAACTAAACATTTATTTGAATAATGTCCCATGTATCCTTTTCACTGGAGTTAGGAATTCGGTTGCTTTTAATCCTTGTGCCCTGGCATGGTTCCAGCTGAATGTTTGTGCATTACAGAACTAATCTCTCTGCAGCTTTGACCAAAGAAATTATTACTCATTTCCCCTGCTATAAATTGATTGCAGGAACAGAGTAGACTTTTGTTTCAACCATGATGAAGTGACATGGAGTTTGAGCTGGTTGCACTTGGACAACAATAAGCGCTGGGCTGGGTTTTATTACTGGATGGTCTTTTGTTGTCGCTGAACAGTGTTTAAATATCCTGTTGGAAGACGCAGACACTTGCAGCCTAGAGGGGCATGTTGTTTGTTTTTAAACCTGATACCAGACCCAAACTAGACCAGACTTTCCACAAAATTCCTAATTTTGCTACACCCCCTGTTTTTGTCAGAATCTCTCCTGTCTCTGAATGGAAGCCCTGGGAGCAGTCACCCTTTGCAATTGACTGCTGGCAACTGCAGCGTAGATCAAAAGCAAATAATGGGGATATCCTGAGGTGGCATGAGATGAGGGAGGATGGAAAATAGACTCTGCCTGGGGGCTTATTCCTGTGCTGCATTGGCTGCTGTCTTGTAGTGGACAGGTGACTTTTTGCACATAGTCTGCAAGGCATTTTGGAATCGCATCACAGGAAAGTCCTCTTCTTATAGCCTGGGAAGCCTTACGCTGGCACATGCCATGGTGCAGCTGTGTATACAATCAGATCTAGGGGCAAAGGTGAAAAAAACAGCTGCTCTGATGAGTGACCACAGTCCCACAAAGCCCTGCACGCAGGCAAAGGGACCCCACTCCGCCTTGCATTTCATCTCTCTCTCATATTAATATGCTGAGGATAAGCATAACAGGATTAGTGTGACAGTATCTCTTTGAAAAGCCAAAACAGGGCTGAAGAGAGAGCATTAAGTCACAGTGTTAACTTTAAAGCTTTCCCACAGGACAAATGCAGGAATCACAAAGGATTGGGATGTTTTTTCTTCTACCTTCTTTGTTGCAGCAGCCTGAACTCCAGGACAGTTTAAATTTACATTTAATTTAAGCATTTAATCAGTTCCTGCTACAGGGGTCGTGCAGTCTCTCACATATTATTTTCTGTGCTGTCATCTTCTGTTTGTGTCTTTTCATGCTCCTTTTACTTGTTAATTGCTTAGTCCACATATATGTATATTGATCAAGTACTTAAGCTCCAAGTATAAACGTATCTCATAGTTCATGCTTTACACCTTTGAATGCTCTATTTGGAAATCTCTTGCTCAGTGCCAATAATCTACAGTCCTGCAGTTCAGAGCTTGGTTTGAGCTGCTGTCAGTCTGTTCGTCATTTCTATGGCTGTTTACAAATCACACAGAAATTTCAGATGGCGCAGCTACAATAATCTGGCTCCAGACTCTTCAGGCCTGCAAGGCATGTTTTATATGCACATCAAACCAGGCGGTTTAATAAGGCCTTGATCCAGCAAGCACAAGTGTAGTTGTGTGCTTCTGCTGAAATGGCTAGTCCACAGGAGACCTCAACAGGTAAAATTAGTTTTTTTTCAAGCTAAGCACGTATCTCCAGTAAATATATACTACTACAGTAATAAGCTGGGGACTGGGAGGTGTGGGGTTCCATGGTATATCTCACCTTTACCCGCTGGCTTTCCCAAGCACATGACTGCTGTGCAGGCAGCCCTTGTGCCTAATCATAGCCATTTGCTGACCCAAATCTGCCAGGGGGGAGGTGACGTTCTTTCCTGTTTGTACATGAAATCTCTGGACGTGGCAAGAAGGCAGTGGCCCAGTGCAGCAGGGTGTAGGTCCTGACATCTCTTGTTGCCTCCTGGCTCTGCCCTGCACTCCTTGCAAGAAACCTCTCAACCTTTAAGTGTGAGCTGGTCCCCTGTTCAATCACTGGGCTCTCCAGAGGCTCTAAGCTAAAGCTGGGGTAAGATCTCCATGGGTTGAGGAGAGAGTGGTTGGTTTTCTTATTGGGAAGGATGAAGTGATTTTTGAGTTGGGCACACAGGCAGGGGAGGATAAGTGTCACAGTCTAGGCAAACACCCAGAAGGTCCTAAACTGGCCTTCTCCCTCCCTCCCTGTTCAGATCTCTTCGGCATCAAAATAATTGTGGCCAGCAGGTCCAGGGAAGTGATTCTGTCCCTCTACTCCACTCTGGCGAGACCCCAACTGGAGTACTGTGTCCAGCTCTGGAGCCCTCAGCACAGGGATATGGATGTGCTGCAGCAGATCCAGAGGAGAACCATGAAAATGATCAGAGGGCTGAAGACCTCTGCTGTGAAGACAGGCTGAGAGAGTTACGGCTGTTCAGCATGGAGAAGGCTCCAGGGAGACCTTACTGCAGCCTTGCAGTACTTGAAGGGGACCTATAAGAAAAACAAAGACAGATTTTCTAATAGGACCTGTTGTGATAGGACAAGGGTTAATGGTTTTAAACTGAAAAAGAGTACATTCAGACTAGATGTAAGGGAAAAAAAATTTACAGTGAGGATGGTGAAATACCGGGAGAGGTTGCCCTTCCATCCCTGGTCCAAGGTCAAGTTGCATGGGGCTCAGCAACCTGCTCTAGCTGAAGATGTCCCTACTCACTGCAGGGACATTGCACTAGATGACCTTTAAAGGTCCCTTCCAAACCAAACCATTCTATGACCTTCTTTCTTTCCAACCAAACAAAAAAACCACGCAAGGCCCCTCAGCTGCTGAGGGAATTGGGTGAGGGTCTCTCCTCTGAGACCAGCCGCTGTGGGGGGCTGTTTGCTCAGCACGGAGGTATCTGGGCTGAAGCTGAAATGAGGTGATGGAAAGTTGAGGTGATGGAAAGATGAGGTGATGTGCCCATCATAGCGTGATCCTGACTTACGGGATGTTTCATGGAAAACTTTAACAAGCAGATCTAACACCTTAAATAAATAAATAAAAAAAAATTAAAAACCCAACAAACTAATGAAAAAACCAACAGCAATACATCAAAGAAGCGCAAAAGCAAGCAGCTGCAGCCCGAATTTGCTGTAACATGCTGCCTGCGGCGACGGAGACGGGTAGCGAGGCGCAGGGAGTCCCCGCTACCGCGGGCAGGGCTGCAGCGGGGTGGGAGCGGGCGGCGTGGGGAGGCCGGGAGGGCCGCGGGGGGTTGCCGGCAGCGGCCCCTGACAGCCCGGCCTGTCCGGCGCTGCCTCCCGGGCCGGGCCCTGAGGTGGCGCGGCTGTACCTGGCCGCGGTGTTGCAGCACCGCCTCGCTTCCCTCAGCGGCCACTGGCACTCTGCAGCTTCACAGGGGCTGGGCTTTTGCGTTATTAATTTAAAAAAAAAAAAAAGTGTTTTAACCTGTTGCAGGGGAGGGGGTGCGGGGGTACAGCGGTGTGTTCTGAGGCTTGGCGCGGCTTTGCACGTGGAGGTGCTCAGGACGTGTCCATGATCTCCTTGAAACCATACCTGTCTCCTTCTGCCTTTTGTTCCGTGGAGTCTCCCCGTTGTGCAAATAAACCTTGGCCTCTCTATGAGGCTTTTCGGACCCTTGGAGGAGGGGGAGAGCGAGCCCTTGTTTGCCACAGAATCCAGGCAATGCTCCGTTTCTTCAGTTCTGTGGAAGCTGCTGGTGATGGGTTGTTGTTGCACCGTGGTGTTGTTTGCCATGAGGAATCTTCCCCAGGAGCCTTTGCCCTGTGTCATCTCATGAAGAATGTACACTGCTGTAAAATGTTAAAAAAAAAAAAAGACTTCCTGAGGGCTTCTTGTAATCAACCTGTTGCAGTATCCTGTTGAGTTTTAGGAAAGGCATATCTTCGTTACAGGCTACTCTGTAGCATCCCTTAAATTATGCTGCTTCATTTCCTTGGTCCCCTGCAGCACTTCCTGGCATTTGCTCTGGGAGTTACGTGCTGTCTGCTAGAACAAGGGTTTATTAAAATGGCATCGCCCATCAGAGGTGATGCCAAGTGATGGCCATTTTATTGAAACAAATCCCTTTTGCCAAAATGCATTCCCTTTGCCACCACACTGAGGCCACTGCCTGGGTTCTTAGGGTGGCTTTTGGTGTGATGGGGTATCTACTGCCTGGTATTGTTGGGGCTGAAGAGTCACTTTGTGTGTCATCAGTCTGTCCATCCCAGTCCTCCTGCGGGAAGGTGACTGCTTGTGATAGAGCAGAGCATCTGTTTTCTTCTGAGCTGCTGCTGAGCTCAACAGAAACGAGAAAAGCTGATGCAAAAGTTTGGATTCTCTGAAGGAGTTTGTGTGCCTAGGACAGGTAGTCTCTGATCTGCAAATTGTCAGAATCTGGACAATGTTTGGGGCAAAATCACTTACACTATACCAGTGGCATCTGGTGATAGGTCCCTGTCAAAGGCATAACATTGGCTTGCATATGTGGGTCTTGGCTCAGGTTTGCTACAGCTGCCCTTAGGTGCCAGTTCTTTGAGTCAGATGTCCTCGCCAAAAACTTGGGTAGTGAGTTGGACGAGTTGGCAACTTTTGAGCTCATCCACGTAACCATCCTTGCTCTGTATTTTTCCTGGTGGTGTCTTTGAGTTCCTGACCTGGACATCTGTCTGTCTATATGTTGTATTTCTGCAAAAGGCATGTTTTATTCCAAACCGTTGCGTGTATTGCTGGCCTGTGGCTTTTCTTTTAGATAGTGGGTTGCCTTCTTGGTGGAATCCTTGTACCATGGAGGAGGATGATTGCCCCTGTGGCCTGATAAAAATCCTGGCAGTCCTTGCTGTATGTTGACTTCATTAAACAATAAGGATATGCCTGTTCTGTGTGCTTGAGGTGATGTCCCATGTATGACATCTCATTTTGCTCTGGAGTCTGAGGTGGTTAGTGTGTCCTGCAGTATGTTTTGTAGGAGCTTAACAGTCAAGTTTTCTTTCTCCTGTCTCAAGGCAGGTGTGTTAAAGGAGGGTCTGTTCTTCATGCAGAAAGCAGAGCACTGAGTAAGAGGAACTTCAACAGCCCAGCTGGGGCTGTGGCTCTCCCTCTCTTGGATCTAAACAGAAGCCATTTTCTGAGTTAGCAGGGAATACCAACCTAAGAAGATTTTTCTCTGGTGCTTTACCTCCCCAGCCCACTTGTGCAGAAGAGAAATGTTACCCCGTTTAGGAGTGGGCAGGACTCTCAGGCTTCTCTTCAAGTACAATAAGGCACACACAGCTGAAATCTTAGCTCTGCAAAGGGTATTTTCAGTGTAGCCTCCAAAAATTTGTGTCCATGGGTGTGAGAGATTCTTCAGCAAGGGGGTGGAAGAAAGCTGCTTGTATTCCCTTGTCAAGCAAAAATGCTAGGTGGGAGTGGTTGATGGAGTGCTCTCTGTCCCCTGTAGGATGTTTCCTGCAGGCCTATTGTATTATTCCCAGCTAACAAAAATTGTAGCGGAGCTCTGGCTGTTCCCACTGCACAGACCATGCAACAACTCCCTTGCCCTTGAGACAGCCTTGGAGGGGTTGGCTGGTGAGCTGTGTCTCCTCTAGTTGGGTCATCCCACAGGTAAATTCACTCATTGCTTCTACAAAGTTTGGTTTCTGCTCTGAGGAGTGTGTTGGGCTACTTGTTATGCATAGGAGAAAAATATGTTTTTACACATGTTTGTACTGTAATACATACTACACCAGTATGTGGCAGGCTCTCTTGTCTAATGCTTCCAGGTGATGTGGCCTCTTGTAAAGCAATTATGCTGTCCTTTTGTTTTCGTGTGTCTTCTGTTTAAGATAGAAGCTTAGAAAGATAGAAGGTGGATGGACTAACTCTGAAAAACAAATGGGGAGCTTTGCTTTTTCATCTCCCAGTCTACCACTACTGTCCCCAGTGGCGTCATCAGTCCTGCTCTTAAAGCCTCCTGAGGAGATGTTCTTCTGCTCTCCTACCTCTGCTCTGTGCTCCTGGGCTTGACAGTGGGTTATCTCCAGCTCTCCCTGAGCATGTGCACTGACAGCTGAGGTCATGGGAAGCCTGAGGGAGGGTGACTTCTGGAGATGACAGCTTGTCTCAGCCTCTCTGGCTGTGAGAGACAGGATCCTTAGTCTCTCTGCTTACTTAAAAACCTTCCAAGATCCTGAAGGTGAAGACTAGGTCTCCTTCTGTCTCATTTGCTCATCCTTCCTTTCAGACCCTGAACATGATTTTCCTTTTGCCACAGCAAACCGAAAATGAAATGAACAGTGCCACTATTTGTAAAATTGTCCTCTTCTCCCATTCTGTTCTGCAAATGCACTTTGGCAGAGCTTTCTCCAAGGCTGGTGAGCATCTTCCCAGTTAGTGAGAAATGTGCTTTTCCCTGCCTCCCCATGCCTGGAGCCAGGGTGTGGAGAGAGAAATGAGGAACAGCAGGGCTGCAGGGTGAAGATGAGGTGTTTTGTCAGTTCTGTGGAGAGCTCTTCACACCATCCCTCCCCATGGCACAAAACCCATTTGCTGCCAGGCCCTCCAGGCAAGGATCAGTGCTGTAATAGCAGCACTGCTGCTGGGCATCGCTCTTGCCAGGGCTCTGCTCTGTCCCGCCTGCCAGGCTCCTCTGCTTGCGATCTCAGCAACTTGGCACCTGGGGAATGAATTCAGTCAGTCCTATTAGTCTTGCTTCTTGGCTGCTGCACAGTAATAAAACTCTTGGCAGTGTGAGCAGGAGGATAATTACTGTTTCGCACTCCTGATATTGCATGACAGTGTAAGAGGTGTGTTCTGGGGTCTGGGCCGCATTCTGGTACAGCTGTATCAGTCCATGTTTCTAACCTTAGCTCTTCTTGCTGGCTGGCTGCTTATGGTTCTCCAGTCTGAGCTGGAAAAGCGCTGTGCAGTTCGGTAGGTGCGTTTCAGGCAGTAGTGAAATGAGCTTGGTACAGGACTGAAGGTGTAGCTGGCTCCTTAGGAGGGTGTAAGTATAAGTAGCCACCATGACCCCAGCTGGGGTCTTCAGGAAGTCTTGATACTGATTTTGTGTGTTATGAAATACATTTGTGTGTATTTAATGCATAGTTTTGGTGCCAGCAGTGCTGGACACTAGTGGAGGCAGGATACTGGTTTAGTGGGATAAGGAGGGGCTTCAGGAATTATGTTCTGTAAGGTTAACAGAAGGGGCTTTTGACAACTATTTAAATTCATTTGAGTGTTGACCCACAGCTGCTGTCGGCAGGTTACAGCCAACCAAAGCTTTAGTTGTGCTGTGAGTTGCACAGTGTGGATTGCCTGTATCCATGAAAGCTGCTGCAAAGTTGCTTTTTCTGCTTGCTAAGCATTTGTGTGAGAGGTGAGAGCATCTTAGCGAGGGAGCGTGGAGGATGTGGCACAGGCTCTGAGGAGAGGTAGAAATGAGACGTGTGCGAGGGGGAATGTTGCTCAGACCCACAGGTTATTCCTGGCAGTGGTAATAAGGCTTCTTGAGGAAAAAACGAGCCAGAAGTAGGCAACATAGGATGTTTGGCATTGACCATTGTTTCTTATCTACTGCTGGTACCAGATCTGAATGCAAAAGGAGCGAAGTTTACTTTTCCAACTCAGGTACTCTCTCCTTTTATAGGAAAGAAAACAAAGCAGTGGGGAGCTGGTTTTAAACAGAGCAGTGGGGAGCTGGGGCAGTGGAAAGAGTTGTGAGGCTCTACCTAATGGCCTGTGCTTCGATGGTGTTTATTCCAGTAGCTGCAGAGTGGAAGGTGCACACTCAGAAGAAGCTGTGGAGTTGGGCTGAAATCTGCAGCATGTTTTCCTATGTGTCTTTGCCACTGTAGGAGAGAGACAGGTTGAGAGGAACAAACACCACCTGGAGATGCCATGGGAGAAAGGTTAGGGTTAGGGGTGGACCTGCTGGAAAGCACTTCTGAGGAGAAGGATCTGGGAGTCCTGGTAGATAGTAAATTATCCATGCGCCAGCAATGTGCCCTTGTTGCGAAAAGGGCCAATGGAATCCTGGGCTGCACAGGGAGGAGTGTGGCCAGTAGGTTGAGGAAGGTCATTATCCCCCTCTACTCTGCACTGGTGAGACCACAACTGGCCACAACTCCCTCCAGTTCTGGGCTCCCCAGTTCAAGGGAAACAGGGAATTACTGGAGAGAGTCCAGTGTAGGACAGCGAAGACAGTTAAGGTATTAGAGCATCTCCCTTATGAGGAAGGGCTGAGAGAGCTGGGAATCTAGCCTGGAGAAGAGAAGGCTGAAGGGAGACCTTATTAATTCTTACAAGTATCTGAAGGGTGGGTTGAAGGAGGCTGGAGCCAGACTCTTTTCAGTGCTTCCCAGTGACAGGACGAGGGGCAACAAGAGAGGCACAAGCTGGAACATAGGAAGTTCCATTCAAATATGAGAAAAAACTTCTCGATGGTGGGGGCAACAAAGCCCTGGAAGAGGCTGCCCAGGGAGGTTGTGGAGTCCCCTTCTCTGGAGACCTTCAAGACCTGCCTGGATGCAGTCCTGAGTGATGTGCTCTAGGCAATCCTGCTTTAGCAGGGGAGTTGGATTAGATGATCTCTAGAGGTCCCTTCCAATTCTGGCGATTTTGTGATCTCGTGAAAGATCTGGCCGTGCTGTACAAATGGGTAAGGTGAACATATGTCTGATACCTTGCCCTGGAACACTTCTGCCTCTATGGTGGAGAAGGAGACAGGAGAAGGACCAAGTGGATAATTACTGTTTTGCACTCCTGATACTGCATGGCCGAATAAGAGGTGTGTTTTGGGGTCTAGGCCACATTCTGGTATGGCTGTCTCAGTCTATGTTTCTAACCTTAGTTGTTCTTGCTGTCTGGGTGCTTATGGTTCTCCAGTCTGAGCTGGAAAAGTGCTGTGGAGCTCGACAGGTCCATTTCAGGCAGTAGTAAAGTAAGATTGATATGGGACTGAAGGTATGGCCAGCTCCTGTAGAAGGATGGAGATGCTTCATCCTTGGAAACATTGAAGGTCAGGTTGGACAGGACTCTGGGCTGTAGTTGAAGATGTGCCTGCTCATTGCAGGGCATTGGAGTAGTAGATGACCTTTAAAGGTCCATTCCAACCCAAACCATTCTATGATACAAGAATGAGTAGCTGTTAGTGGTGGCAGGATGCTGGTCTAGTGGGAGAAGGAGAGGCAGCCAAGAATTATGCTCTGTGAAGGTTAATGGAGGGCCCTTGGCAGCTCTGTCAGTACAAATGCATGACTTACCAGCAGAGCTGGAGTACAAACAATAGATCCTTTGGCTCCTTCACTAGTGTGATCCAGTTAAAACTGGGATCAGGAGTGGTTTGAGGTAGAAATTTCTGGGGGAGAAGTGTCTTGTTTCATGTGAAGTGGATCATGTTTTGAGCCTCATTGACATGTTATCTGCCAGAGCAACAGCCACAGTGCCTGCATGGTTGTGTTTTCAGGGAGCGCTCTGATCCTCGGTGGCCACCACACCACAACAATAAAGAAAGTGAGAGGGAAGGGTGGTGTTGATCAAATCTGTACCCTGACAGAGCCAGCTGGCAGATGCCAGCCACGCTGGCATTTCTGGCATGCCAGCCAGTGAGCGGGACTTCTGGAGTGTCCGACAAGGCGGGCGTGAGTAATAACTTATCAATGTCAGTATTTCTTCTGAGTTTTGGTGGAATCCAGAAGGGAGGAATTTACATTCTGTGTCTCCCCCACACACATTGCCCTGGAAACAGAGGTGGTTTGTTATTTTTCTCAGTGGTTGCTATAAGCTGCACGCAGAGCTCCCAGGGAGTGGTGGGGAGCTGCTGTGAGTCTCACAAGTGGGGTCTGGCGAGTGGAGAAGTCAGGCACACGGACACGTGTGGCAGGCACTTCCTCGGGGCAGCCAGCTCTGCAGCAGGAAGGGGTCTAGGGTGAGTGTGTGGAGCACCATGTGTAAGGAACACGTGCATGGGAAAGTGTTGGGGTTCGTGCTTGTGGGTTCAGCTGTTGTAGCATAGAAGGGATGAGTCCAGTCCTTTGTGGAAGTACAACTTGCTCTGAGGAGTTGGGCTGCCGGTGAGCTGGAAGCTGGGGCTCCCCCCTTGCTATATGAAGTGTCCCTCTTTCATCCTTGTGGGAGACTTAGCTTAGGTGAGAGATCTGCCACAGGTGAGAGATTTAATTTGTTCTCCAGTTTACCTTGTCCACTCGGAGGTGTTTTGGTGGGACATATTCCCTGTTAATCAGGAGGACCTCTTTCTCGTTTTGGGGTGGAGCTGTCAGGCAGTTTCTGTGCTTTTGAGCCCTAGTTTGCTGGCTTTAGCTCCTCCTCAGCTGGGAAAGAGTACAAGTGTCCTGCTTAGCTCCTGTGCTGTGTGTGGGGCATGAGGCTGCTCTCAGCCTTGGGAGTGGGCTTTGGAGACCGTAATAAAAGCCTGGTGTGTCCACTGTGTGCTCTCCAGGGCTTACCCCTGGTGTGTGCAATGTGTCCTGAGTCAGGAAAAAAGGGAGTTTAAACCATCAGATTTACACCAGGGAGAAATCCTGGTTACTGAATTCCCTGGGCCATTTGTTGTTGGAGTTGGTCAGGCACTGGGGAAGCATGGATCCTGACTTAGAGCTGTGCTGTGAGGAGCCTGGGGGGAGAGAAAAGTTGACATGGTTGCAGAGGCAAAACTCTGCTTTCACTGATGTCACAAGCTTTACTTTTGCTGCATCCATCTTCATGTGGAAGAAAACACCCTTTTAGAAAAAAAGGAGTTTTATTGTTTGCTACTTCATCAGCATTTTAAACTAGTCTTTAGGAAAAAAAGAGGAGAGGGTGAAGACAACTTAGATAAGAACAATGACAGTATCCAGATTAAATCATTGTACTTATATCAGTGTAATTCTTATCAGCAATATATTTACAGGTGTCTACGTGGGAAGCTGTTTTCCCTGTGTACAAAGGGCATAACTGTTGCAGATGAGCGGTATCCTCCCAATTTTAACCATGTCTGGCCAGCCCAGATCCACTCTCTCTGCATGACCCTAGCCAGGTGGTCTTTTTTGTTTTCCTGTGTCTGTGCACACAGTGGTGGTTATCCAGTCAGATGCTACCACTGGATATGCATATACCACTGCAGTGAGGATCTTCTGAGTGGCAGGAAGGTGGCCCTGTTGCCAGAGTGGTCAGTGCTAAAACACCCCTTCATCTGTGGTCAGTAATAAGATTATTTTCTGTGCTAGAATTGCCCTTGTAACTTCCAGCGTGAATTTTAGAGTTCTGTCTAAATTCTTCGAAAGCAAGAAGTGACATTTGTTTTCTGAGTTCCTCTATCCCTTGATATCCTAGAGGGACCTCATTTTCACGATGGACATTCAGTACTGATCAAAACTCGGATCACAATGAAGCTAGTTAATTGCCTTCTTCAGGAGCTTTTGACTGTGGTGTTCCCAGTTTTTCTCTGGGTGTTTTTTGCTTTTAGTGGTTAAGGACTTTATCAAGTGTCTTAGCCTACAAGTCAGCCCTGCTGAGGGCTGCATTGCCTCTCCTGCTCACTGATGGCATAGGATGCATTGAGAGACAGATGAGTCTGGCAAATGCCAGGTGTTTGCCATGTTCCTGTCTCTTACACACAGTGGGAAGTGCTCTGCTGCTTTCCCCTGAGCTCAGAGAAGTAGCCTGAATGGTGAGTATGCACCAGTGATATTAGGAGAGGCTCCCAAGGGAGCAAAGTATGTGGTTTCTCCTGTCTTCTGGAGTCTTCTTGAGCCTTCCTTGTATTTGAGGGTTAATCTGGGATGTTCCAGTGATGTAGAACGGACTACTTTTAGCCTTTAAAATTTTAACCTTTAAAGTAGCAGGAGATCAGCTGAAATGATGGCAGTCCTTCTTGACTTGAAAATCAGCCTCCAAGGTGGGAGGGTTGAAAGGGGGAAGGATAAAGTTGCACACTCTTTTTAGGCTTTCCTTTAATGAAGCTTGTTCATATAGTGCTAGGGTAACCTGAGGGTGGGTTGGTGGATAAATCTCCTTCAGGATTTCTTGGCTTCATTTGAAGTCCAGCTGATTTGTGCTGGCATCTGTTCAAGGAACCCTTTCCCAGTTACTTATTCCTGCCAGCTCTAAATGGAGTGGATGATACACTGAGACAGACTTTGCCAAAGTTTCTGTACTGATTATAGCTCTGTACCCTTCATGAGGAGCTGCCCTTTGCCCGTGTGTTTATTCAAAGCGACTGAGAGGACCTGATGAAGCCCAGCTCTCTGTGCCTCTTGCGGGAGGGCTGGTGGAATGAGGCACTTCAGGGATGTGGTTGATGGCTTCAGGCTGGGGGATTTCTTTAGAGCTTGTTGGCGTGTGCTCTAGGGTCAGGGACATCTTTCTTTTTCTTCTCCCCTGCCCCCAGCCTTGGCGAAGGGCCAGCAAGTAATTGCCTTGAGGACAGTTTTTGCCTCCCGGTTATTTATTCCCATGCTGGTGCCTCCCCCTCAGGTTTGCAGGCTGGTCTAAAAAGAGCTGTGTAAATGGTTTTGGTGGAGTCATGAAAACCTGCTACACAAGAGAGAGGCGGAAGGGGGAGGAATGTTTTATTTTTGGCTGGGGGTTGTTTAATTTCTACTGGAAGAATGGTCCTTTTCAAGGCAGGCTCAAGCAGCGTGGATTGAGCATTGTTTCCAGCCCTGCTCCTATAGCAACAGGAGAGAGACCGCTCCTATGGCTGGATTTACAGCTTCGGGAAGTGAAATGTCATTTAATTTGCCCTTGACTGCGCTTGATATTTGATCTGACTCTAGTAAAAGTGTTTTTAGCTCTGGAGAGGAACATAACTCCTCAAAGCGTTTTAATGATCACTCCAAAACATCCCCAGAGACACAGATGTTGGGGATAAGGACATATGTAAAGACTGATAGTCAGAAGAGACTTCTTGGTTATTCCTGGTGCTGCTGTTAGCAGAGTGGGTAATTCCAGGTGCAACAGTGTTCCTGCATGAGTTGGCTGTCCTGACTAGGAAGGGAAGCTCCTGAAGATGTCACCAGTATCTCTCTATCTGCCCATGTTGAGGTGAGAGCTGCTGTTGCCCCGTTCTGTGGCTGCATGATGATCTCTGTCATTGTGTTGTGCTGCAGGGTGCATTGCCCTGTTCCTAGGATGGCAGGTATCACCTCTGTCACTGAGAGGTTTTCTCTGGCGTGGCTGGCACCAGTTCTGAGGTGATCAGCAACATGGCTAAAGCAGGAAGCCTGTTAACCTTAGTTCCCACTGTCATATCCCTTCTCAGCTGCTTTTAAAATAGAATCTTTGTGGAGTCGAAACTGAGACCGGCTGCCTGGGAGAAACCTGTGGGCTGATTCTGGAGACTTTTGCTTTACTTGTTCATACCATAGAAAGTGCAAACAGGAACAGCCTACTCAAACCAAAGCAAGTCTTGTAGAAAAGCTAAAGCTGGTGCTAGCTTTTTGTGGACTTCTTGCTGTGTGCTGTCTGCAGTCAGGTGTCTCAGGCTCAGGCAGGGCAGCGCTAACAAGTAGCCTGAAGACTTTACAGTTTAGAGCTTTGAGTTCTGCAGTGGTCTTCCAGAGGACAGATTGGCTCGGCAGATGGGGGATGGATGTTGAGAAGAAAGCAAATCCACCCCTTCTTTCTGCTGGGAGAGTCACTCGATCTCTCTGTGCTCCTGTTATATCATGCTACCTTTTTTTTTTCTTTGTTGGGTTGCTTTGAGGAGGCGAAGGGTCTTTCAGGCAGTGAAATTATAGAAGATTGTGTCATTGAGAGACTAGAAATGCAAACCCTGTGGTGACACACCAGCTGCCTGTCCTCTGTCCTAAAAGCTGCTGCCCATATTTTTGACAGTGGGATTTGAAGTTACGCGATTCATTGATGAGTGCAGTGAGGTAAAGATGATCGCCTGCCATGGGATATACACCTGAGAATGTAGGTAGGTAGAGAATCTTCTGACTTTTCACTAGTCGCTTTTTCACTACAGAGATTTGGAGGGAATGAAACTGGAAGTACCTCTGCAATGAGACTGCAGCTAAATTTTGGGTGACTGTTCGCTAGCTACAACGCAGCACGTGTTTTCAGGTTAGTCTTTGCCCTGAATCCAAACCACAGTATAAAACCCCAGCGATTTGTAGAGAGTGAACAAGTGATTGTCATCACTGTATTATTTGGCAGACGCTTTGAATTCACATATAAAATTGCCTGAATAGGCGTTGCAGGGGCTTTGTAGGAGTTTTAGTGCTTGTTGGCTTGGTCCTTGTACTGGCATAGCTACAGGGCAGGGAGGTTTTGTGAACACTCCCTGCAAACACTGAGGACCCAGTGGCTTTGCTTCTGAGAGCTGAGCTGAAAGTGAATGGAATGAATAGGACAGGATCAGCCAGAAAGCTGATTCTGCACAGACTGTTGTGTTTAGAAGTGTAGTTTAATGCTTCTGGTAAGTTCTTCAGTGAAGGCAAAGCCCTGCTTTCAAAAATAAACACGCGGAACAAAACCCCCCACAATGCCTGTGAACAGAATTGGGAAAACAGAATTTAAAATACCAATAGCAAGCTGCAGTGAAGAGTTTGCCTTGTCTGTTGGCTAAGCCTGACCTATCTGAACTGTTCCTCATCATGGCAAGCCCTCATTGCTGCGAGCTTTCTGCAAACACACACCAGACACTGATTTCTGGCACTTTGAATGAGAGAAAAGAGACAGTTATTGTTCCTCTCCTCAGCTCGATGACTTGTGAAGTGGTTCCTGTGTATAAATAGCGTTAAGTGCTTTGGGACCCTTCAGGATAAAGGAGGCCTTATGAGATACAAGAGGATGTTGTTCGATGAAGAAGGAGTTCAGTTGGTGGCGCAGTGTGTGCCGGTCTCTGGCCTGCCTTCCAGCTCCTTGTGGGGACTGGGTGCTTGGAGGGTCCGTTTGCTTCCCTGTTTCTCCTTCTTGGAGCAGCAGATGGGGGCTTTCTGCTCTCAGGATGTGGCTGGCTACCTATGCTTTTGCTACAACCAGAAAACCGTATGACGGGGTTTTTATTTGCTTTGTAGTGGAAGAGTACTAGAGCACAGACACATGCAGTCCTGAGCACACTTGATCACTTTTTCTTTCTCTCATGCTTTCTTTTTCTTAATGGTTGTGAAATTGGTTTTATGCTAAGGTCCCTTTTATCCTCAAGATCCCAAAGCCAGCCATTACCTCACCCAGGTTTGACTAACTCACTTGTAAAACACTTAATTTGCAGGTATGTGTGTGGTGCTGAACATGTAAATCCTTGCTGAGTTTCAAATTTATGCTCATTGTTATTTATACTTCTGTAAGTCCTTCTCCTGGGAGTAAACAGTCTTGAAAAAATGAGCAGAACAGCTAAATGCTCCTCCCCTGAGAAACAGCTCCTTCCTTGAAGAGCAGGCAGCTCCTCAGGTGTATTAGGCACACAAATCCTCACTGGATATCTGACTCTCATCAAAATTAGCAGGAGTTAAGGGTTTACATCTCTCTTGAGGGGTCTATTCAAAATGCAGCAACTAGAGCCAGAGTAGAAGTTAGGAGGGATTTGGCAAGCATCCCAAGGGGTCGTAACAGGACTCTGATGTGCCTGTGGAGGTGATACCTAGACCCAGAGGGTATTAAGGTGAGATCCTCCTAAACTCCCAGATGGAATCTTGGTTATCCTCTCAAGTTCTTCAGAAAGGTGCTCTTCCAGTAGAGAGGTAGACCCAAGCAGGGTCTGCCGAAGATGACTAGGAGATCTTACTTTTTGTTGAATGAAGGTAGCTTTCTAAGCTGTCTCCCACCTCTCCCAGATCTACTGTGCACATTCCTGGTAGGAGCAGGTGGTGTGGCTGGAAAACCCTGATTTGTATTCCTCACTGCTCAGCAGCCCCTAAAAGGTTTGGGGAGGAAGGGTTCGGGGAGCTCCTCTTGTACTGGGTACTGTGCCGTCACGGAAGATGACTCAGGACCATGTAATCAGTTTAGACAACAGGCAGAAGTAAATGCAGTTTCCAAGCTGTGTTCTGGGGAATCTCATTTAGCAGTTCCGAATCAGTTCAGCTTCCATGTGAAGGGTCAGGGAGGAGGTTTATTGTTAGGAGGAGGGACAGTTCATGAGAAGGAGCTTCTTTGCCTCGCTGGTTGTCTGGCTCATGTTTTGCCTTCTTTCCAGCCTTAGAGGCACGAGTACTTTGACTTTCCAGCATATTCCGACACACTGAGGTGGAAAACAAACATTCAGCTTTGCATCCTGGGTCAGCTTTTTCTTCTCAAAGGTCAGGAGCGTGGGAGCAGCATGAAGCAGATAGATAAATGGTGGCACACAAGGGCTGCTTGAGGAGAGTTTGGGCCCAGCCTCAGGACTGAGGATGCTTTAGAGCTATTGCTTGCTTTGCAGGTGACCACAGTATCTGTACCTTCCCTCCTTTCTCCATTTCCTTAGAAAACTCCCTTGTCTAATCTTTAATTAACGATTCCAGGACTTTGTTTGACCTCCTTATCAATGGCCCAAGTGCTGGGATTTCCAGTTTCTCTCAGAGCTGTTTTTTGTGGTCTAGAGGCACCACAGTAGTGTGAATCAATTAGTTTCTAGCTCTTACCAGAGCACTCCTTTCCAAAGGGAGTGGAAGCAGGGGTAATCCAAGCTGATTATAAGTTAAGGTGTATCACCCATACTACACTAGGTAAAGGGCTGCAGGAACCTCCCCTTGAAAATAATAGGAAATTTAAATGGTTATGAACTGTGAAATTTGATCCACTAATAAGAATTAACTTTTTTCTCTTCTCAGGTGCTTTGCAAACACTCCATTATGCCACACAGGCAAGTCAGGAAGTATTACTGCTTCCATATCCTGGTAAAGGCGATAGATAAGAGTTTAAGCCTTAGGCTGTGAAGTAAGTTAGTGTCAGGGTGTAAATCAAAGGATCGTTAATTCAGTATCCAAACAGGCAGGTTAGGGAGGAATAATTGCTCTTCTCTTCCCCTCTCTATCTTGCTGCCTGCAATGCCAATGGAAACAGATCACAGGGAGAAATGAACCTGCCTGCTGTGGGATGAGGGTGAGATAGCTGAGAATGTGGCACTGCAAATGACTGCAAAAAGTTTGGGACCCTCTAGTGTAGAAAAGCAGGGGACAGAGGGGACGCTAGAGGACATTTTCAGTAGAGCAGCCTCATGCAGCCTAGCTCTGTGACAAGCCATGGGACGACATGCCAGGCTTAGAGGGATGGGGTGCTAGCGAGGACCCTCAGCCTGTTGCTCTGAGACCTGCTGGCTACACTGGAGCACACTTGAAGTCTTGCAGAGAGGAGCCAGGGGTGCCTGAGGTAGTAGGAACCAACAGGGAGACACCAGTGAAATATCTCAAAGGAATGAAGGTGTGTTCCTCTAAAAAGGTGACACAGCCAACAGCCCAGCTGAAATGCCTCTACATCAAAGCATGCAGCATGGGTGACAAACAGGAGGAGCTGGAAACCACCATGCTGCTAGAAACTGCAGCTTAGTCTGGGGAAGGATATTATCAAATATTGATTCCCAGAATAGTCTTTGACATAGTTCATGAGTCTCTGCATCTCTCTTTTCTTTTTCAGCTTTCTTCTTTTCTGAGTCCAGCAGAGAACCAGAACCAGCAAGAAGAGAGGGTGTGGAAGAAAGCACTTGAGGAGAACTGAACATTGGCACTGGTGCTGTGAGCTGCTTTGTGGTGGTGAAAGGTCAGCATCTAGGCTGTTCACCCATGTTGGCTGTTGGTTTGGAATGGATGATGGCATTTGGTCGTCGGGTAAATTGGAGCTTTTCACCTGCAAGATTTAGAGTTCCTCTTCTGGGAAGGCTTTACTTAATGATTTCTGGCTGCTTTCTGGGCTGAGAGAGATGTGTTAGCAAGTTGGTAAGCAGCTGGAGGCCTTTTCTGAGGATGTTCAGTGGAGTGGGTAAAGTGGTAGTGCCTGTATTATTTTCATCTTACACGGGGGGACCTTAGAGAGGTCATACTTTCAGAGGTTAGCCTTGCTGGAGACTGAGGTCTGGCCTACACGTGCACTGCACATCCCAAGGGGAGGAGAGCTGTGTTGTTTGCTCAGAGCTGCCTCAGGGCCGGGGTTATCTGACCCAGCTCAGACAGACTACAGGGTGGCCAAACCTTGGCCTCCACACCAGCAACATGCTCACTGGGAGTGTGAGGTGTCTGCATTGGCAGGGGGCTGAACATGTTGGACTCGCAGCTCTTACGCTGCTGTGAAAGTGCAGCTGCCAAAGTGCAGCAGGATTTCCTACAGCAAGTATTTCTTGTGTTTGTTGGCAAAGCTATTAGAAGTTAGCTAACTTCTGGCATTAGAGTTATCTGTGAAATAGACGTCACAGATGTGTCGGATACCAATTTTCTTGTTATCATTCAAAAATCAATACTTAAAAATAATGATGCTTTTTAATGTCCTGGGAGCTATTTAATTTGCTTTGGCATTGTTTCTTCTCTATCTGTCAGATGCTGCTTTAGGGCAGGTTGTGCAGAAAAAGCCTGCAGGCCTGGCTTTCTTTGCTGTTTAATTAAGTAGTGTTACTGTGCAAGTTGAGGCATATATACCAAGCACCACCTGTGATGACTAAATGAATGTCTAGCCAGCCAGAGTGTTTGTGTGTGTGTGTGTGTGTGCCACGTGCTTTCTGAGCTGGGATGTTGGTGCGTGCCTATATGTACCTTTGGGCCTGCAAATAAAAATACAGTGCTCTGGTGTGAGGTACAAGAGCAAGTCCTGTCATTGAGATTCTAGGTGGCTCAGCGCATCAAGACAACTGTTTATGCAGTGTTTGTGTGCCCAGGTGCTCAGTGCCTGGAACTGGAGCCAAATTGCTCAACTTCTGGTGAGTTCCTGTTGTCCAGATTGTCTTAAGAGCTCAGTCTCAGTAGGATAAGAGCCCAAGAAAATGAGGCCATGGAATGGTTTCACTTTTGAAGTGATCCCTGCTTTGCACCGTGTGTTCTTACCCAGTTAGGAGATTGTGGCTTGCAGTCAGATAGGGCTGGATGAGCTCACTCTCTTTTTCTTTTGTCTTTTTTTGAGATATTTGTATAGTTAGGTCATCCTTTCCTTCTTTCTCTTTGTGTAGGTGCTTTGCTATTGCTCCATTCTCTTCTACTTTGTTACCAACATCTCACAATCTGATGTGTTTGAGCCAGAGTGCCTCATAAATGGTTGCCAAAATTGCTGTCACTATAAGTGTGGATTTTGCTAACCCAGGGGTTATTCCAGTTCACTGGCCAAAGTAGCCTATACCAGCAAAAGCACCTTTGAGGCAGTGAAATTGTGTTGCTGTAGGGCTTTTGCCAAGACAGCAGTCACCTGGTGCCTGTCATGCCTCGCAGCTGGCATTCCTCTGTCAGCAGGGGTTCTCAGTGCAAATCCTTAAAACATCACAGGGCTTAGAGAAGGATGGGGGTCCTGCTCTGGGGAGAAAGAGCAGAGGCAAGGGACGTATTAAGGGCCTTGCCCAAGGCCATGCAGAAAGTTGGTGTCAAAGCAGAGACTTGGAATCAAGCTGTTGAACTCCATTTTTTTCAAGCTTTAAGTTACCCCTCCCTTTCATGTGCAAGTTCTGTCACACTGAGTTTGTCCTGTTTTTTTCCTCCCATCTTTGTGTATTTTGTTTTAATTAGAGCATTATTTCTCCTTGTTACTTCCCATTGCAGTGTGTGTAGGCATAGTAGGAACCTGCTGTTGATTTCTGGTGAATTACATAAAAATACATCTCTTCTTTGTGTGACTAAACTTCACAGCCTGCAACCCATGGTTGCTTGCTTAAATTTAACTTGCTGATGAAGCTTCTGTCTCTTGGACTGCACCAAGTGAACTTCACTATGGAAGTGCTTAACCACTTTTTTCAGTTAGCGAAGTACTTCCCATTATGAAGCTCACATCTAATTAATATGGTTTTATGCATTTATAAAACACCCCTGTGGCACATCTCACCATTTGCTGTCCACTGGAGAGTTTGTTCCTAGTTATTGATGTGATTCAAAATAGACCTTTTCCTCTGTGTTTTAAGAGTATAACCATGTGTGTTAATATTGCTTGTTCTTGTCTGGTTTCAAGAGCGATTCAGGTCACTTCCGAGGGTCTGTTATAAAAATGACTGGAGCCAAGAGTCCCTGCTCACGTCAGTGAATTCAGGATGAGGCCCCCCATGTTCATCCTGGTGGGGTAGGGCAGACCAACGCCTCTGGGTTTTTTTGGTCTGTGAAGCTCAGAGCCCAAAGTCACCCTTAGCCTGTGAGGCAGATTGTGGCTCATCTCTCCGCTGCCTGGGCTGTTTGGGAAAGGCATTTCACCGGCATCTCCTGCCCTCACTTGCTTTCCCTGAAGACCAGCATAGCTCACTAAAGCCTGACCCAGTCTATGCAGGCAACAGGAGGCTGCAGGCCACCCTGTGTCAGACAAGGAGCACAAACACGTGACTTACAGAAAGAAGGTCTGGAGAGAGCTGCCTTTCCCTGAATAGCTCTCTGGGTGAAGCAGCCAGTGCCATCAGCTCTGCTCCTGGCTAGGACAGATAGATCAAACAGGAGAGAGCCCTGATTGCTTTCTGATTCATGGCCTGCCATCCCTGTGTGAATTGCTGTGCTTTATAAACCTGCAGCTGCTCCCTGCCAGCTTTCTGGAAACAGACAGATCCTCTCTTGCCAGTGGTGAAGCCGAGCTTCCTGAAAGACCTGTACGCAGCACTCAGTGGAGCAAGACATGCAGTCTTGAGGAGAATTTTGGACTGTCTGTCATCTGAGTGCAAGTACAGTCTCAGCTACGTGTCTGTCCAGTCCTCATGCAGAGCAAGAGGCAGCTTGGTTTGGGATTTATGGGCTCTCTGGTCAGAAGGAGGGACAGATTAGCATCCCTCACTAGGGCCCAGCATGCACCCTATGGTGAGACATGAGAATACCTGTAGTGGCATTTTTTTCACAGGGGACATACTTTGAGGGGAAGGGAAAGGTTCCTGAAATCTGGAGCAAGAGGAGAACTGGGCCAAGGAGCTGGCCCAAGGACAGTGAGCACTCATTGTTAACGTCCCCTGGCCATCAGTAGCATGAACCAGGGTCAGTCTCAGCAAACCTGTGTTGCATTTTCGTCTACGTATGGCCTGATATTAGCAGGGGCGGGCAAAAAGCCAGGCACAACCCTTGGAGTCTGTTACTGGAGGGCATCTCTCGGGTCTGGGCTGGTTTGGGTTGTGCAGGTGTATGTGACTATTGGAGTCTGCCTCGCTGCTGCCATTCCTGTTCTGTGGCTAAATTAAACCTCTGGGAACTGTAAATCTGTCACCTTCCACGAATGTTGCATTCATGGGGTGTCTTCTCATTGAGAATTTACAAGTCTGTTCAGCGCATAGGGTGCCACCAGCATCCATTCCCCCAGTGCCCCAGGCCTTTTTGGTGCTGCAATATGGTAATTAATCTGAGCATTGCAGGAGGTTCTGATCTCTTCTGAAGATAAAATAACTTTGAAGAGTTATTCCCCTTGATATATGCCACTGTCTCAGAGCTGCTGCCTTTGTCGGTGAAACAGCTTTCTGCTGCCAACTGTTGTTGCTAGATGTTATTCTAGAGAAAAATGTTTTCTTGTGAAATGGTGACGGTGGACAGGCATGGGTGGGACTGCTGGTGTGTTCTCAGCTTGCCTTCCCATTTATTAGTTTCTAAAGCACAGGCCTGGCTGGGATTTTCGAGTGGGCTGGGGTAAAGCAAAAGGAAACAGTTCCCTGCAAATAAAATGCAGTTATGCTGCAGAATGGGCAGCTGCTGTTCCCAGCCTCAGTTCATCTGGCTCTAAAACCTGGTGTTAGCAATGTAGCAGCAAAGATAATACTGACTGACTGGCCCAGCCCGAGAGCCTCTTGATGTGCAGCCTGGCTGTGCATACCCATTGCTGGCTTTCTTTACTGCCAGGTATTTTGCAGTGGGTTTGCCAGCGTAGATGAGTGTCTGTACCCATGGCTGGGTTGCAGCCACAGTGGGTCCCCGGAGGAAGCTTGAGTCTCTTACAGGAAGAAGTTTTGTCGTTTAAGTGAGCATGAACTCCATGCCTCTGGAAGAAAGGAGAGGGTGTTTGCCTCTGCTTCTAGAGATATTGCAGATTTAGGAGCTCTGATGTGAACAGTGCCTTTGTCCTCTCTACTCAGTCAGGCAATAGTGCAAATATATTTTTTCAAGAGGGTCAGACCTTCTGACATCAACAGGAGGTGGTAAAGTAACATGGAGCTGCACTTGCTGCAGACCTACTTGTGAGCAACGTGCTCAGGGGTGGAGCAGATCCGTAACACTGCACTGGGATTGACCCACGATGAACTCCCAGTCATTATGTGTCTGCAGTGGCGTTTTGTGCTATCAAATCTGAAGCCAGTGGTTACGTTTCTTCCTCTTAGTAGTAGGGTCAGCTGCCCTAGGAGACAGCTGGCCAGTGAGAAGGGCCGTGAGAAATAAGCAAAGTGAAGAAGAGATTAATTTCTCCAACATATTGCTAGAGTTCAGAAAGGATAGGGCATTTGAGTGGATAGCAAGTATGTTCCCAGTTATAGCTGCAAGGATTAAAAATACCCCAGACTTACACAGGGATCTATTTAAGGTTGTTGTAACTAATTCCAATGAGGAAAGAATATCCTTTGGAGACAGATTATTCCATAAATGTCAAAGACAGAGGTTTCTCTCACTGCTTTCAGAAGCAGCAGTTGCAGGCAGCAGTCAGGAGCCAGATACGGAGATTTTCTGGATAACAGGTCTGGGATTTCAGTTCGGATAGGAAAAAGTGAGCATGAACTATACTGAAGTTTCCTCACCATAACTTTGATCATAATTCATGGTTTTGGCTTGACCACTCACACAACAGTAGGTCTGATCCCTCCACTGCAAGTATTGATCTAAAGGAAAATGAGTCTTCAGAAGTGACAGCAGGATAGGGAGGGAGATGGAGGATGAAGGCAGTACAGGAAGGCCACATGCTGGTACCATCTGCCTCCCTTTTACACTGTGCAAGGTCTCCTGCTGTGTAGGTCACCCGAATGGATACAAGAGCTCTTTATCTAAGCAAGCACTGTCTGGCATCCCTGTAGTCAACTTGAATGGTTTGTTCACTAGCTTACTTCAGCAAAAGGTTGGAAGTGTGAGTTCTTGCAGGAGGGGAGTAGTAGTGCTGACCTTTTGCAAGAAGGGTGTGTGATGGCCAATTGACTCAGGCTTTTCTGATTGTTTTTTCAGGAACTTGCTGAGCCAGAAAGATGCGTGAGTATACAGAAAAGAAGGAAACATGTGGGACCATCTGTCTCAAGTATCTGCTCTTCATCTTCAACTTTTTTTTCTGGGTAAGAAGCTTCAGTGTACTTCAGAAGCACTGAGATGACACTGCGGTTTGGTGTCAGGAGTGCAGAAATCTTGGGTTTGATGAAGTCTTTGGCAAAAAGACACCTTGAAGTAGCCACCTTGAAGCCCAGCCTCTCACAGTGCACTGGGGTCTTCTGGTCCCAGTGAGACCTCTGGGAGCCCTTCCTTTAGTGTAGATCATCTTTAACTCATCTTACAGAGCTGAGGCATATCCTGGTGTCCCAGTCTGGTTGCTCTGGAAGGTGAGGAAATTCATGCATCAGCATCAGATGCCTCTTGCTTGCTTCTCTCTCTACCCAGCTGGCTGGTGGGGCCGTGATGGCAGTGGGCGCCTGGACCCTAGCTGAGAAGAGTGACTACATCAGCCTGCTCTCCTCCAGCACGTATTCGGCAACTGCTTATATTCTGGTTGTGGCTGGAGTAGTTGTCATGGTCACCGGCATCCTTGGTTGCTGTGCCACCTTCAAAGAGCGTCGGAATTTGCTAAGAGTGGTAAGTTTTGCTTTTTTTGGTTTTGGTTTTTGGGTTTTTTTTTGTTTTTTGTTTGTTTTTGGAGGAAATCACCCCATTTTATCTTGAACCATACTGGGAGGGAGAGAAACACCTTGGTTACATTCTGCACCAACCTTAATTGTTTGTCCTAGAGCAAATGTCACTAAGGCCTCCAGGTCCTCACAGCAGTGCTGTCCTTGTCTGAGGGGGCAGTTTCTGCTGCAGAGTATTTCCTTTCATCCACCCAAAGAATGTGCTTACCACTGCATGGTTCAAAAGTACAAAGTATAGTCGTAATACCAATACTTTGTGTAAAAATATTTATTTGAAACTATTCAAAACAAAATCTGGTGGCTTTTATCTCTGTGTTCTTCCCTGCCCATTCCATACTCTCTTTTGGAAAGTGGAGGGAGGAAGATAAGAGAGACCTGTAACCAAATTGGCTTTTAGTCACGCTGTGTTCAAGCCATACTAACACACTTTTTCACTTAATTGTTGAAAATTGGAATGTTTCCAGTGAATGTTTTCTTCAGTTGCAAAAAATTATTTTAGTTTTGCTTCCATAAAAAATGCCACACTGTCTTGATAATCTGCTGCTTCTTTTATGCTGTTCCTTCTATTACTGCCTGAGCTCCCTGCTCACCCACCTGCACTGAAGTTCTTGACCTGCCCTAAGGTTTCTGTTCTGCTTCATCCCTCTCAAACCTCGCTTTCGGTCTGGAGTGTGGCAGCAGTTCCTTTTAGTACCTTGGCTACACTGGTGAGTGCAGTGATTGAAATAACAATCAGGGGCTCTTTGGTTTACAGTTATAGAAAAGGATACTTGAGCAACTCTTCACCAGCTCCTTACTCTGGAAATCTCTCTTCACCTGATTGTGCCATTTCCCCTCTTTCATTTGAGTAGAGGAACAGAAATAGGAGCATGAGCGTGCCTGATGCTCATACCACTGCTTTGAAGGCCTGGTAATCCCCATGAGAGGCAGAGTAGGTCCAGGAAGGGGTAATAAAACATGGAGGACAACACACTGCATGCATTGCTGGTGCTTGTTCATTAGGCTTCTGGTCTGCAGCAGTACGTTTTTTTGTCTTGCTTCGCTTACTTTCCATGCCAAAGAGATCTCCCTTTGTGTTTTTGCCTCAGCCAGAAGCTATGGATTTATCCGGTGGAGTTTTCTTTGTTATTCTGCCACAGAAAACTAATAATTGTCTCATGGGAACAAAAGGTCGCTCTCTGTCCTTATACCACACGTCCTTTCAGAGTAGCTGGTCATGACAGGCCTATTGTCTCTTCTTTCTTGTGCTGTGCTTTGGTTGTTGGTGAGTAATCTGCACAAGAGATAGGGTTGTGCTTGCCAGGGCTGGGTGAGCCTGGCTGGGGGCCTTTGCCAACTCTGAGCTCAGACAGTAAATCCTGACAGCTTCACAGTCAGTGCCTCGGGGTCTGTGCCAGCCTGTCCCAATTTCTCTCTACCAGAGGCCCGTGCAGATATGGGAAGGAGTGCTGTAAGCAGCACTTTCCATTCTTCCCTGTGCTCTTAAAAATCAATTATTGACAGCTTTGGGTGCTCTTTGTAAAATGCATATCTGGTTTTTAGTTTTATTCCTGTAAAAAACTCAGCTGTGATTTTTTTGTTGTTGTTGCTGCTTTTCTACTTAACTGTGAGTTTTATGGGCCCGATTCAAGGCTTTTCATAGTATTCCATTGCTCATCAGTCACATCTGCACTACCTTTTATTGGTCATTGCTTATTTGCCTTCCTCATGACCTTCTTCAGGCAAGTGATGTGATGAGGCTTGGGCAACAGATGTGGGGTTTCTCTGGCTCCGTGAGCAGGCGTGGCAGTGGATCTGCAGCCTGACTGGCCACGATGCTGCAGTCCAGCTCTTTACAAGCACACAAATCCCTGATAGATTATACTTCAATTGAGACACGTGCTTTAATACGCAAAAGAATGCAAGCAGGAGTCTCAGGAAAGGACCCATCAAATAGAAGACCTTGAACATAAAGGAAGAAGGTGGTTTTCTTGAGGCTTGGCTCCTCCTGCTGCCACTTCTGGTTAGCTACTTTGGATAGGGAGAAGGGAACGCATTGGTTATGATTTCTGTTCCTGCTGCATTTCAACCTGGAGCCCTCCTACTGAATTGAGATTGATGATACAGGATTACAGTTGCTATATAGCTCTTCCTGTGGTGGAAAGATCTCTCCAGAGAGCAATTTGGATTGTAGGCAAGTTAAACCATTCATTGGGTTATTCAGAGAAAGCACACTAAAACTTGGTGCTTCACTTAAAGCTGGATGGAAGAAGTCTGGATCCTGTAGATCTGGAGGAGATGCCAGGCAGCTCTGACTCCGGCTTGGAGCTAGAATAAATTTTCCCATAGCTCACCCAGGTTCAGGCATGTGTCTTTTACAGGCCTTTGGGTGATCCCACGTTTCATACTTGTTCCGTAGCCTCCTGGGAGGCGAGCAGGGCATGTCCCCGCAGCTCCATACCAGAGCTGGCCTGCTCTTTGCAGAGCAGACCTGTCTAAGAAAGCCCTGCAATTCCTGATGAAGAGCAAGGAGCGCAGCCCTGTGCTCTGTATGTGTCCAGGGCAAAAGCTGCTGCTCCCCTATTTCAACATGATATTTAGGAGTGGCCCCGAGGGAATGATGAGACTGAGATAAGGGTAATGATGCAGTGTATCAGGAGAGACGGTTGGGATGCCTGGGTGGCAGATGCACTGACCTCACTTGCAAGGTTTTATAAGGGCCTTGTGACTCGAATTGTTTCAGGTCTGCTGGATATATGTTTCTCTCCACCATAAGCCAGCATGATGAGATGAGCTCTGGTGGCACAGCTCAGCTCTACCTGAATGCCTCTGACATGATGACACAGAGCAGGAGGGGAAAAAAAAAACCTCAAAAAACCCAACTTTCCAGTCTGTTGGATGTTCTCAGCATCGTCCCACCCTTCTGCCCCCTCCTTGGCAAAGGTGATGTCAGAGCAGTTAGGGCATAACTAGGTCCCACTAGAAGAAAGCCAGCCTTTGTCTCAAGGCATGCCAGTCCTTTCTTGCCCCCTCTCAACCTCCTGGGAGTGTTGGGACCAGCCTTTAGCTATTCTCAACTCCTCTGGGTGACTCATTCTCCTGGTATGAATGGGTACCTTGTACAGGCGTCTGCAGTGTTTGGCTGCTGGGGGGGGAAGAGTGCGGGGCTGGGGAGTGAAAGCCTGAGATTGTGTGCTCAGATTAAAGTTCAGCCTGCAGATAAAACCCAGCTGTTCACCCTTTGCAGCTGCTGAATCCCAACAGGGGCAAAAGAGGAATCCTGAGGGTTTCTGTCTGTGTCCTTTTACTTCTGTGAAGGGGCTTGGAAATACCTTGCGAAGGAGGGAGCACAGTGGGAGTGTAACCTTTGTGCAACAAAAGGCATCTGTACTGTGTAGGCCAGCTTGCTGTGTCCAAGTCTTCATTGTCCCTTTTTGTGCCCTTTTTGGAGAGATGGTTTGATGTCCAGTCATACTTGTAGCGAGCCGTTTGCTTCATCCCTTGGGAGAAGCTGGTTTTAAGCTCAGAGGTAAAATAGGAAGTGATGATTTTTATTTTTTTTTTGGTTCTGTCCTGAGGAGATCAGCTTTTACAGGTACTTAGCATGAGGTCCTGGCTGAAACTGGCGTCTCTTCAGCTTTATCTACAGAAGGATTCATTTAGTAACAGTCATAGAACAGCCTGGATCTGTAACAAAATTGTTCATTGCGGAGTAGGAGCAAGACAAGGGCAGTGTGTCAGGACAGGGGTTCTCCCTGAAAAGCTCTCTTTGACCCTAAGAGGGAAGAAGCCACATCACCCTTTAGGCTTGTCCAGTCCTTTCAAACTAGTACACGTTTTCCTCTTAATAGATTTGTGTGTAGGAACTGTTTGTGTATGGAAACAGTGTTCCCAAACAGTTTTCCGTACTGTCCACTTGATTCTACTTGCGATACACAGGGCACAGCCCTTCCCATTTTGCTGCCATTACGTCCTTTTAAGAAATAGCAGTGTTCTCCTTTTAGTATTCTAAGAGCTCTTCTCACTCTGGTTTTGAGATACGGATTTCCCTCTAGATCCTAATTCAGCAGAATGTATAGTCACAGTCCTGAGTGAATCAGTGCTGGACTCCGTCTGCTTCCATGGTGCCCTTCAGCCTGTGGTTCAGCCCCACAGGAGTCACCGGGAACATAACTCTATGGTTTATGCTTCGGTGGTCTGCCTCGGTGAAATGGGCCATCTGTTGCTTTATTGAATCATCATTATAACATACATTGCTCCTTAGTAACTTGGTGAAATGCCCTAAAAGATATCGAAATAAGCAAAAGTTTCAGATTTTTTTTTTTGTATTGATGTCAGAATCAGATGTTTTCAGTGATATTGGGTGTAGTCATAGGTTATCCAGCAACCACTTTCTTTTGTGCAGTGATCTTATCTCTGTTGCCTGCACTCTTTCATTCTCTATATCCTTCTGGCTCTGTGAGTTAAACTCGCACTTGCTGCTGCTTGTCTTCAGTTATACTGTGGTGGTTGATTTTTTTAACTTATGGGATTGTTCCTTTCCTACCCTATTGAGGTATCAATCCCAGGCCCTGACTTTGAACAGGGCTGCAGAAAAGCGTTGATGAAGACAATCATGCATTTTACCAGCTAATGAAAAGCTGGCTGCTGGCGTCTCTTTACCTTCCATTCTAATGTCATGCTATTACCATTATTTTACAGTACTTCATATTGTTGCTGTGCATCTTTCTCCTGGAGATCATTGCTGGAATCCTGGCCTATATCTACTACCAGCAGGTGAGTGAACGTTAGTCCTTAGAGACTCGAACTGGGGAGAGAAAACAACTGTTTATCATCCCATTTCTCCAGCCTGAATTGGGCTTGGAGACTTGGGACTTAGGTTCTGGTTGTGGTTCACCTTTCCACATGTCCATATTCATTCCCCATCCCATACAGAAGACTTTGGGTTATTTACTGTTCTTGACAAGGTGGTGTGGTTACTCTAGGGAGGCTGCTCAGCTCCTTCCTGTGATTCACCTTTGTGTGCTGTTTTTCTGTGGAGCCTTGTAGAAGACAATTTTTGAGGCTGTGTAGGATCTAGAAACTCTCCTAATGCTCTTCAAGCCATAGTGCAACTGAAATCACATCAGTGACACTTAGTATGTTCAGGACACAGGAACAGTTCCTGCTGCTCCCAGCGAGCTGCTGCCGTGCTTTTGAACTGATCCCACTGGGAGGTCCCTTCAGGTCAAGAAGTTTTTGAGAGCTTTACTTAACCAGCCTGGCTGAGGGGCTGGAGAACAGCACAAGCTCCCAACAGCTGCAGTTCTAGATCGGCACTTTCTGTAGTTGCAGAGAGCAAAGGCTTAAATCACCGCTTTGCTTTCAAAGGGAGTTTAGCCACCAAGACACAAACAGCCTGGGAAATTGCTCTCATGTCTGGAAATTGATTTGAAATGGCAAATTAGGATTGTTGGGAAGTGGCTGGCTGAAAAGCAGATGGACATCTGATCTTGTTGGCTTCACTCCCAGGATTCCTTGCCATTCCTTTTTCTCTTGGGCTTTCTGTGGTTTGTCTCAATAAGTTGTGCACTGGTAGTTTTTGAGGAGTCAAGTAACTGTGCTGGCTCCTACCAGGAGAGATCAGTGGCACGAGTGTGTATATTTAACAGGGAAAGATCAATCCTGGCAGGCATGGCCAGATGCCGAGATCCATCCATCCATCCATGCAAAGGCACAAGGTTTATATATGACAGTGGTCAAAGAGGAGCTGATCCTTGGGTAGAAGTAATTCAGAGCTGTCCCCTTGAATGCTTTAGATCGGTTGTGGGCACCTCTGACGAACAGCTGCGCTTCCCCTTGCACTCTGGCTGGTAACTCCCCCTTCTTTCCTGGTTGCAGGCTGCTTGCTCTGTTTGCCACCGGTTTTATTTCAGCCCTTGCTGTGGTGTCTTAAAGCTTGCATGTGTCTGTCTAAACTGTTTCTTTTGTTATCTCTGTTCCATGCTGCAGTACTTCCCCGTGAGCCCGCAGGTAACTGCTTTTCTGCCAAGTAATAATTCTGCTAATGGACTCTCCTCTTTATTTGCCTCTGATGCCTTCCAGCCGCTGAACCTTTTCCTTTCTTTTTATTATACTAAGTTCTTTGCGCTTCTGTAGAGCTTCCCAGCCCAGGATCTCAAAGCATTTTGCAAATGTTAATGAGTGAAGCCTCTTACCATCTCTGTGAGGTAGGTGTTGTCCCCATTTGACCCACGGGGCTGGAAAAAAATAGTGGTTTAAAGGGAGAATAAACACCAGACTCTGTTTTCCATAGTTCAGCATAACCAGATACTTGACTTCTCATTGACTGTTTACGGTGTAGAATAAAAGGTGCATAGAGAGGCTACTCACCTGTTTCATTCATTGACCCCCATCTGAACTGCATGTTGACGTTGTCTGTTGGGGTAGGAAACTTAGAAATTCTCAGGCGTGGGACCAGAGCAGTGTTGCTGCATGAACCAGGATGATAAAAAAAAAAGATGCTGCACTTTGGCACTTTTGTGCTGTGACCTGGGTGTGTGAGAAGAATTCAGATTAAAAGAGCCTCCACAGGAATAAGTCTTTGAATCCAGTCAGCTGAACATGCCAGTGATTTATGATGATGTTTTCAGAAATTCTGTACTTCCAAAATCAGACTTCATCTCTCTGTCTGTTTTTAAGAAAGGCCTTGTGGTACTTTTGCAGTTGCACACTTAATTTCCTCCTGTGGCATCCTTTTTGATACATGGCTTCAGTCCAGCATGCCCAGGATGCTGCTTTCTTTTACTCCTGGAGAGACTGATTTGGTTTTTAGTATTTTGTCACAGGCTTCAGAGGGAGAAAACTGTGTGGTCTCACAGGCATATTCATATTTAAGCAGGCACAGTTTTGTATTCTCTTTTGATACAGGCAGGTCTGGGCAATCTTACATATTCAAGGTGAGGACCCACATGGTGATATGTAACACAGGCTGAAATTTGGTCTGGAAGCACCTCCTTCCAGTTACTAAAATGGAGGCATGATCTGTAATCAATTGGAAGTAAACCTGTCCTATCTAACCTTGGGGGATGTTCTTGAAGGATGCTGTGGCTCCCACTAGGGTGTCTGCTTTTCTTTTGGAGCAAAGGCGATAAAACGTATGCGGGGCTCTGGGTTGCTCTGAGGTGCAAGTTCACCTTGTGATTTTATCCTACTTGTCTCTTCCATTCAGCTGAGCATGGAACTGAAGCAGAATTTGAAGAACACCATGACCCAGAAGTACCGGAAGGAGGGAGAAGAGAGCGTTACCAGCGCAGTGGACAAACTGCAGCAGGAGGTATCTATAAAGGCAGGGAGAATTAAGGCGATTGCAGGGCTTGAAATCAAACACTTAAAAGGCATCGTGGTCTCTTGACATCCGACGCACAGATGATTCTTCTGTATGCTGAGTGTATTTTCTGCTCCTTCTGATTCAAGACAGGGTTGGGTGGGGTGCAGGGCCTGGGCCATGCAATTGCATGGTGTGATCTTTGAATTGCATGCCCAGTAGCACTGAGGGAACAACATCTGAATTGCTCTCAGAGTGAACTGGAGCTGCCGAGTCACTCTGACAGCTGTTTCCACTTCCCACTTCAAAGCTTTGGAGAAATTGCTGACATTTTTCATTAAGCTGCTCAATACCCTCGAGAGTGTGATATAATGAAAGAAGAGCCTTGCTGCTGTTGCTTGCTGTGCCTGGCTCAGGGGTGGTTCAGGTTAGGGCTGCTGCAGTTCTGACAGGCTTTCCCACTGGAAGGACCCTTGTGCACGGGCACTTTCAAAGCACAGGGCATAGTATATGCACACTGCCATAGCAATAGGAGGGGCATCTGCAATAGGAACTGGTAATTAAACTTAACCCTGTTATTGCCATTAACACTCTCTGGTCCAGTAGTTAATTGCTGAGGCAGCTGCAGGTACACTCTGGTTACAGTTCATCCCAGCAGTAACCAAAAGTCACAGCTGCTAAAAGATAGATACTTAATGGCCATTATAGTAGCCTAAAAAAAATTTTAAAAATACTGTGAGATCACTGGAGTCTCTCTGAAAAGGAGGGTGAAGCGGAGGGCTTGGTGTGGGAGGCTGGAGGGAGAAAGAGGTGCAGTGCTTGCAGGCTCAGCCTTTCCTCTCTACGTACAGTTCAAGTGCTGTGGGAGCAACAACTACACAGACTGGGCTGACAGTGTGTGGATCAAATCTCCAGGGGCCAATGGACGGAAAGTCCCAGACAGCTGCTGTAAGACAATAACCGACCTGTGTGGCCGAAGAGACCATCCTTCCAACATCTACAAGGAGGTAAAGACAAAAGGGCTTCATAGCCACCTGGCACAAAGTATGGAAAGGAGGTGGGCAGGGAGTCAGGGTATTGAGTTGGTGTTGCAAACTATCTGTGGGCTTCAGAGTCAGTAGGATTCCTTAGAAAGTAGAATTCATTTGAGCCTTCAGCCATCTAGGCTATTTTTTTATATCTAGATATAGAGAAAACCAATAAATTATATTAGTTATTAGTGAGTATGCTGGTGATAAGGGAAAGTGGGAGAGGTTGTTGGTTCTGGCTTGGATGTGAGCCGTGCGTTTGACACAGCTTCCTGTCGTGGGAATTACTCAGTGGGGTGTAAATGGTTCTTGACTGAGATGGTGGGATTTGACATAAACAGGGTGAAGAAAAAAGTGTATGGGGAAGAAAGAGGGCCCTGTGGCAGACAGATTAGTCCAGTTCTAGTGGGAGATAGAGGGGCTTGTCTCTTTTCTAGAAGAAGCAAATTGAATCCAAGACTAGCTGAGTAAGTAAAGGAGTAGCTCTCATGCCATTTATTAATCCAGTTTGCATAAGGCTGGTAAAAGTTCTTGCCTTTATTTTGGCACCCTCCAGTCCTGTCACCTGGCTTTAACTCATTGTGATGCTGTCTCTGGGGTAGCGTAATCCTTTTTGTCATCAGTGGGACCAGCACCTTTGCTGGCTGTATTGATCCTGGGGAGCAGCAACTGGAGCTTTTCCTTGTTCCTATCCCCTGACAGTTCAGGAGGGCTGTAGATGAAGAGTTGCCCCTTCAAAGCAGGTGTTCCTTCTCACAGTCTGTACTTTGGGCAGGACTTGGAAGAGGAGCGTGAATAACTGCCATTAAACCAAGCAACTCAAAAAGCTAAAAGGAAACCAATCATCTGTCCTTGGGGAATGAACAGGGAGTCTTTCTGATCTGCCAAAGCCCCTCTTATGTCCAGCTGCTTGGCTGGGTTTTGCTCTTCAGGAAGAAGGTTTTCTCATAAGTTTTGTGCCTTCCAGGCAAGATTCAATGAGATCTTCTGAGAATGGAAAACCCAACAATTTGAGCGACAGGGCTGGCAATTTCCATGCTTTTTCTGTGCTCCATGAAGCTGGAGGTGGCTGCCCAGCTGCGTTATTAAGAGAGGCCCTGTAGGCTGCCAAATGTGTTGGGCTAGCTCTAGAGGAGAAAGAGCTGTAAGGAGAGGTTTGGATCTATAGTCAGATACTGCATATCATGATACGAGGTTTCACTCAGAGTTCAGAAAGGATTTTACTGACTTTAGGAAAGAAAAGCCTAGAAAAGGGTCAGACTGGGGAACAGGAGTTCATATCAGAGCATCTGGGTCTTACTTCAAAACCTAATGCTGGCATGGGAAAAGTGAGACCTTTGCCATCCCTCTCTGGGGGACTGTGCACTCACTCCTTCCCCCTGCCTGCCTGTGTGTAGGTGTCTGTGTCCACCATAAGCTCCTGGGGCAGGAGGGCCCCCAGCACCCCTGGGGCACTGCTGTAGCCTACACAGTAAATCCCCTTGATGTCACCATGGGAAACCTGCCTCAATAGATGAAACAGTTTAATTATATGAAGGGAACTCTTCCAAAATAAAACGACCAACAAACCAACCCAAAAGCAGAGAATGCTCTTACTGCTTTATTTTTGCCTTATGACAACAAAACCTTGTGCCTGAAACAGGGAGGGAAAGGTCACGCTGCCAGCCAGGGATGCAGTTGCAAGGCAGAGGCAGAGCTTGGCTTTCCAAGTCCGGACTGAAACTCACTGCTGCCATAAATAGCAGCAGGAGGAATTTACTCTTAAAAGGCCCCTGTCACGTTAGAGGTCTTGGCACTGGATCCACTCAGCAGCATTTCCCTGGACTTTGGCATGATGGGAGTAAACACCCTTTCCAGGCATGTGCCTCACTGGACAGTGAGTGAGAGAACCTTTCTCTACGTATCTCTGAGAAAAATTACACACTCCCTCTGTGTGGTGTGGCTGGTTCTTCATTTCTCTTGCCCAGCTTGGAATTTTTCAGTGGTTCCTGAGCTGGTAGGTCCAGAGCAATACAAAACATGGTGCCTTGTGTAGCTTTTCCAGTGATGTCGGGGGAAGACGCTGCTTTTTGTAGTGGTGCTTTCAAGGGTTGCAAGTACTGGGTTAAAGTGAACAAGAGGTTAAAATGAAGCTGATTTTCCATGTCCTTCCTTTCACCCTGCAGAGCGGTTGCATTACCAAGCTGGAAAACTTCATTCAAGAGCATCTGAAAATTATTGGGGCAGTGGGGATCAGCATTGCTTGTGTGCAGGTAAAAGAGCTGAGTGGAGTTTTGGGGGTGCTGAACAGAAGTTAAAGCAACCCTAGAGCCGAGGGATGATAAAAATCAGATGGTTTAGGCTCTTCCCCGCCTGGCAAGAAGTTACCAGGTATTTTGGGAGCCCAGGGCCTTTTCTGCTGGTCTGTAAAATTTGCTTCTGGTGAAGGAGTGCAACAGGCTGGGCGAGTGGGAAGAGCCTTCTGTTCCAAGGTTGTGGGAAAGGCCGCGCTGGCCATGGCAGGCGGATTGGCAGCCTGAGAGAGACCTCTTGTGGGGACGTGCGGTGGTTGCCCATGCAGCTGAGCAGCCCGGCTGGAGGAGTTTCCTACTTTGGTTCATTACAAATATTTTAAGTCATCCAGAATTTTTCCCTCGGTTGTGTCATATTAAGGAACGGCGCTGTGGGTCTGCAAATCATTTGTGAGAGGGTGATGAATACAGGGGTAGGATATGGATGCCCCCACTCACATTTTAGAGGGGACACCATGGAATATTCTTTTCTTCCAGATGCAGATGCCTCTGGGAGTTCCTCATCTTCCCTTTTATCCTGGCAAGTAGCCAATTACACACCAGAGAAGCTGCTCCTGATTAATTAGGAGGATTTGCATGGATTATGTTCTTTCCTGCTGCTTTTTGCAAGCTGGAGTGCAGTATCCCCAAGAAGGAGCTGGCTGCCACTTCAGTCTGGGTCCAGGCTGTTAGTTTGTAAGCTGTTGTCTGCACTACATCCCTTCTTTTTTTTCCTTTTTTTTCATACATTTCTCTCTTCCCTTTACACCTTGTAGATCTTTGGGATGATTTTCACCTGCTGCTTGTACAAGAGTTTAAAGCCAGAACCATATTAATAGCTGCGGGACCTCTGTTGCTCTCCCTCTGCCACCTCCCTTAGCGCCTGCCAACCCGACCACTCTCCACCACCACCACCACAGAAGTGTCTGTAACCTGAGGACTTCACTCTGTAATTAAACGCCTCTCAAACCATGCACCGCCTTACCTGCCCCCTTGGGGGAAAGTTACCCTCCTTGTTGTGTACAGGGCAACCAGGAGTTCAGCAGGTCCTCTGCGTTGACAAGAAACAAAAGAGCTGTGGATCTTTTGTTCGAAGCTTTAGCGAAACAGTCCCTTGATGTAACTATGAAGCAAGATTTATCCAGGGCCATTTCTATTGCGGCTTTTCCTGAGCCAACACAAAGGCATCAGGATGCTCTACAGGAACCACGGTTTGCTCTCCGAGAAGTGCCTCAGCAGCATCGGGCACTGACTGTGAGGACAGATGATGTTTCTGCGCTGAGTTGGAGCCAGAGCTGAGTCTCTCAAACATGGAAGATTTCTTCCCCTCCTCCCAAGAGTGCACCGATGTCCTAACACAGCCTTTCTCTGCCTGAGAGGATGCCTGCCTGGTTGGCTGGGGCAGGAACTACTCTCTCTGAAGATCAGGAGCACAACTTGGTGCAGCTGAAATCTTGTCACGACTCTGACATTGCCAAGATGTGGGTGCCTTAAGATTTCTCAGCAATCCTCTTCCTTGAAGCTTCCCCCAGTACAGTGCCATCAGGAGCCACAAGAGGCCTTTTGCCTGCCAGCGATTCTGGAGCAAAGACAACGGACTACTTTCCAATTACTTTGTGTCTAGTCTGTTCTATTGAGTGAGAAAATGTTGTTTCTTCCTGCCTATCCCCTGCTGAGTTTTGGAGAAGAACTGGTCTGTTACTGGAGCTGGCATATCTTGCTCCCCTTTTGCCTGTTTGATTAGTTCTCACATCTCTTACATGTTGAGAGATACCCTCGGCTTGATTTTTCTAATTAAAACCTCCAGGCTTGTCTCTCTTGGGCAGGAAATTAATACATACAAATATTTTATCAGCCTCCAAAGAGCTTATTAATCAGCTGAGGGGTTTTTGGCTGTAATGAGATCTGGAACCCCATTTTACTGGTTACTGCCTCAAACCAGAACAGAAAGTCAAGAGAGTCAGCTTCAACCAGTAGCCCCAGTGTACTTGGTAATTTGGTAGTGCTGGGTTAACTGGCTGTTTACTGCAGAGGAATAGATTTAGTTAAATATTCTCACTGCACTGGGATCCCGGGTACATACAGGACATAGGCATCACCACTGCCATGGTCTCGGTGCCATCGTGATACCAATGGGGTCTTAGCCTGAACTGATAGGATCTTGTGTGTCTCCTGTTCTCGCCTTCCTCATAGGCCTGTTACACCCATGAAGCAGAAAGGGCTGTGGCTTTTTGGTGTTTCTAACCAGTGAAGACAAGCCCTTTTATAAAGAAACAAATTTATTCCCTCTCCTGGCCTTTTCATGGTGCCAGTCGAGCCCTGTCTCTTGGCAGCAGACAGTTAAGCAAAATCACCCAGACCTCTGAGCGCTCTCGAGGCATTGTGGGGTTTTTAGTTCACAGAGCAGAAATCTTGTACTGACGCTAAAGGGTGACAAGTTAAAATTCAGAGCAGGTCAATCTGAAACTTCCCCATCAATATCAGCCCCGTGAAATAATCCTTAACTAATGCAGAAAGAGAGGTGGAGGAACTGAGCTGTATCCTTGGTTCCACAGCAGTAGGAAAGAGGGGAAAGAAATCTAAATTATTGTGTAATGATCTAAAGGAGAAACCTCTAAATTATTTCTTGTTTTATAATCAAGTTCCTGACAAGTATTGACTACTAACGAAGAGGAAAATATTGAGCATGTTGCTTGAAGCAATATTTCTAGTTTTTTAAGCATATCTTCATAGCTGCCTTCACCCATTCCCTTCAGTTATGTTGTACAGGGTTGGGAGAGGCCAAGAAGAATGAGATATTAACAGCAAGTTGGCTTATGTCCATTAAGTTGTTTTATACTTTTTCTCTGTGTAATAATATTCATTGCTTTTGTTTTTTTTTTAACCTGGTTTAAGTTGCTGGCCAATAGAAAAATAAAGCTTAAGATTCTGTACTGATTCTGTTTAGCAAAACAAGGGCTACCGTGAGCCAGAGGGATTCCTCAAATGCTTGAGGAACCGGATTCTTGGCAACAGAAGCAGCAGGACTGAGGGACCAGGCTGAGAAGGAAGCTGGGGAAGAACCTGCTTCGCATCACTGATCTCTCCAGCCTGGTTGTGATCTGCTGCTGTGGGGCGCTGGGCACTGTCCTCCGTGTGGCACCCAGAGAGCTGAGGTCACAGATTCTTGGGGTACCAGGCATTGCACATCAACCACGGTCTGTTCATGGGGGTGTGCATACCCGGCACTGCTCTAGGGTGTGTGGTGCACCTGACTGTGCTGCTTGGTGACCTCTCTTAGTCTTGTCACACAGGCTGCTCTTTATTGTCACGCACAGAGCACAAGCAGACAGAACAGGGCCTTTGTCAGCGGGTGACTTCTGTTCACCTTGCTGGCCCAGCTGCTCTCCGTGGTTACCAGTCAGGTCTGCTTAAGAACACCAGTTGAAGGTATGAGCTGGCCCGGGGCTCTGCTGCGCTCTCCTACACCCGGTTTCCTCTTACCCCAAAGACGATGGAAATCCATCCCCTTCCCATCTTGGCTGTGAGGCCAGAGGTGGCTCTGGCAGCGGGGCTGCTGCTTTCTGCCACTGTGGGATCACGGGAGCTCTGTGGGTGCTGTGTGCCGGTTCGTGCTGAGTATTTGCTCTGTGTGCTGTGGGGGAGCTCGTAGCCACCTTGTATCACAGACGTCAAAAAGAGGGAGCAGTTGTGTGCCCTTTTTTTGTTGCCCTTTGGGATTCAGTGTTGAAAATTGCACACGACGAGTTTCAAATATGCCTACATCCCGGCGGATGGGAGCGCTGCCTGCAGCTGATGGGCACGGCCGCTCGGTGGCTCTCGGGGCTCAGCGCCGTGGCTGTGAATCCAGCTCCTCTAATTCAAGTCGGTCTAATTCAAGCAGCATGGGCCATGGTGTCACCGACCCCCAGGGAAGTGCTGTATGGGTCACACCAGTGTTCCTCACCTGGAAGGGAAGGTAGCACCTTCCAGCCTCAGCAGTGTGTCTGATTTTTATGCTGGTCACATAAGACTGAGCCTGGGGGCTTGACCTGGCCTGCTCTCCCTTCAGAGCAGGCACTTCTGCTGAAAAAGCCCAGAGCTGTGTTGGCGCTGGTGCAGTACTGCTGTGGGCAAGGCAGATGGACTCCTGAGAGGCATTGGGTAACACGGGGATGTGGTCGCATCCATTTATGAGACCTTGTCCCAGGGCTTTAATGCAGCTCCAGCTGTCCATTTTCAGGAGAGGTGAGTTGAAGGTGGAGCATGAACAAAGAAGGGAGGGCTCGTCCTGGAGGGCTTTTTGCTGAGGTGGGGCTGGAGGAGCAGGATAGGACAGGCTCCTACCTGCACACTTGCAGCGGGGTGACAGAAGGGGGCATGGATGGCTCTGTGGTAACAGTGTCTCCCAGACAGCTGCTTGGCCCCCTTGGCTGTTCTGCCAAGGCAGAATGAAGTGCCCCAAACTCCCCTCCTTGTGCCTTGTCTTGTTCCCCTCGGTCATTAGGGGTGCAGTGTGGCTCCAGTCACCCTTTTGCATCCCCAGAGGGGAATTGGCCCCTCTTCTGCAAGACTCATGGAGAGGAACCTGTGAAGTCTGTATCAGCATGAAGCAGTTGCTCAAAAGCAATTTCTCTTCTCGTTTGAATTGGCTTCTGCAGCGTCTGTGATCAGGGTGCAATCACCACCTTAAAGCATCACCCTGTGCTGCACGGCCTCAGCTCTGAGTGCTGCTGCCTCTCAGGAGGTGGGAGCGCAGATTCCTCCCCCCGCGGACCCGGAGGTGTGGGCTGTGCTAATTGCCCTTCGCAGCAGGCCTGCTCTCCTAGGTCAGCACAATTTGCTCAGGAATAAAAGGAAAAACAGATGTAGCAGTAATAATTTCTGCAAGAGTCCAGCTTTGGGGCAGTCCCCCTGCTCCTGCAGTTTCAAATAGGACACAAGAATTCCATGCTCCCCTGCAGGGCTACTTCTAACCCCAGACCAGGTCACAAAAATGCCCTTCTTGCATTTGCCATTTAATTGGGAGGAATTTTCACCTCAGAGTGGCCTTGGTGCCCCTTTATTTGGCCATTTATAAAGCCTCCCTTGAGTGGTGGTTGGAATGTCCTTGTTCTCCTGCTGGGCTGGGGCTGAGCAGGGCTGTGACAATGGAGAGGAAGACAAGGAGCAGGCAGCGATACTTTCCTCCCTGGTGAGACAGGACAAACACACCCTGCTTGGGAACTGGCAAAGGGGGGTGCTCTCTCCTTCCCTACTGTGAAACCTCCCAAGGTTTCCATATGTATTTGTGTCAGGGAATCCCTGGGAGAAGATGCTCAGTGCTGCGTGCTGCCCCATGTCACACAGCAGTGACAAGAGATGCCTCAAGCGGCACCATTGCAGAGACTGACAGCTTCTCCTGGTGTGGCTGGGTTTGTTGTGGGGTCCTGGGCTGGCTCCTCTGCTATTAAAGAGCAGCTCTTCAGGCTGCTGGCCACATTGTGCCTTGTTTACCAGCCGAGCTGCTTCTCTAGGAGGAGCTCATCTGCCTGCCGCTTCCCGGCACCGAAGGCTGGTTTGGAGGAGAGGTGGCGCTTATGCTGGTGGCAGTGCCCGGCTGGCCAAGAAAGCAGGGGAAAAGTGATTCATGTGGTGCCTTCAGAAATTACAGAATGCATGTGGGGAGGGGGCATGATGCTCTCAAATGATCTGTAATGACATGAACGGCAGGGATGCTGCTGACCACCAGATCCATGCAGTGACTCATTCCAGCACAGCAGATTGCCAGGCACGCTGGGTTTTGAAGGCCTTTTACTCCCTGCAAAGGAGGCTGCTCCTGCTTTCTCGGCTGTCTGCATTAGTAGAAAGGATGCACGCACCGAGGCCATCAGGATCAGCAGCTTTCTCCCTTCTGATTGCTGCTCCCGCACGCAGAGAAGGAGCTGCTGTGCATTATCCATTTCCAGCATTCATTTTTTGTGAGCAGCGAACTATCTTGCTGAGAAGGGAAGAGCCGTTTCACCGGGTGGAGAGAGTCCAGGGCCCCCACGGGGCCTGAGCCTGCACGTGGCTGCTGTGTCTGCCCTACTGGGACAGCAAGCCCCAGCCTCCCCCCTTGCAGTCCCAGAGGTGACTTTGATGGCCATAACACGTCTCCAGGAACTCTGGGGTGAGTGTGGGGGTCACCAAGCCCCTTGCACCCCCCTGTGGTTAGAGGTGAACCCAAGCCAGGCGTTGACCTCAGGGCGCAGCCTGTGTGCGGTGATGCTTCACAACTTTGGCCATATGTGTGAGTTTCAACCCCCCTGCCATGGGCAGGGACACCTCCCTCTACACCAGGTTGCTCAAAGCCTCATCCAGCCTGGCCTTGAACACTTCCGGGGACGGGATATCCACAGCTTCTCTGGGAAATTTATTCCAGTGCCTCACCACCCTCACAGGAAAGAATTTCTTCCTAATAGCTAATCTAAATCTCCCCTCTTCCAATTTAAAACCGTTAAACCATTCCCCCTTGTCCTATCACTCCACTTCCTGACAGAGTCCCTCTCCAGCTCTCCTATAGACTCCCTTCAGATACTGGAAGGCTGCAATAAGGTCTCTCCGGAGCCTCCTCTTCTCCAGGCTGAACAGCCCCAGCTCCCTCACCCTGTCCTCACAGGAGAGGTGCTCGAGCCCTCTTAACATTTCAGTGGCCCTCTGCTGGACCCATTCCAACAGGTCCACATCCTTCCTGTGTTGAGGACTCCAAAGCCAGACACAGTACTCCAGATGGGGCCTCATGAGAGCAGAGAGGATTTCTACTGCCCACAGGAACTTTCACAGGTGAGGTTTATATTTCTTATTTTGCTAAGAAATGCTGTAATCCCTTCACCCTGCCACTACTGAAGCATGCTCAGTCCTTCCAGAGTTACGGTCCCCGTTCCCCTTCTCAGCAGAGGGATGGCCTCTTCCCTGGCGGGTCAGCTGTCAGGCAGGGATGCTCCCTACCTATGGCAGTCACAGCCACAGCCTCCCCTCTTCTAAAGAGCTCCCCAGCCTGGGATTAGCAAGGCACCATGGCAAACAGCTTTCTCATTAACCCAGCGCTGCCCCGTTAACACCGGGCTGCACCACTCGGTAACTCGGTAGCATGCCGTACTCATAGCATGTATTTTAAGTGTTGACAAAGCCTCCTCTTCCCTGGGAGAGCTGCCTCTTTAATCACCTTTTAACTCTCCCAAGGAGTCTTCCCAGGTTGTTTTGCACACTTTGATTTCTCGCAGCCCATTCTGGGAAGCAGTGTTAAGCAATGATGGCCTGAGATGTGAAGCACAGGTTTTGGGACTGGGACTTCGGGGTGTGTCAGCTCAGTTCCCCCAGGCCAGAAATAACAGCCACTGTCACTACAAGGTGATATCTGAAGACACATCCCTCCATGCCTAGTTCTTACAGCTCCTCTCTTGCATGTTATTCCTCTGTAATATGCTGAGTGTTTTCAGATACCATTTTATATTTATCTAGATTAAATCTTGTCCCTTTTAAACATGCCCAGCTCTCTGAGATGTCCCAGGCTAATTCCTGTTTTGCTCCTTCTTGCATTTTCTGTCCCTCCTCTGCCAATCCACAAACATCATCAATGTTATATTTTCTTTTCCTCCTTTCTCCCTCTCCCACTGTTTAGAATACCAGTCAGCTGAAGGCTGACCTGCTCTTTCCTTAGCCAAATGCCTCATGCTCCGTGGATGGGCTCATGAATGATTCAGTTGTTTGGGCTCTAGCTGGCAAGAATTACTCAAACATTTCTGAGGTTTGTCCACACTTCCAAGTTGAACAATCCTGAACCCCAGAGCAAGGAGTGGAGAGCGGAGTCCTGAATCGTAAGACAGCAACAAAGGATGTTATCTGTATTAAATATGTTTTTCAACAAAACCGAAAACAAACAAACAAACAAACAAACAAAACCAAAAACCAACAACCACACACTACCACCATCCCCAAAACCAAAGCCCAAGCAATATTCAAATGTATTTTACAATTCACTTGCCATAGCTAATGCCACTGGATGGGGCTATTAAAATAGCCGTCCCTACAAACATGGGCTCTTGGTGCCCTTTTCACCACAAAACCCAAGGCTGCCTTCTGTAAGCGACCTGAATTTAAATGACTGAGGGCAAGAAGAGGCAGAGTTCCAGCAGCAGAGCAGCAGAGATGGGGTTAAGGTGCTGGCTGGGAATGCGACAGCTTGGTATCACTTCCCCAGTTTGCCTGGAGGTCTGAGGACACCTCTTGCATTGGGGTTTTTTGGTGGAACTCCATGATGCCTTTAGTGAAGTCATTAAGAGGATACCAGTGCTGGATGGGAGGGGACATAGCACTGCAGAAGTCTGTCCTTCACCTGTCTGGGTGGGAGCTGAGCTCCTCTGCCCCCGTGAGCCCACTGCCACGGGCTGCTGTGCACAGCAAATTAATTCCCGTCAGTGTTTCTTTCCCCCTTCTAATCTATTTCCTTTCCCTTGTCCCCTTAGATTGAAAACTTCCTTTTAGTGTCTGCACAAGCTGTGCCAAGCCCCACAAAGCCCCCCCGCCACAGCTGCACCACCGAAGCGCTGCCTGTAATCTCAGTAACAATACAAACATTGCTCCAGAGGAGCTATGACCCTATGAAACTGGTGGCACTCCTCTCCTGAAGCCAACGATGGGAAATGCAAATGGGTGTCAAACTGCAGCCTCTGGTTTAGCATCAGCAATTTCTTCTAGTTTTGCATAGCCAGGAGCTTCGAGTAAACTCGATTCTGCTCTTGCAGGCAGAGCTTTCTGGAATGTGAATGCAAATAACTTCTGCTCTCCACGCACCGCTGGAGAGATGCTCTGGTTTCCCTGCTTTAGGATTCAGGGTCCAAGGATGCTTGTCATCTCCTGGGGGGGCCACATGCTGCCAGGCTGCGGGTTAACTACAAGCAGGAACTAGACTAGAGAAGAGAGGAGAGGTTTAGGGTTTGAGGAGAAGGAGGCAGTTCCCACTTCACCAGCTTAAAGCCGGCTCAGGGGAACAGGTTCGCTTTTCTGGCCCAGATTTTAATGACACTGCCCCAGGAAAGGGTCCTGGAGGGAGGAGGTAGTGAGCTGCAGCCCCCTTGGGGGCTTCCACCTGCCCTGTGCTTGGGCTGGCAGGCAGGGCAGCCACGCTGACACCACCTCCTGGGAAGCAGTCAGAAAGGACAGGCTGTAATTAAGGCAATTATGCCTTTAATTAGGGATAATTAAGCTAATGGCTTTTCTTCCAGACTACATCTCCTCATCCAGATAACCTATGAGTGAAGCTCTGAGCCCCTTTTAGGGCTTGTAGGAGGCAAATGTACACCCCTTGCTTCCTCTAGCTAATTAATCCTGTCCCCAGTCCCACCAGAGGTGGCAGGAGATGTCCCCATTTGCTCTTAGCAAAGGTAGTTGGTGCATGAGGGTTATTGGAAGGCCTGCAGGAGTTCCTAGGCAGTTCTTTGAAGGGCTGGTCTTCCCTTCTGCACGTCTAGCTCAGGAAAGGGACTGTTGCAGCAGCCAAAACAGAAATGTTGGGACTCCACCCAGCAGTGCTGCCTGAGGCACAGTGGCTGAGCTGCAGGCAGAGGAGATGTGCTTTGACCCAAGAGCAGTCTGGACCGAGGGCTGAGTGCTGACCAAAAGGCTGCAGGATGGAAGAAATGAAGCTGCATGGTTTATATTCATTATCTTCTGTCTCACACTGCAGAAGCACTAGGAGAAGGCCAGTGACACGTCCATGATGTGTCATTACCATCAGGTGGCTCAGAACAGCTGAGGGCAGGAGCAGCCCCCTCCACCGTGCCCTGCCTGGCACATCCCAACTCTCGCATCATCCCTGTCTCTGCCTGGGGAAGCAGCAGTTGCCACAGCTGATTTAGGTTTTGGGGGTTGCTACACTGCAGGTGGCCTGAGCTCTTACACTCTTCATTGCAGAGGGTAAGGAGCAGCAGTGGAACGGCCATGGCTTTCACTCCAGCAGCTCCACGATGAGCTCTTTCCTACACAGAAGCTGCAAGATGATCCCGGAATGGGGACTGTATCCTGTGTGCTGGGAGCAAGGGTTAAATGAACGCTGTAGGGAACAAAACAAATGTCAAGTCCTCTCAAGTGAGGCTTGTTCCAGTTTTTATGTCCAAGAGCTGAACCCAGCCTCACTGTTGTGCAGGTAAGTGCTAATTTGGATGTCTCTGACACCAGAGTGAAGGGAGCAAGCGACGGTCCCAGAGCCAGAGTAAACATTGCTCCTTCTGGGTAAGTGATGCAGAAATGAAGGGGGAGGAAACACAGAGATGCTTTTTGCTTCACCCATTTTACAGAGCTGTGTCTGTATCTGTGATGACTTTTTGCAGCTGGCCTCTTCTGCAGCTGGGCTGAAATGTCCACTTGAACTTGCTGTTAAAAGTTTGCCCACTTATGAGACTCATTCTTCCCATCACACTCGATTAAGAGAAAATCTTTGCTGTTTCCTGGGGAGAAGAGACCTTGTCTCAATTTGTTCTCACAGTGAGCAATGCTGCACATAACAGGTGGAGAAAGTGGATTGGAAAAGGGCAATTGGAAAAAATGGGTTCCAAAGGTGGCAGCCACACTCAGGTGAGAATGGGGTCCCCTCCGGAAGGGGTGCAGTGCTGCCCCTCTCTGCTTTTCCCTCCCATTGGTGCTAGAATACACTGGAGACCACTTGTTCTGCATCCTGGGCTGCAGTTGTCCAACACTGTGCTCAGGAGTAAGCCAGCAGAAATAGGTGGCATCCAGGTAGCAAGAACATGAGCAAGGCTTAAGGTCCAAATGGGTCCTGCCATTTGGTAGAGTTGGATATGAAGTTGGGTGGCATGCTCCATATGCCTGACCTCTTCTAAGAGAGACAACCTCCCAAGGCTAGGTGTGTAGTTAAGTGCGGGCAGACACCCCTGTGTTTTGAACCAACCTCCTGAAATCAGCTACCTCTTGTTTTGGAGAGGTCACCCACTGGAACTGGGAAGATGCCTTCTTCCTCACCAGAGGCGCTGGTGTGTTGATTTTATACATGCATACACCCCATACGTTACACCCACTGCCAACCGCACATCTCAACACCAGGTTGTACATCAGCCATTGCTCCCTGCTGCCTCAGCATGTGGTGGGAAATAGGCAATCAACACAACCTACCCAAGACTGGGGGGTGAGCAGCAGAGCCAGCATCAGGCACAAGGCATCTCATCCAGCCCCCTATTCACGAGCTGTCCCTCTTTGTTGCTGAGGAGCACCGTGGCTGCACTCTCCTGTCCCTCATGGGCAGCTTTCAAAAGTATCTCAGTGTTTTCTAGGTATCTGGCCCCAGTCATCTAGAGGGATTAAATCCAGCCTGTGTGACATCTGCCTAAAAGTTTCTTGGGGACCTGGGGCTCAGCTGCTCCCTGGGGTAGCATCTCCCATTGCCTCTGTAACTCAGGTGCTGACATGACTTTAATACAACTTTTTAAAGTATGCATTTGTATCTAGTAAGCCCTTGAGTAGAGCAGAGTCCCTTTTATATTGAAATTCAGGCTCCTCAATAACATTTTATTATGAGGCTTGCTATTTTTGGAATTGCTGTTACTCTGTTATGAGCAAGGCACCTAACATCCTTCGATATGAAATCATTAAGGGCACAGCAGAGTTCATTACAGGGGCATTTCTCTGGATTAAGGACAAATCAATACTACATACTAATATCACAGCCTGGTACCTGGCTTCGGTTGCAAATAGCACATCCAGAGAGGCAGACACTCTTCTTTTGGCCTCTTGTGCTCTTCTTCCAATATCTTATTTACTGTTTTCCCCCAAGCTGTTGTGATGGATTTATGAGCAGACAAAATCCAAGGGTTGTTTTTCCTTGAGCAACCTGAATATTGTAGCTTTTAAAACAGAGAAGAAAGAAATAACCAGCTTAAGTTTGTGATATTGCAGTACCCTCACATGCAATATGACTTCCCTGCTTCTGCCAGGAGAGCCCCCTGGAAACAGATGTGCAGAAGGGAGCAAAGGCCTGAAGCTCTCTCTGGTGGCATTTAGATGATTGCATTCAGAGTTTAGAATAAGTTTCATATGTTTTGAGTTGGGAAAATACCTGGGGGAGGTGGATTGGGAGGGAAAAAGGATGAGTATAATTTGTAAAAAGCCCCCAGTAGAAAGTAGCTGACCAAGTATCCCCTGGAGCAGTCGTTTTGTGAAAATCTGCCCTGGGTTGACATATGGAAGCAGCTGGACTTTGTTGGCCTCCTGGGCGTGCTGCACTGGCAGAGAGTGACAGTAAACACTGCTGGCCTGCTGGGTCTGGGGCAATGTGGCCACAGCCTCCATGAAGGACCTTCACCCAGGCAGTACATGAACATTTTGACCTTGGGCTGAGGCTCCAGCTTTGCTTGGGACAATGCAGATCTAGGTCTTGCACCTGGCCCAAAGCAGGTTTGCCTATCTGTGGTTTGAGACAAGAGCAGGATAAAAGCAGTTTAATTGTATTCAACACCAGGCAGTGGGGCGGATGGGGAATGCCAGGCTGTTGGGACCCACCAGCTGCTTTGGCTGTTGTGCAACCATCAAGATCTGTCTCAAGGTGTCTCCCACTGTAGCTGAAATAGGAGTTTCTCCATGTTGCTGCTCCCTGCTATTGCAGCACACGATGTTCACTTGGTTTAGTAGCAGCTCGGGTAGCTGACATGAAAGCTGCTGAGGTCAATGGCATTTGTTTCTCTTTATTTATTAGAAGTAATTATTCATCAGTAGAATTTAATTATTACTTTTTTGCCTTTTAAAAACGTTGCTTAATGGAGGAAAGCAGCCATTTGTCTAGGCTGCATTTAGTGCTGAGTAGATCCAAAGGGGGTTTTCTTCAAGCTGTTTTGACAATAATAATAATAAAAAAAAAAATCAAGTTGGTGAAGTGCAGAGCTGTAGGCTGTCTCTGTAATGATCTGAAGCACTCAAGCCCTTATTAACTTAATGCTTTCGTTTACTAGCTTGTTCCTAGAGGAAGACCTCCTGGTCAAACTGCTATTGCTACTTTAAAAAACTAAAGTTAGTAATTGCTTCAGCTGCATAGCTCATTATGAGGAAAGGCCTACAGCTCAGAGCAGCACTCCTCATCTTGGTTTTGTTTTTAAATTTGGGGGGGGGGGGAATTTTCGCAAAACCTCTTGTTATACCTCCAGCCCAAGCCCTAGCTATTCCATTGCTGCGTATAAATTTATAAACTCAATTATAAAAGTTCTACATTTCCACTTTCTTTGGAAATGGGAGGCTTGAGGGCTTGGCTGTACACTGTTGCTGCATTGATGAAGAGCTGGGCAGAAACTGTCAGCTGGTGGGTAGTGGCTGATCAATGTTGGTAGGAGCACAGCCTAGTTCATCAGGGCAGACTTTAACCATGAGTAGCTGACACTACTCTGATTACCATTTACCTCTTTGTTTCCCTTAAATGGATGTTTTCTCCTTTCCCCCTCTGAGCAGGTTCTCACAATAGTTAAGACTTAGTTAAAAGAAAATATGAAAAAACAAAGGTGGGAGGAGAACTTTAAGGCATCTTAGAGTAAACAGCTGGAGATAACTGGGATTTCATTCTTGTACCTTAGAATCATAGAATGGTCAGAGTTGGAAGGGATCTGAAAGATCATCGAGTTCCAACACCTCTTCCATGAGCAGGGACACCTCCCACTAGAGCAGGTTGCTCAAAGCCCCATCCAGCCTGGCCCTTGAACACTTCCAGGGATGGGGCATCCATGACTTCTCTGGGCAACCTGTTCCAGTGCCTCACCACCCTCGCAGTAAAGAATTTCTTCCTAATATCTAATCTAAATCCCCCCTCTTCCAATTTAAAACCATTACCCCCTGTCCTGTCACACACTTCCTGACAAACAGTCCCTCTCCAGCTCTCCTGTAGCTCCCTTCAGGTACTGGAAGGCTGCTATCAGGTCTCCCCGGAGCCTTCTCCAGGCAGAGCAGCCCCAGCTCTTTCAGCCTGTCTTCACAGGAGAGGTGCTCCAGCCCTCTAATCATCTTGGTGGCCCTCCACTGGACCTGTTCCAACGAATCCTTCTGGATTGCTGGGGACAGTGATGCTGCCAATCTCTGAACTTCTGCACAAGCTCAGGGCAACAGCTTTACATCAGCAGTTCCTGCACCGGGCTCTGCTCTCAGTCAAAAATCACTTTTAAAAAATCTATTTAAAGACATTCCATTAATATTTGAGGGCAGTATATGATAGGGAGTCCTTGATAAGAGGGAGACAAGAAGACACCGGGGTTGGGTGAGATTAGGCTTCTTGCTGTTGTCTATCTCTGATGGTTTCTGAAGGGTGGGATGAGTGCCGTCTCAGAGGTACAGGCAGGGAAACTGAGGTACTGCAATGATGGTTTGCCTGAGGTTTGTGTAACAAGCCTATTTGTTCTTCTCAAGGCCTGTCCCTAAATATACACCTTAAGGTAAAGCATTTTTCTGTCTTTTAAAGATGTGAACAATGGCATTCTATAGAGATGGGCAAAAGGAGTCATCCTTGCTGATGTGACCAGCCTGGAGAAAGCAAATGGTGGAATGGAATGGACCCAGAGTATCCCAGTGCTGGAGCACAGATTCCCATTGAGCTTCGTGCACTTGGATCGAGTCTCTGGAGAGATGTTGGTACGGACAGCGACATTTACGTTGATCTCTGAAGTAATTCAAAGCTTGTATGTACCACAGTCACAAGCCACTAGAAAATGTGGCAAGCACCTAAAGGTGGGTGCAGCACACAGCTGTCCTACTGCTGGCACCAATTTATTTTGTATTTTTTTAAAAGCACTTCATTTCTTGGAGTGCTCCAAGTTGGTCCTGCTTTTAAAAGGAGGTCTGATTCCTAAAGAGTGGGTATTCAGTATTCGTTCTTCCTTGCTCCAAATCCAGCCCTTAGGGTGGGACATGGGTTAATTCGAAGTCATTAGTGCCTTTGGACAGTCTTGACCACAGCCATCCCTTTTTGCTTTGAAGTTTGCCTTTAACTGAGAGTTTCTTGCACTCCCCAAAGTATTTGGGCTTTTAGCTTTTCGTCTGCTGTTCTGTGCCTTTCTTTGATCACTATTTGTTCAGCTCCTGAAAGCAGGAAATAATGAACCCATTTTATTAAAACACTTGCTTCATATTTGGGAGGGATAAATGAAGGACTTTCCTGCATGAAATTTTTAGCTTGGCTGTTTCAAGACATAATGTTCGTTGCAGGAGCAGATGCATCAGGAAGGAAATTGTGGGGAGACTTGTGCAGTGCTTGGGAGCTCTGTGTCTTCACACCAACTATGTGTGACCTACAAGCATAAGACAAGGTGTGGGTCACCAAAACGGGTGACTGACCAAGTCTGGAAGATGTGTGTTCATGGAGAAGGGAGCAGGAAACCTAAAGCTCTCTGCATGTTTTGTCTCTGCATCCCCTGTAAGTTTCTGCAAGGGTGCATCAAGGAGAAAGAGATGAGGGTTTAATAGAGATCTGGTCCCATGTAAATATTGTGCTTTTTCCAAGCACAAGCCCAAAGTGAAGGTGGTTGTTTTGCAGCTCCCCCCAGGTGGCTGGAGTCGCTGAAGCCAAAGATAATTTCTTGCCTTTTACTTTTTTTTATGGCCTTATGTGCTGCAGATGCACACAGCTGAGGTCTGCAGCAAGTTCTAAAAGCTCTTTGAGTATCTAAGGCTTGAGCACCTCAAACAGCTTTTCTTAGCAGAACTTAACAAAACGAGTTAATCTTGGACACTCAAGTGGTGTAAGGCACCACACGCCACTGGGCCATTTTAAGTCACATTGAAGTTAATGAAAAGACTCCCACAGACTTCAGTGGGAGGCACATCAAACCGTGCAGCACGGCAAAGCCAAAGCCTCAGCCACGTGCTTCCTGCCCTTGATTTTCAAACATCTCTATTGTGCTGTCCCTATTGAACAATTAAAAATGCTTTCTCACTGACTGGAGGAACTGAATTAAAATTAGATCTGAAAACGAAGCCACAGTGTAAATCATGGCACAAACGCGCTGAAGGGGAAATCAAAGCTGTGTTCATCACCTGGGCAGAGGCACATGGAAATAACATTATTCTGCAGATGTTTCAACCAAGAAGTTCCAGAAGTAAGAAAATCTTGCTGGCTAATTAAGCTCAAATGGATGTACTTGGGTCTGCTCAGAGACAGAACTAAGTAGAAGTGCTATTTTCTTACTAGGTTCAGTACTGAAGTTAGAGACTATTTGGAATTAAACTGCTTTTAGAGGAAAATAAGACGAGGGTTTTTTTAGTGGGAGGAAAAGATATTTTTTCCTGTAGAGCTATTTGCCATTTGCAGGAAAAGAGGTAACTCAAGTTCTGGATCCTAACAGTTTATTACCAATGAAATGTAAATTTGTAGCCATAGGGCTAGTTAGGCATCTCTATGGAAACGTACAGCTTTGGGGTTTGTGCTCTGGTAGTAATCAGTGTTTTCAGAGTCTTTCTTCACATAGACAAGAAGCATATAGAAGCCAGACTTCAGTATCCAATTCCAGGCTGCATTTGGGGAAAGGTGATGGGAAGAACTAAAACCCAGCACACGTCTCTCAGTCAATCACCCCGGGGTGAGACCCTCACAAGACATTGTTTTTCAGAGCAAAACTCCTGAAATACAAGGCTTGAGGCTTGTTACAGGTAGGCACAGAAGCACTTCAATTCCTTCCTGCAGATGGACTCAGAATTGTGATCAAGAAGGTTTTTGTTGTTGTTTAAAACTGTAATTTCAAGAAAAGTAAAGCTTTCCAAACACACATGTACCTTGGTGCTGATGTTCCAGGTAGAAGCAGGATGCTGGACTCCACAGATTCTTCTGTGCTTTCATGACCTCATCTTCATCTTTCATCATGTGCTTCACTGGTATTAATTCATTATTTTCATATGATGGTGATGAATGACAGCCCTGCGGGAGGCCGCCTTGGCCCCAGGGAGGCTGCAGCCTGGGTGACGGGTTCTGTTCCGCTTCTGATTTTGCTTGCTTGCTTTTCCAATACCAGGTTAGTGTGGTGTCTGCAACAGTCTTTCAAAGCAGACTTGAAAAATGTCCAAAATACTTTATATCTAAAGTAAATAAACAACTGCAGAGCAGTGGTAGGGTTTTTTTTTGTTTTTTTTTTTTTTCCCCAGCGATCTTTCAGTTGACAGAATTATTCATGTAATTGAGTGCTGTCTGTTCGGTGCAATTTATCTCTTTTTGTCACTTCACTTATCTCTTGATTCTGCTAAGGGTTCCTTTTTATTAAGAATCAGGAAAAGGTGAGGTCTTTTTCTTTTTTTTTTTTTTTTTTTTTTTTTTTTTTTCCCCTCTGTATACGCCTGTGTCTTTTACATTGGCTTTAGAAGTATGGTGGTTGTAAGCATATTTAGTGGCTCTTCTCAAAGAGATCTAGCAGGTTAGAAAGCAGATCCAATACGCTTATGTTATTAACAGCTGCAGAAGCAAGCACAGGAGAAATGACAGCGAAAAGGGAATTACTTTCCTAGTTACCAAAGAGCGGAGGTGAAAGCTGGGATTTAGAGAAATTCAGGGGAAAATTCACTGACTCTTTATGGAACAGGATTTAAGCTCTGCTTCTGCTCCTAACCCTCTGAAGGACGAAACTCTTGAGACAACCTTTCATATGAAGGTGCTAGACCACTTGCTTTGCCACAATACAGAAATGGCTTTTTTGGTCAATGCTACATTTGCAAAGTCCCGAGGAGAAGCTGTGATGCAGACACTGTCATGTGCTGTGTGAGCTAATATTAATGCCTGCTCTGACAGTCTTGCTGCTCGGGGATTTTTTTTGCTGCTCCTCGTGTAACATCTGGCTGACGGAGCGATAGCAGACTGTCACTGGTTTCTGCTGCACCCTGTTTTCTCTCTGAGAAACAGTAATGAGAGCAACCAAGGTGGCGCTTTTTTTTTTCTCTCTTTTTCCTTTGAATTTTTGAATGAGGCCTGCTGTGTTCTTGCAAATTGCCTCTTCGTTCGGAGTATTTAAGAGCCATAACTTTTCATATCAGACAACTTGGCATCGGCTTTGAAAAGAAACATGTTATTCTAAAGCAGAAAACTAGATTAGAAAATTGCTTTTGCAGATAGAAACAAAGTCCTGTCGGCTGGTGTAATCCCGTTCCTTGGCAGTGCTGCACGACAGTTTCCGCACGGCCTAGCGCTCGGCTGCCCCTGCCAGCCGCCAGCCCGGCCTGCGGCGCCTTCTCAGTGCGGCTCCACAGCAGGTGCTGGGGACGCTGGGCTGATCTTTCTGTGAACAAGCTGGCACATATCTCCGTGTAACGCTCCACCGTAACATGGAAAAAGTGCCCTACAGGAGCTCCGTTTGGAAAGGTCATTCTATATTCCATAGTGTCCCTTTTAAAAAAAATAGCCTGAAAGAGAAGTTTGAGGGTTTTTGGGTGGTCTTTTTTTTTTTTCCAAGTGCATTTAGCTAGCTAATACAGCAGGCATGCAGAACATAAGCTATCTAACTGACTATGAAACAAATGCTAGAATTAATGGCTTAATTCTCTTTGCATTAGGATAAAGCATATGGTTTTAAAATGTCTTCAGTGAAGAACTGCTGAATATGGGAAACATCTACTATTGCCTTGTACTAAATTGAAAAGCGAGTTCAAGTGTAAAGATGGGTGGGGTGACAGCCAAAGGCATGCTGTCCTGCAGCTTATTTTATGAGACAATCTAGTTTTAATGTTTGTGCGTACAACTTTGACCCAGTAAGCACATTAACTAATTACCATTTCTGGAAAACCAAATTTTGTTCAAACCAGCTTCTTTTTGGTTCTTCAACTATGAAAAAGAATCCACTGAGCTGTTTCTTACCCAACAGCTGATAGGAGGGTGACAAAAGTTTAACTGTACCAAGGAATAACGCTGCAAGCTAAGGGATTATTATCTGATCCAGCCCATTTTCCTACAAGGCTGCTGTAATAATGATTTGCCCCTACATGGATATACAGGCTAATGCTGCATTTGAACAGAATCCTGAGTGTGCAGAGATGTAAGAATTGGCCTCCTTTGTTTCCAAGTAAGGTGGGTGTGTCTGTCTGTGCACATACCCCACTACCCCCCTGAAATAATGCATTTTTTTGGATGTCAGAGAACAGTGTCAAATATGGTCCAGCTTTCAAGCCGACAGTACGATGGGAAGCTGAGGCCCTGTGGCAGGGTCAGTGCCTGCCTCAGCATTGGGTAACCTTCACCAGCCCCACACATACAGCTGATCTTTCCGTGCTTTGTTCCACAGGAACCCAGAGTACTGTCTCCATTTGGCCAGGCAGTACCACGCCACATGCGCAGCACCATGTGAAGCCAATGAAATGAGTAACAGGCGGAAAGCTTGTATGTGTACCAGCTACAGAGCGGTGCAGGTGCTTGGCAGGATCAAGACTTTGATCCTGTTCACACCAGCATGCGTAAATTCTCACATCCAGTGCTTTCCATGGGAACGCTCAGACATGTTTTGTCTAAAAGAGGGGCACTGCACCATCTGATTGACTGTTTTTTAAAATACAGCAGCCCCGGTGCTTTAACAGAATTGGGATAGAGACCAGAAGTTGATTTTAACTGGAGTGTAAAGTGCACTCTGCTGGCTGCAGAAGCTTTCAGGAATGACATGTCATTCTTATCAAATTTGCCTCATCCCCTGTCACTGCAAGCCCGAGCTTCAGTCCCATATTTCTACTCCCCTTACCTGCCCTGCGCAAAGCACTGAACTTAAAGTAACCAGCACAAGCAAGTGGTAAAACCTAAGCAGACACTTAACTCCATCCAGAAACTGTAAAAAGGCTACAGGGAAAGACTGCCTTTATTTCAAAATTTTTATGAAATATAGTAATTTTTCTACATGAACAAAAATTTACTTTTGCTGGCAGAAGCATCGAAAAGTTCATAAAACATCTCCAAACACAGATTTAAAAAGAAGCATCTAAACTTTTAATTTAATCTCCAAATCTTGGCTAAGTGGACTTCATTTTTTCCTTCGTTTCCTTGAAAGAGGTTAGTGGCTCAGGGCAGTATTTTCTCCAGAAGGTAAACAGCTCTCAATGGTTGCACTACAGGTGGTTTTCATTCTCCACTGCCTGAAGTCCAGTTTCTACTTTAGAATTAGAGATAGGTTCCACATGACTTGCAGCACAGTACTTTTTTCATCTTATTTCTCCAGGGGTGCATAATTCAAAAGCTTCTCAATCAGATCCACGTGAGCTAGGAGCATTCTGCGGCAGCAGTATCTCTTCAAACCAAGGGCATCCAGGGCATCTCTATTAATGAACGAGAACAACAATAAAAAAATAGTGGATGAAGTGAGTCAGAATCACTTGTAAGTGTTCCTAAGCAACATGCTGATTACTTTGAGCTTAGTCATAGAGGAAAACTTGTTTGCAGTTCTAACTAAGAAACAGAAATTTAGCATGTGCTGTTAATGTTCTTTTCCATTTACTGCTGTTGACAGGGTGTTTGGCTGTTCTCTGGCCTGCAGGAGCACATGATCTTCTGCTGAAGCTAGCATCCAGCTGACACAACCACTGAAATTTCAGAGGTAAGTCTGTGGAACTCCCACAGGAAGCAAACTGTAACAGACCAACTCTTATGAATTTCCTCTTCTGAACTACCTGACTCATGAGGGCACAGCTGGTCATGAAAGAGCAAGGTTAAGTAAGATGCAAGCATTTTGGTTTTGCAAATAAAATTTTGGTCTTCTCATCTAGAAAGAGACTTGAAATATGGTACATTTATAACCTCAATTATTTAATTACAGTAACTCAGTCTCCCTTTTACAAACCTACCAGTCTGTAGAAAAGAGAGGAGCCTATCTGGTTATAAAAATCTGATCAATCAAGAGGTGTGAATGTAGTAACAGGAACAGAGTTTGGAAACACAGGAAGTCATTTCCACTCCTAAAATCCTGGACAGTCCATAATTATCTGTGCTGGCTACAACTCCTGCTAATTTTATGGCAGAAGGTAGCAATAGACCACCTTCTGACACAAGAATAAGGAACAGCATCTCTAAGCATTGCTATCCATGCTGTTGTGAGCATCTGTAAGCACCGTTCTAATGTTTCTGTAAACTGAGGATGACACCTGCCTACTTCACAAGCCATGTTAAAAGGCTGAGAGGTATATAGAAAGAAAAATAACTCCAAATGCAAACTACTCCACATATGGATGGGATGCTAATTATAAGGAAGGCTAAAAAAATCCTTTCCAGTTCCCATATAAGGCGGCATTCAGTTCTACAACCTGTTCACCACAAACATACAAATAAGGATGTGCAGACTATTTAACAAGAAATTTATGTTTTACAGTCTTTCCACTTGATTCCTTTTGAGTGACCACTCGAGATTCTGATGGCGTAGAGAATGTATGAATCCTCCTTTCCTAAACCGCTGTATGTGTCTTGAATGGCTATCTTTATCAGACCTCTTGAAGATAAGTGATATTATCCAAGCTCTTTAGCACCAACCTATTAACCATAACGCTGGTTTGATACTCTCTTAGAATTTGACATTCATGAAATACGACTGATCTAAGGTCTTTAGATCAATATGATGCGGTGCAACAATTCAGCATTTGCTTACAAATATATTTTCCTGAAACCTGCAATTCTCCTGGGGGAAGAAGCTGACAGATACTTTTTTAAAGTACAAACGACTGAAAGGAAGGCTCTGTGTAAGATGAACCATGGTAAAAGGTTGTTTGGTTTCAAGCAGCATGGTCTAACTGTATGGACTCAAATTTCAGCAGCTTCTCTGATGATGTCAATTAGTCCTTGTACCTATCTTCAAGTGCTTAAATAGCAGAGCTATTCATTTTAGGACTAGGACTTGCAAAAGTTACTTAAGGGAAATCTATGAACAGTGTATTTTTTAAAAAGAACGTTTATAACTAATATCACATGATATCTTAACTTTTCAAAACACTTAAGAACAAAAGCATTTGATGTCTGTTGAGACCTAAGTTTTAAGAGCTATCCGGAAAGTTCTGAACTCTCAAACACAGTTATCAGAGATGCAAAATCACAACTTTAGAAATCATACTATACATTTCAGCTAAATAAACTTTAGTTGCATTTCCTTTTTTCTCTAGCTGCCAAGAACTTGTGAAAAAAGAGCAATTTTAAGGGACAAACAGAAAGGTGTAGGTCTTTTTTAACCACAAATTGTTTAAATAATTTCTTCCATTTTGTCCTTGTCCATCCCTTTCTTAAGCCACCATTAGTAGTGATTCTGACACTGCATTGTAAGATTTTAACTGTTCAATATTTGTTAAATTCTGCTTCTGATCTTACAATACCGTAACTGCATTAGTTTGAAAAGACATCCAAAAATCACACCAGTGACCACAGCAATCGTTTTTAAGTGAGTATTTACAATAATAATGTACATCTTCCCATCCTGTACAAAAGCAGGGAAATAATGAAGACTAAAAAAACATCAAAACGTAATACTTGGTAAATAAATTAGAAGTGCTACTAGATTAGCTCTGATAAATTTCAGTATTCGTGAGAAATGATTAGCAACCTGTGCTATTTTAACGTTTTTAACTCTGTAAGTGAAATAAATCCCTCCTCCCTTTTTTCTTTTTTGGAAGGAACTTTCCAAAAACCTTTAATTTAGCAGCTACAATATTCTACTTAACTAAGTTTGACAGGTTCTGGGATGTAAGTGCACTCTAAAAAGGTCACTCACAGAAGTAAAGAGATTTGGGAAAAGTACTGAATGATTTTCACAGGACAGTTTTTAATGAAAGTGATAAATGGTGGGGGGACATCTTGTCCTTGCAAACTCCACATCACGCAGTGAGAAGCACAGAGAATAATCACAACCTCCCACAAGTTTAGAAGAGGCTGCAAGACCAAAGCTTTCCTTCCCTGTTTGCTCTGTGCTCCACCGTTTAACATTTAAAAAAACAACCAAAACATCCTAAACCATGTGTTCAGATTTACTTTAGAGAAAAGGCAGTGAAACCTGTGTTGTTAATATACATTCTTCTAATAGTTCATAGGGTTTTTTAATGGGCTTAAGTCTATTAGTAACCCTATTTGAATGCAAAGTGAATACACTCTTCTTTCTATTTAACAGCTTCAACATCACTTTGGGAAGTCTCCCAAACTTCTACTGTTTTTTTTTTTTTTTTTTTTCCTGACTTCTTTGAATTGCAAACATCCATGTTGTCTTTTTCCTTCTTCCCCCTCATACTTGATAAAAATGCAAGTATTTCTCAAGAGTTGCCTACTCAAACCATTCTGAGGCAGTCCCACTACAGCCAGACCCTCCTTGAACTATTAAAAGACAATTCTGGCTATGCAAAGCATGCACAAACTTCTTAGAATGGTTAGGACTATCACTCAGGTATCCAGAGCAGTCAAACTTCCCCTTCCCTCTAGCATACTAGTGCTTTCAAATAAGGTTAGCAATTCTGGGTAGTGAGTATGAAATGCTTTTAAGAAAACCTAAAATGGGTATACATCGCTAACAATATTAGTTCTAATGTTCGTAAGGTCTTCTTTCTCTCCTTTAAAAGCCCCAAATGCTGGTGTCAAAATTGACTGTACAGCGTGTTTCTTTCCTTCCAGTTCCACGCACAGTTAAACATTTGAGACTGGTTTGGGTGTAAAGGTTATGACTTGTCAACTTCCATAGTACTACCTAGAAAGATTCAGTAGGGAAGCAAGTGCTTTCTTAACCTATTATAATTTCTAACCTCTGGCTACATAGTTAGCCTCAGAACACACCTGTAGTTTTTACCTCTTTCCAGCTACTTCGTAATGCCATGATCCTGCACTTATATACCTTATGCACTGTGCAATCTCATCTGAAACCGGAATCAAAGAGCTCACAGAAATAATACCCACCCTTCTGTGTATTCTGCTTGCAGAAGGCCAAGATAGGCTTCCCACTTGTTTCCGACTATTTTGCCGCACGTGAAACATCTGACTGGGATGATCATTTTTGCACTGTAGCTGTAACATTAAAAAAAATGACAGTATCACACTCCTGCAAAATAACTAAACACCATATTCAAATATAGGAGAGGAAATTCAGGACTTGTACAAGTTTCAAAGGGCAGCTCAGCGGGCTCCGTGACAGCACGAGAAGAGGCCGTTAATCTGCTGTTACGGCGCTGGGGAATTACAGCGGCGCAGTGGATCGCTCCCCACCACCGTCGCCCCGGCCCGCACGGCCTCCCAGGCGGGGCGGCCCCGAAGGGAACCTGCAGGGAACAGCAGCGCTCGGCTGGGGCCTGCAAACCCAACACCCTTCGGCTGAGAAAAACGGCCGGAGCCCGAGCCGGGGAGCGGGGTACCCTCGCCCCACGGCCGGCAGAAACAGGCCTAGAGGCGGCGGTACAAGAGGCGGTCCCAGGGCTGGTGGAGCCCGAGTCCTTGCTCGCCGGGCCAGGCCTTCCCGGGGGAAATCGGCCCCAAGCGGCCCGCGAACGAACCCCAGTCCCGCCGGGACGCTGAGGGGAACCGCAGCCCCCCGAGGGTATTCTGACCGCGGCGAGGAGGCGCCCAGCCCCCGCCGAAGCACTGAAGGGACCGCAGCCCCGTCAGACGACTCCTACCGTGACGGCTCCGCCGCGCTCCCCTCACAGCTGCCAGAGCGCTACCGGCGTCGGGGGGGAGAGAGCGGCCCGGCGTACCCCCGTCTTAGCGGCGGGGTGGTAGCGGCCGAGCCTACGGCGTCCCGGGCGGCCCAAGAGAGGGCGGGCTTGCCTTCGCGTTTCGCGTGTGGCGCTGAGTGGCAGCTGGGGCGCCGGGAGCGCGGCGCGGCGGCGCCGGCGGCGCGAGCCACCGAGAGATCGGAGCGCGGCGCCCGCCCCTGCTCCTCCTCCTCATCCTCCCCGTTCCTGTGGTGGGTGGGTGGCCACTTGTTGCATTGCGAGAGGACGCTTGCAGCGGCGAGACTTCTCATCCCATCCCGGCTGAGGTACCGGAGCCGTCCGGGGCGGGAAGCGCAACTGGTGGCTGCTGCCCAGCGCCCGCCAGCCCTGTCCGGTGGGAATGGTGGCGGGTATGCGGAGTGGGGGGGGACCCCCGGA
>VXBW01005134.1:0-27409 GCA_013400375.1 Thinocorus orbignyianus | reverse complement strand
GGTCGGCTCGCGGCAGTTGGGAACCCCCTCAACGGTTGGCTGGCGGCAGTCTGGACCCCCCCCTCTTAACGGCCGGCTTGCCACTGTGCCGTGTCGCCTGTCCTCTCCGGAGCGGCGGCGCCGCGGCCCTTTCGGGGGGCTGTTTCCCGGCGGCGGTTGGCGCTCCCCCAGGCGGGAGAAGGGAGGGGCCGCTGCTGCCCGGGCGTACCCCCCGCTCCGCCGCCCGTCCCGAGGGGCTGCTAGTTTTTTCGTTGCAGCCCGGACAGGGTTTATTTCTTCGCAGGCGAGTCCGCCCTTCCCGTCCCAGTCAAGTTGTGGGCGCCGTCGCGGCCGCAGTTCTTAAACTCTGGGGTCGGGTTAGGCTCGGGGCTGTCCCGGTTAACTTTTCCCCTTGCTCCGTCTTTGCTGCTAGGCGGGCACGGCTGAAATACANTGCGGAGTGGGGGGGGACCCCCGGAGGGCAGGACTGTAGGACGGAGTCGGGGTGCCCTGCGGCAGCCCACCCGTCGGTCCACTCCCTCCTGGGGCAGGGGCTCCGCGGCTGCAGAGCCTGTGCNCGGTTAACTTTTCCCCTTGCTCCGTCTTTGCTGCTAGGCGGGCACGGCTGAAATACAGACGGAGCGGTTCAGCAGAGCTGCCCTTGAGGTGCTGCCTGCTGTTCAGAGGCAGTGCCCTAGGCGCCGCCCGCATGAAAAGGAGCGGTTTCCCCGCTATCCGAGGGACGAGGGAAGTTCTCTTTGCTTGGGGGGCGATGGCTGGTTGCAGACGAAGCGACCGGTTTTATTTGGTGCCCCAGGCTAAGGGGCTTCTGTAGCTGCGGATAATGCATCTTGAAAGTGTTTACCTAAGGACTGGGGAAGCATTAGGCACACGCTGTGTGTGCTTAGCAAAGGGGAGCGTGCTGTGATGGCTACAAACTTTAGGGACAGATACTGCTGTTCTGGAGACTCTACGATGAAGCATTAGTGGGAGCACTGTCAGTTCTTATTGTTCTCTTGTTACAGCGTCAGCGTTAGGCTAATTGTCCTTGGGCACAGCAGAAATTCTCCAAAAGTGTTTGATTTTCCTGCTAAAGTATCTGTGAGTTGATACAGTGCACAGCGCAGAGCCATTACTGTCAGGCATATAAATAATTGTGTCTTAATGCACAGCTTATGTTAATACGTCTTTCGTGACTATTTTTTGAACGACTGGATTATTGACCCTCTGTACAGAAATGCCAGACCTAACTTGAACCGAAAAAGAGCAAATAGTTTTGACATATCAAATAAGGGTTTGCAGTTGGTTGAAAACGTTTTTACAATTCTGATTGCTAGTGAAAAGATGGTAATTTTTGCAGTCCCAGGAACAATTATACACAGTTGTGAAGGGAACGAATTGACTTGGTGTGCAGGGTAGATGAACCTCCTGCGATCTCTAGATTATTATCATCATTGTTATTGTAGGCCAGCCAAACTGTGTCTTTTCTTTTTCTTCTTTGATTTCTNGGGAGAGATGTGGTGTGTGAGAGAGAATTTGGAGATTGTGCTTTGCATTTTCAGCACCAGGGCTCCAAAGTAATTTTCTTACTGAACTGTGCACTGAAAAGCATTTGTGTCTGGAGATGGAAATTTGCAATTGGGAGTGAGAAAGAGAGGTTGTCACAAAGGCTTCATGGCAGAGCCACATCATTAGATGTAGGTTAGTGTCTTATAACTGCCTTGCAGAAATGTGCTTGCTTATTTCTTAAAAACAAAATGGAATTTTAACTTTTAGACTTAGTTCTTGTATCTGACTTTGCTTAGCATCTTTTTTTTTTCAAAGGGAAATTTACTTGGCTTGTTCTCATGCTATTGCTTTAACTTTGTTATGCCTTTTCTGGATAACCTGCTTTGGCTGGGTGATGGGCTTAATGAACTAATAGGTCTTCTATGGTTGTAGCTTCTTTGATAGTAGAAAGTATAAGGATTTTTGTGATCTATGACCTAGAGAGACTGCTACATACTGAGAACGTTCTCTGCTCAACTTCATGTATCCTCTGTTTAATGTGACTGTTTGCCAAACCTCAAAAGTCTGTTTAAAAGAGCCGGGGGCGATGTGCATGCATGTGACTATTAGGAATCAGAGTCAGTGTTTTATGGGCTGTAGCTCATAAGGGTGACTTTGCACAGTGAGCAATTTGTGGCATGCCACTTTTCAACTCCTCTTTTTCAGGTGAGCTGGGTACTGCTGACACTCAGCTGTTGCACTTTAGCATTTAGTCAAATCCAGTCTCTTCAACCATTCTTTTGAAGAGGTCTCTTTAAGTATCCTTTGAGGAAGAATTACAAGAATTGGAGCCCTGTTTCTTAGAACTGTATGGGTTTTTCTCACAATATGTTCTTGCCCTGTTTCTGAGTCTCTTTCCACCTCCAACAAGCAGCAGTCTCTGAACTGCTGGGTCTTTGGGCTCTTAGATAGTTTGGTGGTCATGAAAACCCATCAGAGCACTCCTTAGCATTGAGCAGAAGGAACTTCCCTATAACTCATAGAGCTGAAGTAAGTCGGAGAACTGTGGACTTCTTTTCTGATGTGCAGTTCTGATGGAGCAATTTCTATCCTGTGAAGCTTTGTTGTGGGGCTCTGCAGATAATCTGTCCTGCTTCTTGGTTCATGTAGTGCAGGACTTCTTCCTGTGATCTGAACAGCTTTTGAAAGCCAACAGTGTTCTGTCCCACCATCACTGTTGGACCGAGGCTTGTTCTTAGCATTTTTTTGTGTATTTTTGTAGAGGTACAAAACGCAGCTAGGCATGACCTCTCCGTGGCATTGTTAGTGATGAGTACTGAAATCCTAAACTGGTGACTAAGGAGTAGATCCTGCTTCCTGTTCTCCCATCCTGAAAATATACGGGAAAATATTGCTGTCTGTTAAAAAAAAACCAACCCCTTAAAAAAGTCAGTTAAGTGACCTGACTGACTGAACTACTCTTAAAATACTTTTATAGCTTGAGTGGCCATATGACCTCCTGCAGCTTATGTTGGCAGATTGTGTCTTTTGTGACCTCGTCTCTGTAATTAGGGCTGTAGGAAGGAGTCGTGGGATCTCCGCTCTAGTACTAGTAGCGTGAGAAACCAGTGGTTGAGAATTTATTTTTGTTTTACTCTGTGGGTTGCAGGAGGTCGGCTTAGGTGTGCACCCTCTTGGATCTGGAGACTTTTCACCTTTCACTGCTTTTTACCATCTGTGGATGTCCTCTTTCTTATGAGTTTGCTTGTTTCTGCATACAAGTAGTAAAACACCGGAAGATGAAGATTTGGGTCTTCTGAGATCTGATTTGCCAGTCGGGTGGCAGTTGTGTTCAACGGTAGTGAATTGTTATTTAAAGTCAGGACTTTTTAGAAGAGCTCTTTAGTGAAGGATTGTTTTGGCAGTATTTATCATGACTTGTAGCCTTCTATAAACCTGTGGATAACGCTGTTGCCTCTGGAGTTAAAAGCTCTGTTTCCTGTTGCTTTCTGTGGTCATTTAGAGAAAGAATGTTACCGGTTTTCACACCATTTCTGATTAACACCTCAGAATCGCGTACACAGTTGTAAAAGTTCATGGTACCTTATTCAGTGTTGTACTCCTCGAATCTCAACAAAGCCGGAGAGAGAAGTATCCTAAGAAAAAGACTTGCAGGCATCTTGAAATGAGTGATTAAATAGGACATTAGTCAGAAACTGAAATGTGACATGGAAAACTTAATGAATAAATATGTAGCAGTAGAGAGCCAGAGTGAGAAGATAAGATTAAAAAAAAAAAGGCAAGATGAAGCTTGGCTGTTTTTTTCTCAGGCATATTCTCCACATCTCCAAGTGTATTAAATCCTGGAGATTTACTGTTGGGCTTTCTCTAGTCCTGGTTAACTACTCAAAAGTGTGTTATTCATCCAGGTCCACAACAGGGAAAGAAAAGTGGCTCCCTCTGGAACTGGCTAGTGTGACTTTGAAATTACTTCCCTTCTTTCCCTTTAAAGCTTGCAGGCTTAAGGAGCAAAGACTAACCTGGAATCTTGATTTGTTTTCTCTTTGATTTTTTTTTTTTGGGTAAGTGGATTTCTGCCCCATTATATGCCCCACACTGCAACTGGATATAGCTTTATATATGATGGTAGGTAGGTGGAGAAAGCCAAGGAGAGGCAGGGATGATGGAAGGAGGGAAGATTTGTCTACTGTGTAGAGCTTTGTGTTGTTTAGTTGCCCTGCATGCTGTTTAATAGCTGCTCAGGCCCTTGGATTTAGTGAAACAAATACAGAAGCTGCTAAGTAAGTAGAAATGAAGAGAAACCCCTCTAAGCTGGGGATGTGACTGCAGCTTCACTGTAATACCAGACAAGCCTGATGCTGCTGATTTCATTAAAAGCAACATTCAGGGCCTTAAAGCAGGGTTTAATACTTGCTATATATTTTTTTAAATATGCTGACCTTATCTGGTAATCCTGTAATATTTGTTGCAATGAAGAGCAGCTGCTGCATAAATACATATATAATATCAGTTGCCAATTCTGAAAGCTGTGCTGAGACTGTAACTTGTTTGAAGTGGGGTTGTTATTAAAAGGCAGGTGGCAGGATGTTTATTTTACACCTTGTTAATTGCTTGTTTTTCCTGCTGTAATTGGCTTCCTAATGGGGGCAGAATGCACTTGGTTTTGCACACAAAGCTTCATTAGTAACAACCGATGGAAAGGATTCAGAGGGTGGGATTTATATGAAATATATATATTGAGTAACAGATGTCTCTGCTAAATAGAGTGTATGAGGAAGTCCCAAAGATGCGTCCAAATATGCAAATGTTTTTCCATAAAATGATTTAAAGTGTCCTTGTGTTAGATGTAAAGATCACTACCTGTTACTTGAGAAGGGGGCAGAGTCTTTACCTTGTTATTTTTGTGGGGCAGAGACTTCACTGCTTCACTGGACAGGAGTTAGAATGCTGGGATGGTGCTCTGTACTTGGGACTCTGACAGAGTACATATATTCATACAGAGATCATTAAAGATATCTTTGACGTATCTAGAAATTGCTTCTGCTAACAAACTGGGAGGAGATGGTGAGCAGTGGTGGTGTTTAGCAGCTTTCAAATGTTTATGGAGCCTTCCCTGCTTTTTGTGTACTTTAGTGCTATTTCAGGTGTTCCATTCGCACTGGGCCCCTGGAGGCAGGGTGTTGCTATGGAGAAGCATAGCTGGACCATCTGTATTTCCAGGGTGATCCTGGTTGTGCTTAGAAGTGAGAGCTGGGATGTTCTTCTGGCTAGGGATGGGTGCTCCACGAAGGCAGTTCTTGTTTTAATAATGACCTTTTTTATGTGGTGTAAGCTTCCCTTCCATAAGAGACTGGTCGAAGAACTGTGTGTTGCTGTTCATGTCATCATGATGATCATCAAACACCATTGTGTCCGATGCCATGAACAGAATTTTGAGCTCTTTGGTTTAATATGTAATTCTATCTGTAGAGGTTACTGTAGGTGAGTGTAATTTTGTGTATGTATGTGTGTATATATGTGCATATATATACAAATAATAATGCACATTTAAGATTGCCCTTCATGGAAATAGCTTATCCTTAACTCCCTCTACTCCATCTTTTTTTATCTTTTTTAATTTTTATATAAAAAGCACTGAGATTGGATTGGACAAAACCACCCGTCTACTCCCCCACTTCTCTGCTCCCTCAGATGTCAGTATTTAACTAGCTTGGGATTGGTTTTATCTGTCATGTTTGTTCTCAGTAAGGTCACTTCAAGGCAAAAGTATGTTTGCTAGTCTTGGATTGACATATTTTATAAGAAAAAGCCTTTATTACATGAATATATCACAGCCTAATTGACTGTTTCATGTTGGGGGGGAGGGAGTAATATCCTGAGGCAGCATTTTAATCAGAAAGATCACAGGAGCTGCCCATCAGTTCTGTTTTTCCATGCAAGTGTCCTCAGATGACAAAATAATCCCCTTTCTTGGGATAATGCTTTTAATTTCTGTAGAATCTTTCCATCCTAGTAAAGGATAGACTATGAAGTTGAGGTGAGGCCAGGACTTGTCAACTGAAGGGAGGAGCCCCAAGGTGTTGTCCTTCCATGGTGAAAGCAATGTATGCATTCCCACTGAGCTCATGGATGTACTTTTGTCTCTGATGTACTTTCTATACTTGGCTGGGAACTTTTTTCTCTGGGTGTATAAGCAGGTCCCTCTCCCATCAAGATTTATCTCTATTTGAAGAGACTGCAGCAAGCAAGTCCTCTTGTAGTAGTTTGCCCTGGCATCTATGAGTCACTGAACTCTTATGAAAAGGAATGGGGGGCTTTTCTAACTTATTTTTGAAGTCTTATCTCTGAGGCTGTCATAAGCAATGATGGATGTATTTGGAACAAAGAAGCAGAGGCTTTGATGAGGGCTATCCTTTGGTCCTTCTGGGAATGGTTATGTCTGTGTTTAAACTTGATGCTTGGGCTTTTCCTTCTGCCCTGTTTTGAGGTAAAACAGAACCAATATTCTGTTTTGTAATTCTACTTTGGGCCTCTTCTAACTAACTAAACTCTGAAATTAACAACGTATTGTTCAGAAAACTGTTCACTCTCACAGTGATAAGTCCTGATTATACCAAGGAATGGTAGGAAGAGAGCACTTTACTTATACTTACTGCTGTAACAACCAAGGTCAGGTAATTTCATTATTTGCCTTGTTGAAGGGTTGGAAGTGGAAAAGTGTTGAGGGGGTCACACCTGTAGGGAGGAGCAGAGAGGACAGGTTGGCCCAAAACTGACCAACTGGGGTATTCCATCCCATCTGCATCATGTTCAGTATAAAAGCTGAGGGATCAAAGGATCAGTTCTTTTTCTTTGATGGCCAGTATCTGAGGAGGACCCTGTCTGTTTGTCTGCCTTTGATCCTGATCTGAGCATTCCTGACTCCAGGTCTGGAATCCAGCTCCTGTCAATCACTGAGTTCAGTCTGGGACTTTTCCCTATGCCTGCTGGTGATGTGGTCATCACCCTGGGAGCTTGATATGGTTTTGTGTATACTGTATATCTTTTTTGCCCTTTCAAAATTTTTTCTTCTTATTATTTATTATTTCATTATTGATTTGTATTTTCATTAAAGTAGTTTAGTTTTTTCCTAAACTCATAAATCTCTTTAATCTCTCCTCTCTTTTTCTTAGAGGGTGTAGGGAGGGGCCATCTGTCGTTCTAATTGGTCAATCCGGTCAAAACCATGATACCTTCCATTTGTCTTCTGGCTGCTCTTGCATCTTGCAAGCCTTCATGGGAGTGGGAATAAAAGGTAGTGGCAATAAATAGGAGCAAAGATCCGTCTTGCTGAGTACCCTGTCTCTAACATTAGTCAGTAGTGACTACTTAAGGAAGCAGGTAAGCTTAAAGCAAGTGTGCAGTAGTAATACAGCAGGATGCTTGCACTTTGTTTCATGAAAGTCTGTAGCTGTAGTCTTGTTCCAGAACTGACCAGGTAGCAAAGATAATGCAGTTTTTCTGATTGAACCCACTCATTTAGCTTGGGCATGTCAGTCTGTTGCATCCAGATTAAGGTCCTTTATGGAAGCTGGATGTCCTAAGCCAGCTCCAAAGCTGCCTCAGCTACGTGCTGCATCTTGGTGAAAGACAGCTATTTCTGGAACAGTCTGTGATGGTGTGCAGAGCCTGAGGCCTTCCCAGTGTACAGGGTTTCCAGCATGGATGTGGGAAGGAGAACAGAGTTGATGCATAGGTTATCGTATTATTACTCAGATGAGTGGGCTGCTGTGCACCTATCATTGTGCCATCCACAGGGAACATTCCATTGCTTTGTTTATTGAGCTGCTGTTTTTAAAATTAAAAACAGTCAAATGTTTCATAAAATATTAAGAAGTACTGTTTTAGCATCTCTCATCAGATTAAGTATGTCACTTTGTGTGTCCTTAGGGTGATGAAGACAATCAGCTTGGTTGTTCTCTCACCTTAAGGATGTATTAAGGTGACATGCTTCATCTCACAAGGGACACTGAAGCTATCACACTGCAGAACTGGTAACCGTAGGGGTCCTGCACTTTAACTGTGGATTCTGAAATGAAATTTTGTGGAAGCAAAGCAGTTTGCTTTGTACGAGTGAATTCTTTTCTGTTATGTTAAAGAAGCACTTCTTGAGAAAAACATTGAGGTAATACAGTGGTAGACACATGCACAATGACTGCTCTGCAGGAAAGAAAGAAATTACAGCATGTTATATATGAAAGACCAAGAACTGTTCTGTTTCAGTGGTTAAAGGGGGAGAAGCCTCTACATCCTCAAACATTCTTTACGAATATGGATTTTGAAGCTGTTTTGCTTGCAGGTGAATTTCTTTTTCATTCAAGAGCCAGGTCCAGCAATCTAATCACAACACGATGGCACTGGAGTAGCAGAGGGTTGGGTAACTGTGGGGTGTAGTAGCCTTAGGACTTGAAAGCTGAGTAAGGGTCTCCAGCTTGCTGCAGAGAAGCCCTGAGGGGTGCATGCTGCTGAAACACAGTATGTTGGAACTGGAACTGAGTTGTAGAGAGCTAGCTTTCACCAAGTTTTCTGTCGTCTCTTGCCTCTGCCCATCCATTCTAGCACTCTTCAGCATGTGTATAGTACTTAAGAATGCTCAACATACCAGGTTAAATAATCATGAAGTTTTAATAAACTCAGGATACAAGACCAACCTGACTTCTGAATGTCCTGGTTGGTTTTGGTTAGGTTGCCTTTTTACACTGAGAAGGTAATGGCACACGAGGCATGTTACTCTTGCATTCCTACTGCGCACAGCTAAATCACACACACGTGCACAGCAGGGAGCAGTTATTCAGGAGTCTGTTCTGAAGGGCAGCAGTTCCTTTGTCTGATCTGATATGCTGCTGCTGCTGCTTTGCTTGGTGGTGGTTTGAGGGAATAATAAAGTAAAGCCTTCAATCATATGACCTGATCAGAGAGGGTTGTCTGTAGTGATTGATAAGTCCTCTTGGAACAATAGGCTTCTTGAGCTCTGCCCAGGGACTGATGGGTTTGATTGGGGTTTTGCATTCATTTTTGGCCTAAGTAAAAAGAACATCGAGATCAAGGTTGCAGTTTTGTTTGCAGCTTCCCTTCAAATCCCTGTCTGATCTAAAATGGTATTTAGCTGTTATACCTCTGCTCTCCTCAAAGCTATTTGGAGAGCACTTTCCCTGCCTCCTGTAGGATATGCTGAGTATTTTGAGGACTCCCAAATTATTTTGATTCCTTAAATTCTCTCTTTCTCTCAAGCATAAAGCAAAGACATCTTTCCACCTTGCACCTCCCTGGTCTGGTGAATGGCATGCTGAGCAAATGGACATGGGTTCTCTTTCCTGGGATGTCCCCCCAGCCAGGAATTTTTCCTGCAGGTCTCTTGTATGACCTTGTCAAGCTGCTTCACTTCTTTTTGTGATTTATGGCATTTGCCATTCTCCATAGAGAAGCTAAAAGGCTTAATATAAAAGCAAAGTGCTTGTATTCTGTGAAAGATAGCTTTTAATGTTTGTATTGAGAAACCTCTGAAGATGAAAGTTTGTATATGTGTGTGGATTCTTCCTAGCTCTGTAGTAACTGCATTGTACAGTGGTTTATCTGTAATGTTGCCAAATGTTAGCCATGCACAGTGTTACACAAAGGATGCCACCTGTTTGCGTCTGGACCAGAGGTATGTTTGGATGTATTTGCATTTCTGCAAAGGAGATACATTTTTCTGCTTCTCTGTTGAGCTATATTCCCAGTGTGTGGGGTTGGTTGAAAGCAGAAGTGCCCAATCTTCTTAAAATACATACCAAACAAGTACTCTTTCCCTTCTGTCTTGCAGAACAAAATGGTATGTGGGTGAAAAAATGGTTGCCGCGCCCCCCCCCCCCCCAGCCCCCAGTATGTGTGCAGCCACATTACCGATTGAAGAAGGGTTTGTGGAGTACAGAAGAGCTACTCCTGTAGAGAAATGCGAGTTTGATGCCGTCTTTCAAGGATTCCTAGCTTCTGGCAGAGTGGCTGTGGGCTTGAGCTGCGCTGCAGTGCTCTGCTTGTACTGCTGCTTAGGCATACTGCCTTTGCAGAGTGAATCAGGACATCTGGAGAAAAGGGACCGTGGGATGACTAGGACTTCTCTGCCACACACACAAGAAAATGTCCTAATTGAAGAATGGATACGAGAATGCCTTTATACCTGAAGATCCTGCTCCTCTGCTAAAGGTGAGGACACAGAGGGCTATGCTTAGAAGTGGAAGAGATTTCTTCATCTAGATGCAGTGGTAGGCTTAAGAAGCATTTGTTTTCTGGAAGTTTTCTGTGATCTTTTATTGTTCTATTGGGGTTTTATGTTTCTTTGCTCTTTGTGTCAGTAAGTGACCGTTTCATTTTGGCAGTGCCCTACTGTTTAAATTATGATTAAGGCCAGTTTGTTGTGGACTGGTTTAGCATCAGTTTTATTGCTTGCCTGCATTCCTGCTCTGCTGCAGGATTGTCATTGCAGTGCCTTTTGGGTATCCTCTTTGCTGTCAACTGGCCCGACTCCTAGGGCTTAAAAAGCTGTTTGGGGATTACTCTGGGAACCTAAGGGAGTTCTTGGAAAGAAGTCAAATTCTCAAAGTTGCTGAGAAAGCTGTCATAAGTCTTGTGGCTGCTGGGTTATTGCCAAATCCTTTATTCATGGGACCCGTGATGAGCCATTGCTAGACAATAATGGTTTCAGGTTCCTTTGTACTGTATTATGAAAGGAGAACCAGTTGTGGGCCATTGTTTTGCCCAATGTAAGAACACACAGGATTCTCTGTATCAAAGCATTTACAGTTTAATAAGCCTTGTTTTCTGGCTCCCAGTTCTTTCTCCATGCGCCCAGTGTACCTGGCAATGATTTGTCCAAAGTGAGACTGCTTTTGCACCCTGTGACTTTTGGCAACTGGAAACCCTATTTACCATGTGCAGTACTGATTCTGATGGCAAGTGTTGCTGTGAATGAGCCAACTGTGCCTTACTGCTGCCTAAGTTACTTGTTACAGCGAGGAAAATGGGTTTGAAAATCCCTCCACATGGTGCTCCCTTAGTGCGTGTATGTGTGCATACACACACTGAGTGTATACATTAACACTGCCTTCGCCTGCTGGTGACTAGCTCTGTTAGATAGGCTTTTGTTTAAGTTGCAGTTGGCTCTGACCTGCATATTCGCCACACATCCTCAATCCTCAAAGCATTTGGCAGTTTGTTGTTCTCTTATCTGCCTTTGCAGTGAGAGGGGTGAAAGTCAGAACTAGTTTATGTGCCTCATGATGTTCCCTTCTTTTGCTGGTGGCTCATGGCTTTGTCCTGCTTCATGGAGGACAGTTTGAGACAACCAAAGTTTGAATAGCTAGTGGTGAGGTTTTAATTTCCCATGGGAAGATGCTACTCCACCCAAACAGCTTTCATTCTGTGGATGTCTGTCTTGGTGCAATCTTCTGTTTTCAGTTTAGTCCAATTGCCCTACACTCTAAACAATCGCTTGATATAAAATGGTTGAATTTTATACCAAGTTACCCAGAATAGTATTGAAATGTCAAGAACATGCATTCAAAGTCATTCCAAATACTTAAATTTAAAATGAAATGTATTGGTGCATTGAAATTGTTTGATACATCTCTCTGTTTAGGACTGAGCTGGGATGGATTCCAAACCAAACCATGCGAGATCCCTGGAGGGAAAAGTGCAATGCAAATTGGAGGTAGAAAAGTCAGTCTGAGCTTTGTTTTGGCTTTGTCTTTGCAGTCTCTGAATGTGAGCCAGCTATGGTTGAACAGCAGTAGGACAAATATTTAGGTGCTGCTGTACAGCCTATGGAAGCTTTTATTCAGTGACATGCATTACAGATTTCATACCACATCTAAAAAATTGTGTTTCTGTCAGAACCAACGCTACTTAATTTCAGCACAGTTTTCTGCCAGCCATGAAATGTGTCTGCATTTGCTCGCAGTGAGCTTGCCTGGATGCAGGGCTTGGTTCCGTGTATTTCTCCTTTTCTTGGCTTACCTTCTGCAAATATTATAATAATAATAAAAAGCCCCAGAAAAATCCTCTCCAAAATGTTACTATTGCAACTGATACATTCATGATTTTAGCAGTCATTTAAGTTGTTTGTGTTTGGTGCTTTTTGTTTGTTTTAATTTGGAATGTTTCATTTTGATTTGAAGTATTTGAAGATTTACATACAATAGCACTACAGTAGAGCTAAGCATTTGGTCAGCTGCATGAATATCGAGAAACGAGTCAAGGGGGACCTGTTTCTGAGCCATGGTTTGGAAGAGATGGGGTGTAAGGGACTGAAAGCTTTAAGTATTGGGGAAAAAGAAGCTTTTCTGAAATCTGATATGCCAGGCGGCCTCATTGCTTGAAAGGTTAGAGTGGATGCAACAAATTTGAGGGACTGGGAAAGGAGGAAGGCACAGAGGATGCAAAAAGCCAGGTGTGGGTGGACTGCATACGCATGTGCAAGTGACAAGAGCAGAGTGTGACTGTTAGTAGTTTCTAGATTTACTGTGAAACAGTTTGCATCACCACAGACACACAGGAAGTTGCTGCTCACTAGTCTGGCCTTGAGTTGTAATAGCTGCTTATGAGCCTTAATATCAGCAAGGATCACTGGAGGGGGGTGGATCTGGTACTGTTTACCCAGCACTCAGTCTGCAGCTTGTGCTGAGTGGCATGGACTGGACTGGGTGTAACAAGGGAGGAGATGATGTCAACAGGGTGGGAAAGTCCTCTTGTGACTTCGTGGGGCAGACTGCTGTAGAAATATGAGGGAATGGGGAGTTGAAAGTCATGAAGGAAGTCAAAAGCAGGTTTTTACTTCAATGTAGCACCACATGGGTGATGAAATTGAAGGCTGAAAATTCTGACTGTAGATGCTTCTGTTTATCTTCAGAAATCAAGGGTGTCTCTTGAAAGGTTTCCTTCTAAGAGTGTGTAAAGTGCACACTGCGTTATGACTGTATGATATACACATGTAAAATTGCCTTTCACAGTGTCCTGCTGCTGCAGAGTGGATCAGACTGGCTCTCCTTCTCTGCTCATGCCAATGAAAATAAACTGCCCCATCATAACTTGTGAGAAAAGCAGTGTTCTGTAATCCTGTGTATAAGGCCACGGGCCAACAGTGTTGAAAACAAAGCCAGCCCTTCCTGTGGTGTTGGACGCTGCTTCCAGGCAGGTCACAGAGCCAGCTGGGCAGGGAGGCAGTGAAGCTGTCACTTCTGCAACTTTCTTACTTATGGCTGCTGAAAACCAGTATGTGGTTTTCTTGCCCCTTTCCTATCCCCTCATCCCTCAATTACTTAAAACAGCCCTGTTGCTTCTGTCAGGGAAGGTGCTGTTTTCTTTTGCGGCTCACAGAACAGGAGAAGCAGTGTTGCACATATGGTATTTTGTTCCAGGCACTCTTTACACCCCTCCCATTTAATTTCAGATCTCTTTTCTCTTTTTAAAAGCTTCACAGAGTAAAAGATGAGGCTGTAATGACGCAGGAGGAGGGAGGGAGAAGGAACCTTCCTTCCCTCTTAATTTTTTGTTGCTTACATATGTCACTGACAAAGTAGAATATGGTGTGAGTATTGATATCTCTGTACCCACAGTGGTGCAGAGCAAGTGCCTCAAATTTGAGACACACGGGAATAGCTGAAAGGGGATTGCTTGGGCAGGGCTGGGGCAGAAGAAGAGATGCAAATACTGGAAGCTGGAGATCTGGGCAGCTGAGAGAACGGGGCTGCAGCTGACCTCGCTCTGGTCTCTACCTGTTTCTTCTTTTCTTACTTTATTTTTTTGGCCAATTCTGATAACAGAGCACAAGAGCAAATAGCATGTATTTTAAGGGGGCAGGTAGGATCCTGAATGCTGCCCTGTGCTTGAGAGAAGACCTCAGCCTTCCAAGCTTCTTTGAGCACTCTCATTTCACACTAGTCCTGTGCTGTTCTCGGTGATCAGCCTTGCCTGCTCTCTGTTTCCTCAGGTTTATACAACTGTTCTGTCTGTGAATCTTCCTGTAATATTTGGGATGTTTCCCTTGCTTTCTCTCTATGTTCAGTATGTGTATTGTGGCTGGGGGATTTTGGAACGTGAAATCTCTTTGTCACCAGTATGACACAATCAGCTTGTATTCTGGGAACACCTACTGGTTATCTGTAATGTTCACCTGTAGGTCAGACCTCTACTAAAAGTGTGCTTATTTTATGGGATGTGAGAAGTAAGGCAGAAAGTGAGGTGTTTATTATGTCAATAGGAGCTATGGCTCGAGTCCAGATTGTGCTGCCATATTGCATCCACTTGGCTAGACTGGGTCCTGTTTGATGCCCTCACTTTTTTCCCCTGAGCATCTGAGTTGATCCTAGGTTGAACACAAGTGAGTCACTGTAGTGTTTCTGAGCTACTGGTGCTGCTGCATTTCTGAGCTTTTTGTCAGGGAATGAAACTATTCTTAAGACTCTTATGGTACAATGATCACAGTAAGGTCACCCATTCATGCACTTGACCTATTACTTTTCCCTGATGTTTGTCCCTTGCTACAATATAGTTGCTATTTCCAAAAAAGCACTGTTTCCTTTGAAAAATGACAATTCAGTTCTAGAAAAAACCCAAGTTCTCTTTGATGGAACTTGACTGAAAGTTGCATTTATCTTTGTGCATGTGATATGGGTTGTAAGCAAAGTTTTCCCTGCTGTTTTCCAGAAGGAGCCACAAAGGAGCTTAAAATACGCGTTTCTGTGTCTCTCTGGAGATTACCGTGCTTTCATGATTTACTTTCATCTGAATTAAGCATCACTACTCAGATTTAACAACGGTGCAGGCCAAGTAAGGGAGCATGATATTAATCCTATTTAGTTGGCCCTGTGTAATCCAGCTGTTCCTAATACACTTCAGCTTGGATTCATGCCACTTAATTGAAGGGTCTAAAATAAAAGATGGAGAGATGCTTTTGTCTAAATGATTACTTCCATCTTAGTTGGAAGAGGTGTCCATCTCTCTCCATTGATCTTAGAGGAAGCTGACTATGGTGATCTGCCTAACTTGGGTATTTCATGAATGCCTAAAGCTGGATCAGATGGAGTCAAGCCTAGTGTTGGAGAGCCCATATGTTGTGTGTGCCACCTTTAAGCCCTGAGTGTAGCTGCTGCTGGTGATAGTAGCAGGTCAACAAGGGGCTGCCATTTGGCTTTCAGTGTGGCATAGCACTTGTCCTGCCTCATACTGTGGGCGATGGTTACCCAGACTCAGCCAGAAAGCTCAAATAAGGCACAGCCTTGCCTGCAGGGGCTTCCTAAGAAATGGCAGAGCACATAAAGGGCCAGATTTGAGTGACATCTACAGGCACAAGATAAAGGTTGGTGTGAAACCTTGTAGATTCCGTCTTTCTCTGAACTTCCTTGTTGTTTGTCGGTCTTCAGAATCAGGTCTCTTTCTGAGCTTTCCCTTTCCATTTCCACCCCCAGTCTGAAAGCTGGAGGTGAGCAGAGCAGCATCATGTCAATCAGAGATTGTAGTAAATAAATGAGCTGGGAAACCACCCTTCATAACCTTCTCATTAATTATATGTGCTTGTGATGTAACGATTCAACCACTGGGTGTCTCTGGGCTATGCGGAGCTCCTGGCAACATCTAGTCCCTAGAAAGCTAGCACTCTGGTTACACTTGTTTTAGGCTGAAGTTTTGTTCTTGTTTTGAAGGGCATTGTGTTCCCTAATAGGTTGACACTCGGAATGTGACTTCCCTGCTCTCGAAAATGGAGTGTGGTAGCACTGTGGGTTGCAAGTAGTATCTGTCTTGTCCCATTCAAAGGGCAGTGAATTCCCTAGCCTGATCTTGCTTTACTCCTGTTTCTGAACATCATACCCCTCTCATTGCACTGAGCTGTGCAGAAGGTCTAAGGGAGGAGGACATTAGCACAGCAGCTTTGCTACCCTTCCCTAAATGATTGGGCTTTTTCTTTTTCCCTTAGTTATGCCAAGCTTACTCTTGCATACACACTCAAGTAGATAATTAATCTGTCTCTCAACAGGGCTCTGCTAGCTGCGGTATTTTCTTCAATTCCATGGAAAGAGTTACTTTTTCATTATGATGTTGGAAGGGTGTAAGGCCTATTCTCTACTTCAAAAATGCCATGACAGAAGGTAAAGCTTTCATTAAACATGCCTGGCTGACTTCATACACTTAAGTATCTGAACTGTGGCTAATATATTTTGAAAGAGAAAGAAAGAACACAGCTGTGTAATGGCCAGCATTTTGTGTTTGGATAGTTAATCAGTAGTATTTTCAGTAGTTAATCAGTAGTATAGAAAAATAATTGAATTAGTTGCTTCATAGATTTAGCCAGAAAAAAACCCCAACAAAATATCAATTTCTATTGCTGTAGGGTAGTTCTCCCCTTCTTTCTGTCTTAAAACCATTTAGGAGTGTTGACGTCTCGATGGTTTGCTGGTGATGGCATCCGTGTTGTAGCTTTCTTTGCTGTTATTAACTTACTTGATGGAAGATTTGCAGTGTAATAGGTGGTGAAGCAGCTGACTCATACCATGAGCTCTTTCCTGCTGACTTGGCTTTGAGTGGGTACATGGTTATATTGAATGACATTAAATAGGTAAATTTGCCAGCAGCTGGAGACATCATTTGGTCCCATCACATGCTTGTGTACTGTTTTTCACAGAGTTCAGCACACCATTATGGTGCAAAAATGGTGAGATAGGATTTTCTTGGACTGAGGTTGTGATTTGAACGTACCTGAGGTGGTACTGGTAAATTGTAAGAGTGGTCAGCATATTAATCACCCAGTGGGACATCTGATGGAACAAGACCTAGATTTGGGATTAACTGATTTTATAGATTTCTGGCAGTAATTGTAATAAGATGAACAATGGTGGATGTGTCATGTTCAAGATAGAATAATATTAGTTTTGGAGGTTTTTTTACTGAATTAGTTTGATGACATCACTCAACTACTGCAATGGATAGAAAAATATTATCAGCTGCAGGATAATAACCTTTTATCCATGCAGAGCTGCATGCTTTAGAGTTATATAGGAACTGAAAGTTTTCTCATCATACAGACATAAATTAATTCTGATCAGCTGCTCAGTGGCTCGTGTACACGGTTTAGGCTTGCAGCAACATTAACTGGAACTCTGTTCATAAATTAAGAACATAGCTGTAACTTGTGGACAAATGTCATGTTCATAGCTAGCCCTGCCAAAGATTCATTACAAACTCAGTTACAAGTTCACACATAGAGACAGTCATAGTGTTTGACTTGGATACAAGGGAGGGGTGATGGTGTGCTTGCCTAGACCATTTGGATGTAGGACAGAGGTTCACAGTCTGTGAGAGAAGACCAGGAGCTGGGAATCATGGCAAGACTGTTGTTTCCATCCAGTGGAGTCAGAAGAGGATGTCTGACCAAATAAGGTGGGGTACTGAGGACTCTTGGAACAGGGTTGAAAACCATGAATCTGGCAATTGTATTGCAGTTCACAAAGATGTTTTTAAATCTGCTCCTTGTTGTGCCTTGGAAACTTTCAACCTGTAACCACTTGCAAGCACTAATACGAGTTACGAGACCAGACATTGGTTTCTGTTTATTCTTCCTTTATTTTCAGTCTATAGAGGTTACTTCACTTCCATGGAGGCAGAAGCTTACATTTTACTGGCACTAACCCATGTTGCTGTTTGCAGCTGTAACTGAGAAGGAAGGCTTATGCTGCTGAAATTTCTTGTCACCACTGTGTCTCAAATAAAGGTCTAATTTGACTGTTGGAAGGTGCACGGTACACTTTATTGTTTAGATGCTTGAAAATATCACAACAACAAACATTTCTTTTATCACTTGCCAAACCCATGGTAGTGGAGTAGGAGCTGAACTGAACAGGTCCACGTGGATGTAATGCAGTCACTGTTGAGGGGGTGAAAGAAAAGGTAACCGTAAAGGAATTTTCAAGGTACAGAAAATAAAGATTCTGTATCATTTATTCTCCTATAATCTGGGTCCCTACTCAGCAAAGTAGTGACAAATCCCTATTTAGCTAAGTATTCAGAGGTTCCTTTCCAAAGGGTTTCAAGTCGATGAAGGCACAGGGAGGAGCACTTCAAAGAGCTTTCAAAATGTGTGTGTTATAGATGCCCTGTACTTGCAGAATCTGTGGAGAACATCCTGCTATGTCCTTGCTCGTCTCTTTCCTTGAACTCCTTGTCTCCAAGGTCTGTCTTGCACTGGTCTGGCTTAGTCAGTCAATGTATTTCTCTGAACTGAGGCCTTTGTGATGTAACAGATTTGGTTTTTTTTTTAAGAGTGATGGGAAACAGTGACCAGAACAGTGTTGTGAGTAGGCCCAAATGACTGGTCGAAGCCCACTGCTGTCTGGTGGCAAGGTTGCCCATGTGTTCAGTAGCTCAGGAGTTTGTACTGGGCTGGTGGAGGCAGACCCACAAGGCTGCTATGATTTGTGCAGATGTTCTGCATGAAATACACCGTAAAGATTTGAAGGTGTTACAGTGATTAACTAAATGAGAACTTGAATAACAAAATGATCCTGTTACGCTGCTTAGGCTTGGCAGAAGGAGAGGTGTCGGGGTGCTGCTGCAGCATGTTTCAGAGCTGTGAGAGTTTGTGACAGCAGAGCAGGTGTGAACACTTCAGATCATGACTAAGTGGTGTCTGATGAAGACTGCTGTTACTCCTTTCCCACCAATGTTTTCTTCCGAACTTAATTTGCCTCAATTATGTATTTTTCTCTCTTATTTACAATTACTAATGGCTTGCAGTTTTGTGTCAGCCTGTTCCTGTTACAGGCATGAAGAGGGGGGAATTAGTCCTTGCTCTACTGGTTAATGGACCCCCTGTAGCATTAAGGCACTGCACAGGGAAAGAGAACTCCTGTCCTCAGCAATGTGGCCTCTGAATAGACGAAGATGGGCAGGGATTGTCTCTGGCATTCTTGGAGCTGGGAATGGAGCCCAGGTCTCCTGAGCACTTAGACCAGCTTCCCAGATGCTGATGGGCACACAGGCTTGTGTGTCAGTCTTTGATGGTTTGCTGATTTTTGTTTTTTGATGTGTTATATATTTTAGCTGCTTCTCTCTGGAAATAGCTGTTCTGTTGTGGCTGTTCAGCTGAAGAATTTTTGAACTTGGATGTGTGAATAAATGGAATGAAAATAAGCAAGACCCCAAGTTCTTAATAGAAGATGGGATTCTCTTCCTGATGTTTATGGATGCCTGTGGATTGACATAAAGTCTGGAGGAGGAAGGTTTACAGATGTCTTGCTTAGGTTCCCAAAATTGCCCAAGGTTGCAGATTTGACTGTTTTTTTTTAAAAAAAAGTCAATATTGAATTCCAATACAAAGGGGTCATTAATGCAGCTAACATTAATTTTCCATATATCATTTAATAGTCAGGGAAAACCAGAAAAGAGTGGGGTGAGGAAGACCTCATAAAGGATTTAACTTGCCCTTTAGGCTTACAACCACTTCTTTTGAACAAAATACCAACAACTGTTAATCTGTGTAGGTCTGCTGACCCCTTCTCAAGGCACTGGGTCAAGGCATTTGCAACAGCTACCCCAAGTCATTAAAAATAGGTGTTCCTTCATTGCACTTACAGTTGGGATTTCCTACTGCTTTTCAGAGGTATGTCTGTATTCATAGATAGGAGATAAGCTTGACTTCTGGATAAAAAGAACTGTACTTATTACAAGAGGCTTTTCAGTCATTCTTATTTTCCTCATCTAAAAACATAGAACCAACCACTTGTTTTTTGAGACATTTAGATTTTCAAAGGTGGATGTTCTTACTCAAGTGTGTAAATTAAGAAGCACTCTGTTCTGGATCTAGCTGTTTTACAAAGTCTGTCCGGTAGAGAGTGGGGACTCTTGAAGATCTGACCTTTGAGCAAGGAAATAGGTATCTGATTTTCAGTTAGTTGTATAACACCTAATGCTGTACATGTGAACACAAACACTTCCCCTCATGTATGTATATAAAAATATTTTTCCTACTAGCCTCAGGCTTTGGATAGTTAGGAAAGTGTATGTTAATGTTCTTTTTTTTTTTTTTTTTTGTCTAGTCAGAATGCATGCAGGAGACATTAGCATTTGCCTTAAAGCGCTTTTTTGGCAGAATTTCCTGTAAAGAACCCAAGTAATATATCTGGTTGGAGGACAGGGCATTGTATATTAGCATATACATTTTTGTGCTTGCTGAAGTGTTGCCTAATGCTGCAAGTAAAACACTGGACTTGTTGCCAAAGATTTATCTTTATTCAGCCTGACTTCTACTTAATGCGCCTTTTTATTTCCAACCTGATTGTGTCCTTTGATGTGTTTCAAAAACAAGTACTTGTATATCTTAACACTGAAAATAATTCAGATGCCACTGAGGTAGAAAAATTAAAATATACCACCTGATATGTTTTCTTTCAGTCACTTTTAAACAAATATTGTGGAAGACGTACCACGTCTTTTGTGGTTTGGGGGTTTTGAACAGATACCTAACTTTTGGGTATTAGGACGAGATTTTTTTTTGTGTTCGAGTTGGCCCACATTGCTTTCTACAGAGCATCTAGCATTTTCCAAGTGTGTAGTACTGACCTTTTGCAACAAATACAGTGTGAATTAGACAATGGATTTCTGTGTGTGTACTGATATTGGACAGTTAATTTGCATGAGGAGTGCCTTTTTGGAAGCTAATTCTACTGATTATCCCACCTTAGATTTGAATAATGGAGTAGTTTCAGAGTGTGTATTTGACTCCTTTTTGGATAAAACTAAACTGGAAGCTGTGTTCTAGGAGCACATGACACTTTAGTCCAAAGTGCCCCATCCCAAAATGCTAATGATGTGGGTGATGGGGGCCCTTGGGAACAGCCTATTTGCTTTACAAGTTTGTTCCTATTGGGCTGGATTTAGACAGCTTATGCCTACCTCTGTTTGATAGGGATAACTTGAGTAAGGCTAGTGGTGCTTGTCTGGGCTGTGCGTGTGATGGGCTAGGTGAGGGGAAAGAAAGCGCTTTGAACAAGCAGTGTGTAGGGCAAAAGTGGAAGGCATTCTGCTTGCATACATAAGGACAAGGAAGGTTGGGGATACGAAGGCTAGGTGTAGTCTTGGCCACAGTGACTATGAGATGGAGTTCAGGATCCTGAGTGGAGGAAACGAGACAAAAAGCAGGATTGTAGTCCTGGATTGATGTGCCAGTAAACCTTTCTGGATCTAAGCAGGGTTTTGGCTGTATATATTGAGCACCCAGAGAACATTGCACTAAAAGACAAGTTGGCAAAATCTTTAATCTACTGGAATATATTCTGCCTCCTTAATATGTTTAAAATTGTGTGTAGTTCATAATTTTCTTGGGAGCACCATTCTTTTACTACTTTCTACCAGAAAAAAACTAGTAGGTTTTGGGACAAAAGGTGTACTTTACTGGGGTCAAATGTGTGTGAAAGAGGGTACGGACTCTGGCTGTTGCTAGGTTACATTTATGTGCTCACATAGAAAAATAAAACCTTATATGTTGGAGTGTCATATGATAGGTCAAAATATTTTTCTTGCTACATGATGTCAGTCACTGTTATTGTGTAGAGTACATTCTATGGTTAATTTTTCATGTGATTTGCATTAGTTGAACTCACCTCTGAGTCAATCTAATATATGCTAATCTTTCTTGATTCACTTGCTGGAAGTGAATAATGCATTTTTCTTCTGGGAATTTGCATTTCTTACGAACTACAATAGGCATAGCAATTCTGAATAAAGCAGATCTATTTTTATTAAAAGAAATGTAAATTGGATGTCTTGTTCAAAACTTTTGAAATGTGCTATATAGAACATGTGTCATTCTCTGTCCTAGCTTCAATATGAATCAGCATAGGAATCCTGTTTCTAAGTGTATGCCCGTATTACTGCTATTTACGTCTCTATTCAGGAATTCAGACTGAGGCATTTCTTCCTTTACCCCTGGTGAGAAGATGCAACAGTGCATAGAAGGCAAAAGGTCTTACACGTTCTTGTCTCTGAGTATTCTTTCATCACATGCTATTGTCCTTGAAAGTCTGTTCTGTGTAATCACTGGAAGACTTGCTAGAGGTTAATCTTTAACATTCTGGACATTGAGGAGCAGTCCTGCTCCCTCAGTTGAAATGAGCTGAAGTTCTGTATGTGCAAGTCTCTTGCTTGTACCATGTGGGGATAACTTGAATGTATTCCAAACATAACTTTTCCCTGTCCATGTGTCTGTCCTGAGTGGTGTCCTAGGAGAAAGCTGTAATTTCTCTGTGATCTTGTTGCTTTTTTCATTTTTGGTTTCAACCCTGTGATCTTGGTGTTGTACCAGTTACTGCATGTTTAAGTTAAAGGCTGCATAAGAAAATAGCTATACGTTATGCCACTGATAAAGGTTTTACCTTCTCTGAGACTTTGGGGCTTTTGTTCTGTTCATGGGCTTGGTGTCTGTCTGGAATCACTTGTGGTGCTGGGAGAGCAGTAATGCAGCAGGCATAAAACTGTTAAGTAACATGGTTTTGTCTTACAAGGAAGGTGTTTTAACTTTACCATAGGCTGCATATCTTTTACTTTCTGCTGCTTCTAAATCAGGTGTTTTTTTCTTGCTCTCAGTAATAAGGTTTGGCTTTGAAATTCACCTGCTGCAAGGCTGAAGCTGTAAGTGAATCTCTTTGGAAACTATCATGCCTCTCATTCTTGCTTAATATGTCTAATGCATTAGGAAATAAGACTCTGTCTAAGGAGCTGTGTACACTGGGGCCCTTGAGCATCAAACTTCTGCTTCTGCTTGGACTCAACTGAGCCTTGATGTGATCAGCATGGCTGAGTCAAGACTGGCTGGTCAGACTAAAGGGCAAAAAGGAAGTGCATGGGAAGTGGAAGCAGGGGCAGGTATCCTGGGGAAGAGTATTGGGACACTGTCCGGTGGTGTAAGCATGGGGTCAGGAAGGTCAAGGCACAGCTGGAGCTGAACTTGGCAAGGGATGCAAAGAACAAGAAGCGCTTCTACAGTTATGTCAGCCAGAAGAGGAAGGTCAAAGAAAGCGTTAACCCCCTTGATGAGCAAGATTGGCAAACTGTCAACGGACAAGGAGAAGGCTGAGGTACTCAACAACTTCAACTTTACTTCAGTCTTCACTGGCAACCTCTCTTCCTGCACCTCTTGAGTGAATGGGCCTCAATGCAGGGATTGGGGAAACAAAGTCTTTCCAAATATAAGAGAAGACCAGGTTCAAGATTGCCTAAGGAACCTGAACTTGCAGAAGTCTTTGGGACCTGATGAGATGTGTCGCAGAGTCCTGAGGGAATTGGCTAATATACTTGCCAAGCTGCTCTCCATGATATTTGAAAAGTCACGGCAGTCAAGTGAAGCCCCTGGTGAGCAGTTGAAGGGAAACATTGCACTCGTTTTTAAAAAGGGTAGAAAGAAGTACCCTGGGAACTACCGACCTGTCAGCCTCATTTCTGTGTCTGGGAAATTGTGGAACAGAAGCTATGTTAAGGCATATGGAGGACAGGGAGGAGATTCGAGACTGCTAACGTGGCTTCATCAAGGGTAAGTCCTGCCTGATGAACCTTGTGACCTTCTGTGATGGAGTGCCTACATCAGTGGACGAGGGAAGAACTATGGACGTCATCTATTTTGACTTCTGTAAGGCCTTTGATGTGGTCTCACACACAACCATTTCTTTCTTCTCTTCAAATTGGAGTGGGATGGATTTGATTGGTGGACTGTTTGGTGGCTGAAGAATTGGTTGGATGATCGTGTTCAGAGGGTGAACAGGTCAATGTCTAGATGGAGATCAGTGACAAATGTCCCTCAGGGGTCTGTACTGGGACCAGTACTGTATAATATCTTCAAAGACATGGAAAATGGGATCAAGTTTGCAGATGAGGCCAAGCTGAGTGTTGTGGTTGATACACCTGAGGGATGGAATGCCATCCATAGGGACCTGGACAAGCTCAGAACCTTAGGAAGTTCAGAAAGGTCAAGTACAGGGTCTTGCACCTGTGTCAGGGCAACCCTTGGTATCAATACATGCTGGGCAACGAAGGGATTGAGAGCAGCCCTGCTGAGGAGGACTGGGGATACTGGTGGATGAAAAGCTGGATGCGAGCTGGCAATGTGCACTTGCAGCCCAGAAGACCAGTTGTATCCTGGGCTGCATCAAAAGAAGCATGGCCAGCGGGTCAAGGGAGGTGATTCTGCCCCTCTACTCTGCTCTGTTGAGACCCCACCTGGGGTATTGTGTCCAGCCCTGGAGCCATTGGCATAGAAAGACTTGGACCTGTTTGAGCAGGTCCAGAGGAAGGCCACAAAAATGATCAGGGGATGGAACACCTTCCCTGTGAGGAAAGGCTGAGAGAGTTGGGGTTATTTAGCCAGGAGAAGAGAAGGGAGACCTTATATCAGTTTTCAGTACTTAGAGGCCTCCAGGAAAGATGGGGAACAGGCTATTTGTTTGGGCCTGTTGTGGTAGGACCGGTGGTGATGGTTTTGAACTGAATAAAGGTAGATTCAGAGTAGATATAGGGAAGAAAATGTTTATGTTGAGAGTGGAAGAGATTGTTCAGAGGGATGGTAGGGGCCCCATCCCTGGAAACATGCAAGGTCAGGCTGGACAATACTCTGAGCAACCTGATGGTGTCCTTGCTCATTACAGAGGGGTTGGACTAGCTGATCTTTTAATGTCCCTTCAAACCCAAACTGTTCTATGATTCTGTGATCTCGAAGATATTTAAAGCCTTTCAGTTGAAAGATGCACTACTGGTAATGAAGGACTGTTAAACATGTTAAGCGCTCAGTGGTAAAATAACAATGCCTTATGTGCTTGAAGAACATGTAACCTAGAAGATAAAGTCTTTGCTGCCCCTGCATTTTTAAGGAGGGCAAAGAGTAGGGAATCCCTAAGAAGTTCAACATCATGAAGGAAAAAAATTGTAGTCCTTTCCTAATCGCTTTTGAGGATGATTGTTTTAGGTTTTTGTTCTAGCAAGAACACTTCAGGCACATAGATCTCTAAACTGGCAAGTAAGAGTTTTAATCTTTAATTTGGTTTTCTCTAATTACTCCTTTTGGTATAGATAGAGGAAGAGTAAACTGACAGCTGTAGAAACTTGAATAAAAGTGGTGTTTCAAGTAAATTTTGCCTGTGAGGATGCCTAACAGCTTTATTCTTGTGCATTGCTTGAGAGATAATGGGACTGTCACAACGTTAATATCTACTGCCGTTTGTTTTCATTGTTTAATGTGCATGGTCACTGGAGCTCATAATTAGAATATAAGTTCCTTTTAGGAATATGCCTTATAAAGCAGAACTCAAAATTAGTATTCATTATGAATGCCACTGTGTGTATGACTCAAACAAATACGAGCACCTAGCCATTGTTTGCTTTTTCCTTTGCAATCATTGTATTATTCCCCTTGTGGCCCTTAAATGTTGGCCTGATTTTGACTTCTGTAGATAATTGTCTAATACAATTCTTTGGGAAGGGAAGCTAACCACCAAGTTAATTTTGCTCTCTGAAGTGTTCTGCTTCTTAGGCAGATCTATCTTTAAAGGCTTGGGTTCTTGCTGTAATGACTAAACCATTGGGGAATATGGCACACAAAAATGAAAACGTTAACTCACTCATTCTGATTAACCTCCTGTGTAAAGATGGATTTCAGAATGCAGTTTTTTGGTGGCTTTCGTCCATCCACTTTTGTTTAGCATTTCACAGTGCTGATTTGTACTTTGATTAACATTTGTGTAGGCTAGACCGCTTGGTAGTCTGGTCTGTGTGCCTGTGTGTCAGCTCGCTGGTTTTGTGTGTGTGGATTTTGACTGCTGGAAATTCTCTTGGTACATGCATTCAAATCTACTGTCTTACTTGCAATTACTATGTTGGCTCTTTTGGTGAGAACAAAACTTTTCCTGTGGGAAAAGTCTTGGCAGAGGAGGGCATTGGGATGCCTGCAGAAGGGCTGTTTGTAGCCTGATTCTCATCACTTCCATTTGATGGCACAGTACCAGGCTTGTTCTAAGACTCTGTTGGTCAATTAATTTGTTCTTTTCTGTTCTTGAATTGCAAACTAATTGAGTACTTGTGAAAGGTGCCAGATTAAACTCTGTTTTTGCTTTGTGTGCCAGTGAAAATGCCCTTCCCTCCCATGTTTCCTACACTTGAAAAAATTAGCTTACATGATCATGCTACATGTGAGGTTGTCAGGCTCATGCAGATAGTCACTCCATGCTGATAATATTTAACTCTGTCAAATTTTTCAGAAAGTGGAGGTCCTGCTTTGCCACCCAAGTACCCTTCCCGTGTCCTTTAGCTTTGTGAAAGAGCTGACTTTAGTGCACTGGGGCTAGCATGGGAAACCCAATAGGTGTGAATGTCCTTGTCTATTTTGGGTTGGATCCACGCAAAGTTTGACCTCTCCTTCAGATGGATCAGGGATCGTCTTCTATGATTGTGTGGTGTGACTTATTCCCCCTTCTCTTCTTCCCCTTTTAGTCCTTTACAGTCCTGGCTGTAAGGAAGAGGCTGCTGTTACTTAAAGCTCTCAAGCGACATTTTTGTCAACATTTTAACTTTGTTTTCTTTATGCTGTGGCAAAGATGAACAATTTTAGATTGTGGTCAGGCATAAAATTTTTGTATTCAAACATTTTCTTATTCAAAACTCACACCATGATCAGACTGCATGCCTTAATTGATCAAGTTTGTAAGCTGTTTTGGTGAGCAACAATGACTCTTGCACTGCCTTGAAGTTCTCCCTCTTTTCTTGAGATAAAGAATGTTCTCCGATTTTTATGGATGTCAACTGCTGCTTACCTTTCTTTCAGTCTGCTGGCTGGTACAGCTGTGGAATATCAGACAACATGTGTATTGCAGCCCTGAGGCCACATCAGTGAGGCAAATCAAACAGTTCAGGAATTGCAGGATCCGCATGTTTCCTTATGTAGGCAGATCGGCTGCCTTGGAAGCTTCATGGGACATACAGGAGTCAGACTCAGACTCTTTGTTACTCTTTGCTTTGGCGCAGTGTGGGGGTTTGGTTTTGGTGTTTTGGGATGAGAAGAGCCTAATAAACCGTAGGGCTTGTCATTGTAGAATCAGAATACGGTCCCCCTGGAAAAGGAAGTGCAGCATTTCTAGGCGGCTGGGGTGTTGTAGTGTGGGCCCCTCCTTTCATCACAGAGGGGAATGGAAGGGAAGGAAGATGGTTAGGCTTTAAGAATCTGATGGGTTTACAAGTAAAAAGTCTTGTACTTCATTAAATATGCCATAGTTTTTCTTCTTTGCAGTATGTGACATCTCATTTGTTGCGTTCCTGCCCACCTCCTTACTTGCATACTTTAATCTTTTTACTAGGAAGTCCAGGCTGTTGGGTCGTGTCCCCC
>VXBW01005133.1:338253-438887 GCA_013400375.1 Thinocorus orbignyianus | reverse complement strand
AAACTGAAGGTGAGGAAAAATGAATGTGAGGAGGGGGGATGAGGTGCTTTAGGCACTGGAACAGAGATTCTCCTGCAGTCCATGGAAAGACTACAGTGGGGTGGATATCTGTCTGCATCCTGTGCAGGGGACCCCACATCAGAACAGGTCTACCCTGAAAGACTGCAGCCAACGGAGAGGGCCCACACTGAAGCAGGGGAAGAGTGGGAAGAGAAAAGGGCTGTGGAGGGGAACTGTTATGGTCTGATTGCAGCCTCCCATTCCTTGTTTCCTCTTCACCACTCTGCTAGAGAGGAGATATAGGAGATAGGAATGAAGGAGTGAAGTTGAGCCTGGAAAGAAGGGGGAAGTGAAGAGAGGTGGAAGGCATTGTTTTGGTCTTTGTTTTGTACCGCATCCAGCTCTGTTTTTAATTGGTAATAAACAATTAGTTGTCCCCTAAAGTCTTTAAAATCAAGAAATAAACTCTCTGACTTTAATATAGAGAACAAAGATTTGGGATTAACCATGTTTGTTAAATCAAGGTATAATTTACCAGTAAGTCGCTTTGCCAGAAAACATAATCCCAGTCATCATTCCTTAAATCTTACTGTCAAATCGCATACAACCTACAGGTATCACAGACATAGCTAACATTTTACTCTGATGTATTTCAGTTCGGTGTGAAAGAATTTTGCAATATGGTATGTTGGAATGGGTCCAGGGAAGGTCCACAAATATGATGAGAGGGATGGAGCACCTCTGCTGTGAAAACAGACTGAGAAAGCTGGGGCAGTTCAGCCTGGAGAAGAGAAGGCTCTGGGGAAACCTTATAGCAGTCTTCCAGTATCCGAAGAAAGCCCACAGAAGAGCTGGAGAGGGACTCTTTGTCAGGAAATGCAGTAATAGGACAAAGGGAAGCAGTTTTCTATTAGAAGAGGGGAGATTTAGATTAGATACTACAAAGAATTTATTTTTTTTTTTTTTACTGTGAGGGTGGTGAGGCACTGGAACAGGTTACCCAGAGAAATTGTGGATGCCTTTTTCGTGGTTTGAATTAAAACCAACCAATNTAATCAAAACCTATTTTTGTGCTTGGTTGAACTTTAATTTTTATACTCAACATCTTTTACATGCATAATGTAATTCTCTTGGCTCTTTGAGTAGAAGGTACTGGTTTTGGAGAAGAGTAAATTCTTCATTTATCATATACAACACTTTTGTCTTACTTCATATACGCTTTGTGATTATTAGGACAGAACCTGAAATAGAGTTAATTTTTATACCAATGGAGCATCTAATACGCACCATACAGAACAACTATTTAATTTGTTGATAAAACTCCATTATACTACTATTTTGAAAATAAACTGAAGGTGAGGAAAAATGAGTGTGAGGAGGGGGGATGAGGTGCAAGTGTTTAAGGCCAGGCTGAATGGGGCTTTGAGCAACCTGCTCTAGTGGGAAGTGTCCGTAGCAGGGGGGTTGGAACTCAGTGATCTTTAAGGTCCCTTCCAACTCTAACCATTCTATGATTCTATGCGTTTCTGAGCAAAGTGAAGGGTCACTGATGTAAAATAATTCCATATCCCATTCAAAACTTCCTCATGAGACATGCTTCTCATCTTCCAGATTGATGAAAGTTCAAAGAATCTGAGGCAGGACTTGCCTGAGCACTTTTCATCTAGTTGAACTATATGGTGAAGCAGTGCATTTGTATTGATTTTAACTACTATGAGAACAGGTAAGATGTTATAGTTGGAATAGCTGTAGGTTTACAAGAGCTAAATAAGAATCTGGGCAGAGCTCAGTTGTTAACTCCCCTGACATCAGTGACACTAAGTTTTAACCACTTATGTGATATAAACATTTGTGTATCAAGGCTGCAAAGCCCATCTGTAATGTAAAATATATTTCTCTCTTGGTTTCTGTATTATTATAAATTACAGCATCCATATGTTGAAAGGATCAACACTATAACCAGTGATAAAGATGTCTGTGGTCTTTTGGACTGTGCTTACAAAGCTTATAAACATTTCTTCAGCATGACAGACTGTTTGAACACGAGTCACAGCCTTACACAGGGCACCTCCATGTAAAGTTTGAGCATTAAATAATTTGCAAATTACAAAAGGTAGAAGATACATGGTTCTTATACATAAAATATCTGTATCTATCATATCCTGTATCTTACAGCTTGCATCTTACACCTTCCATATTATTAAGATATATTTCTCCAGGTACCTAACACTTGAACTGAATGGAAGGTATTAAATTAGTCTGTTTCAATCGTTGTCATCCACGTAAACTTCTTCTTAGTCATTCATTCTTGGATGAATACGTTTTTAAATCAAAAACCCTCCAGTGATCTTTATATGTACACTATGAATACCAAGGAATGAGCCAGAGAACAGAAAATTTCCACCAGGTTATAAATTACCCTCAGATCTGAAGGCATGTAAGAGAATAAGAATGTAGTTGGTTAAGCTCTAGTAATTGTGAATGCTCTTGTGTTCAAAGCCTTCTGCAATTTGAGCAAATACACAGAGTCACTTCTTCATTGCCACTGAAGGCTGTGAGACCTGTACACTGTGACTTTCAGACTTTCACAGGGAGTAAATTCAAATTCAAAGAAAGTGTCTCTCTCTCTCTCTCACGTCCCTCTTCCTCTATGAATCACTAAGCACCATTTGAGCCTGCAAGTCTTGCTTGAAAGAATCCGCATTAATTACTACTCATCAACCTTAAATATGGTGACAGCTCCTGTAAGCAGCAATGTTTATTTTCTAACCACCTTTTCAGCTCTGCTGTCAAATGGAGATTTTTACAAGTTCCCAAGAAAACAACCTTTCTCTGTGACCGGCTGGTGAGAACAAATCTCCTAGCCCTCCTCTTTCCAATTTTGAATTGCTCCTCCTTATTTCCCTGCCAATGAAATTATACCCTTATAGATAGGGGTCACTCTGGAATTATATATACAATTTTAGGCTGCTCAAGGGAGAGGACCTGTATACTGCTTCTCGGTTGACATAAAACTAAGAGTAATTCTGCTGAAACAAAAACTTCTCCACAATACATAAAGCAAAAAATAAACTCAGCTAGGCCTTCTAGATAAACAGTAAGTTTGTTTTATAATTATTCCTGTTAGATGTATTCAGTGCTTGCTAGAACAAAAACATTTTAACTGCTTTTTAAAAATACCTGTATGCTTTGAGAGTTGCTTAAAGAAAACTTGATTCTCCACTGCTTTGATCTCTTGAATTACATCTTCCCAGGATCAATTTACTTTCTCAGTACCCTGTCTGATTTGCAGGCATCTCCACGCCTACAATAGAGTATCTGCCTTTTGCTGTCTAGGAAGTTGGAGAGGCAACAGAACTGGAAATTAGACACCATATTTTTAGCAAATCAAAGTAAGGCTTGGATAAAAACAGATTGCTCTGTATATGTCACAGTAAAACAGCATCCCCACGTGGGAAACTGGTATTAATTTCATTTTAGTAGGCAAACAGGAATCAAAACAGAAGCTCAGGGAATGGCCTCTATTTCTGCTTAACATTTGAATTAGAAGTTCCTCATTTATTTAATACCATCAGATTTATTACAGGTTACTAGCAACCACAGATAAAGGGCAATTTATAGCAGTTTACAGATCATCTGCTGCTGCTACAAAGGAAGTTTTTGATATACCTCACTAGTTCACTTCCTGCAGGGCACAATGTGTTTGATTTTCATGTCAGTATTAAGCCATGACTCATACTGTACATTACTGCCTCCAACCTCTGCAAGTTCTTGACAGATACTGTGATGCAACTGTCAAAAAGTTCTTAATTTTCTGTGACTGTCTGTGGTTTCACTCTCTACAAAAACACTTCTTGTTGTAAAAGTTTGTTTTTATAACTTTCTCTACCAGCCTACTTGATGTGAAAAACCTTTCCAATGGAGATACTATCTGACAATTGCTTATATTTCTTGAGTCAACTCAGTCTGGAAAAAGAGCTCCTAAAAAATTGTAAAACAAAACATTTTATTTAACCATCCTTTTCAGCCTATTCCTCATGAAAAAATCTTAACCCTCCATATTTTCAAATATTAACATCCAAAACCTATCCACATTAACAGAAGAACTATAAATAACATAAAAAATATGACCTGAGGTAGAACTCTATTTCTAGATTTCTGTAAGATATAGAAGTTTTTGTATTAGAAATTTTTAGAATTATTCTTCACACAGAACCACTCAGCACTTAAAATACAGTTATGAATGACAGCAGTTCATAACAATTTCAACTGCTTAAAGTTTATCCAGGAAGAGAGTCAACTCAATTCATTGGGAATCTTCTCCTTCTAGCTGTTTTTCCTGGTCAAAGATTCATCAAAAGGCTTCATCCTAAATATAACATAGGGGAATTATTTTCTGAAGAAAAACCCAGTCCTTGAATGAGACATCTCTGAAAGAAAAGAAGAAAAAACTATTAGGGAATTAAAAGGTTTCAGAGATTAAACAGCAGAACCTGCAACTATAAACACAATTTTGTACAAGTCTTTTCAATTACATGATGCAACATGATTCACAAAAGGAGAGAAAATTTAGGGTATAAAGCATAAACTATTAGTCACCTCCAGATGAGAGAATGAAGCAAGGGAGAGAGGTGAAGGAGGGAAAAGCGGAAGGAAGGAAGGAAGGAAGGAAGGAAGGAAGGAAGGAAGGAAGGAAGGAAGGAAGGAAGGAAGGAAGGAAGGAAGGAAGGAAGGAAGGAAGGAAGGAAGAAGGGAGGGAGGGAAGGAAGGAAGGAAGGAAGGACATAAAAATCTGAGAAATTTCCTTTAAAGTAAAGCAGGGGCATATTAATTCTTTATTTTTATATTCATTTACATGACTACGGTGATCCATGGTTCAAAACAACCTGATCATTTTTTCCATTCTGAAACCTTAGGATTCTGTCCTAACACTGCAATATTCAGATGAACCTGATAGAACTTCCAACTGCTTTGGTATTATGTTTAGGTTACCAACTAATGATGCAGAGTATGAGTGTTACAGGCCAATCGTACTGTCTGAAGCAATCTGGAAGAAAACCAGTATTTTTTTTGCTGTAGAAAGCAAATTCTATTAAACTGTTGCACTGAGCAGGGAACAGCCTGCACATACTACTCTTGGCACTCAGGGGGGTCTGAATTTCTGTAGGCATGACAATGAAATCTTAGGTGGTAGCAGTTTAGCCATAGTAAACATTTTGTTGAAAGGGGTGAGGAAGAGAGAAACACTGAGTGTATACCTATCTATATCTATATCTTTATCTATAGATATATTATCTATCATCTGTATCTAATCTATCTATCTGTGTGTCTGCAGCTCACTTAAAAAAACTTAAATGATTCTTATATCAATGTTAATGAATAGCACAAATTCAACGATTGTATGAGCACAATTGTTTCAGCTGAGATTTTCACAGCAGCAATGAGTATGGTTTTAAACAAACTGTATCATCCCTGTCTACGCTACGTTCATCTTTATTCTACACAAAAATAAAGTATGATGTATAGATAGTATGAGTAAAAGGTTACTATATCAAACGTAATTATGTAATGACTTTTAACGAGTGATTTATTATAATGAATTATGTGCTGCATGTATGCAAAGAATTTTATTAATCATTATAAGAGTCTTTTTTCTCAAGTTTTCTCAAGTACATTTTTTACTTATTTATAACTTACTTATTTTGTACTTATTTATTTTTATTTTTCACATTTTTTGGGTTCCCTAGAAGGTATAAGACAGGTTTATCGCTCTGTCTCCTTGATTTGTTTGAGTTGTTACTGCCTACGTTACAAAGAACATATGATGAAATACCCAAGATAGAACAGTAAACTTGTTGTCTTTTCTCTTGAGAGACTGATGCTATAAATATATTGCAGTTAATAAAATCAGTTGAAGTGCAATAAGGCTTTATTTTAATTTGTTTTTGAAATTTCCATTTTTCCATGAGTATTTCTTGCATGAAGGGAAAGTGAACTTTAAATATTTAATGCCTGCAACAGTTGATAGAAAATTATTTTTTAGACTGTAAGCATCTCTTCTCATGAGGAGGTCACAAACCCTATTTTTACAGTACTTTCTGACCTGGATTTTGTGGGGAAAGTTATAAGATTAGCTGCTTTCGTAAAAGAATAATCATGAATATTTGGGTTTTCTAACCCAAAGATCCTAAGTGGAACTCTAAATTAGTTGGATCAAAAGAAAGCAAGAAATTTTGCACAGAACTACAGAAATTAAATGTAGTTAAATGTACTCTTTAAAAGTCATAACCTTGAAAGTTAAAGAAAATATTTCAAAAAACAGGATTTTGAGAAACTGTGGATTGTTTGGATTTTAGGTAGGGTAGTTTTGTTTTGGTGGGTTTTTTTTCTGTCCTTGATTTCAAGAGTTAGAGTAAATAATTTGACACATTCTTCTATATTCAAGTTCCCTTATCGTTTTCATCAAAGCTTCTACATCTATTTCATATTTTTCAGACACTCAGAACTCTGTTTTTTGTCTTTTTCCTTAGAAAAATTTCAGTTAGCAGTATGAGGAGGAAAAAACCAAAAATCTTGTCACTCCTTGGCAGTGGGGAAAAAAAAAAAAAAGACTCGAGAGAAGTAACCCACTAAGCAGCATGAGACAACATCATCCTGTAGTACCTTAGTTTTAATGTGGTTTTGAAATGAGAATTGAGAATTTAACTCGGGTTCTACTATGGTGCTGCATCATAGAATTCCAAACACCTCTAGAGCTTTTCCATTTCTTTGGCTTCATTGTTAAATCTTGAATTAGACTGCACTAGCCTTTAGTTCAGGTGCAGTATCTACCTCAGTCTTATGCAGCTGTTGCACTTGTCTTCTTTTAGATAAATTTCCTATTTCTCTCCTTCTTTCGTCCTGACATTTTTTTCTTTCTTGCATGTTGGAGATAAAATCATCTAATCCTTATTTTCACATCTGAAAGCTAACAGTTAGCACAGGCCTGCCAGGTTATGCTATTCAACAGCTATGTGAATAATAGAGATTGTTAACAGAGACCAGAAATACAGTTTTGTGGTGTTTTAAATTATCTTTTCATTCTACTTTGAAGAAAATGTTAAGCCTTTCAAAAAAATCATAATTTTGTAAGTATCTAGGTTTTGCTCAGAGAGGTTCGGTTTTTATTTCATCTTCTCCTTATCCACAGGATTTACCAGGACCTCATAAAAATTTCAGTGAGAAATGCTGCCAACATAGACACACCATGAGATACTTAGCTTTCAATGAAGTGTAATTTTCTACTGAAAACCTTTCTAACCAGGCTCCGTGAATGATAACAACTCTGACAGATCTCTTTCACGTGGTAAGATTTAAGAGAGTGTTTGTGTCGTAGATGTGTTCACCTCAGTAACTCCTCTTTCTTGTAGTAACAAGATTTTTCTTATTCTCTCACCGGGTTCTACATCATCACCTGCAAGGAAAGCTAGGTGTCAATGCCAAGCTCAAATCAATAAAGAGCTGAAAGACCTGTAATGGTGCCAGAAGTAATGTTTCAATTAATCTTTCTGAATTAATGTCTGCTTCATTTCCAGGAAGTCCAGAGGGATACGTAATGGACCTATTTTGCACTATTAAAATACTATGAGAAAAATATTGCTTCTTTAATTTGGATTACAGAGCTGCAGGAGAAATTAGGTAAGAACACCACAATGAACCAGTTTGATTCAGGGAAAAAGCCAGATAAAAGTGCTATCCATTTTTATTCTCTTTTACAAATAGGTAGAAAAGCAAAGAGGGATATTGCTCCTGCATTGTAGTCCCAGCAGGAGAGTACAAATTTCCTGCCAATTACACCTAAAAGTAATCAGTGGCACTGGCAACTGGAGGATTTGTGAAATTGCAGGGAGACCTCTCCAGCTGAGCTCCTCCTGAGGTTCTGGAATATTTGAAGTGACCATCTAGTATCAAAATCAATTGGAGAGAGTGAACATTGCTCAAAACTGCTGGACATGTGCAAGTCCATGGTGATGATTGTGGGAGCCTGGTCCCCACTCACTTAAGGGAGAAAGAACAAATTGTTCTCTCTTCTCCAAACGCAAGGCACATGCACCTGCTGTCTTGCTCTCCTACAGTCTGTTTTACAATAGTCAAAATATTATAATCTTGCTCTATATAGTGGTGATGAAGCTTTCTAGAAGCACTGCTGATAATGTTATTACTTGGTAATTTCTTCCATTGTGAACATAGAAATGCAATGACTGCCTGATGCTTGATTGTGATTTTGTCAATATGGAACTCTCACTTGCCAACAGCCAAGAAAGTATCTGATTAACTCTTTTTTTTCTGTACTGTTATTTGACTCTCTCTGCTCTCCTGCTAGGCCAGCTAGAAGAATGGCTCCTCATTACTTCATTCATTGTTTAGCAACAAAACAGCTGCAGGAGTTCAAATGAATGGCTGAGTGGCAGAAACACTGACATGCTGTTTCAGCACAGAACCTTTTGTACCTTGTCATAGCAAAATACACATGTACGCTGCCTGTAAGCAGCATACCAAGATTTCTGCTGTGTAATTTAGTTCTGTTGGCTGTTGGAGTTCCGTAATTTAATACAATTCAATGTAAAGTTACCACATAAGAGAGGCAAACGGATCTGAAATGTAAGAACTTCTCTGCGATTTCTTATTGATCCATAATGAAAACTATCCCTTAACATTAGAAAGTGTTCGTTTCTTAAATTATTTAGATCTTCATTCTTTGAGGTCCCGTGTACTTCTGGAGAAGTCACAAAGAATTTAAGTTCTACATGCATCCCTTAGATTCTCTCAGCATCTCATTGCTTGGGGCCTAAAACCAGTACAAAGTGCAAAATTATTCCCTTCTCAGCTCTTTATATTTAAAAAAGAAATAAAGGAGGGCAATTATTTGACGTAAGATTCTGAACGCATTTTTCATATTATCATTTTAAGGTGTAAGAATACTTACATAGGCAGAAAATTCTTATTTAGAATCAATTTCTGTTGTAAAGCTGAAAAGATGTCAAAGTCTGGCATGCTAATGACTGACAGATGGAGCTTGCAGAAAACACACAGACATCTATTAGGAGGTCTATTTGTATAAAGCATTTCCACAAACACCAAAATCTTTATTAAGGACCAAATACCTACTAAGGTTTCCTTTCAAGACCACATATTTCTAGAAGAACAACCTGGGCTATCATGTTTCCTACCTGACAATCTCAGGGTCTCTGTCAGAAATATGAACTGTATTTTAAGCGGTGGCATGCTTGTAGAGTTGAGAGAGCCATGTAGAAATAAGAGGTCGTGGAAGCTGGTTTGGGGGTGGGTCATTTTTGTTTTTTTTTTTTCTTCTTTAAAGATCTGTGGAACCTTAGTAAATTTTTTTCTGAAGCTCTGTCCAATTACTGACAATTCCTATTCAAGGCATTGACATTTATGAGTAATCTCGAAGTGCTCTTGCTCAGACCTCAGACTCACTCTAACAGGAATCTGAGCAGGGTTAGGAATAGGCTCAGATATTTGTTTGCTGATAAAGGCAAGTATTTAAAATTGAGAAAAAAATACCCATTACTTATGGCCCAGATTGAGCATTAAGTGTAATTCTAATATTGTCTTATAATTTTTTCCTAACTGTCTTTAAAAAATTTGTCAAATTATATGTAGAGATAAAAATAAGTGGCAACATGACTGCATCTAGAAGATAATTTCCTTTTGCTGGTCCCATTAATCAGTGGGACACAATCCTAAACCTACAAATTTCAGTAGAAAAGGACAGTAGTAGCTAGACATCAACTTTATTAAGTTTGTTCAAACATATATTTAGAACTTACTGTTCTGTTAAATAGTCACTCACTAACTATTACTCTGTGTCTTTACAGAAGGCAGATTTTCTATCTCTTTTTGTATATACAACTGACGGAAATATCTAATGAATAATTCATTGGAAAGCACCTGCAGCATATGGAAAACATGGAAATTAAATCAATCGCCATCTGAAAATCATATTATAGAGTTTCAGCATACAATGATGAGGGAGAAAATGGTCTGTGTGTTCTTCACTCAATGACAACAGTGTACGCAACCTAGGCTGGAATTCAGCTCAGTCCTGAAACAGCTTCACACTCAGAATTAGAGTAAGGCCAGTAGCATTTCTTCATGTTTATGATGTTGTCTTTGCTACCAAAATCTGACCATAAGCAATCATAGAAAACTCAGATATGATATAGCTCCACTATAATTTGCAGTCTATAAGGTAATAAATGTCTCCTCCAGAACTGCTTATAAATTCTAATTCTCACGAATACCATTATCGATGTTCAATGAGAGAAGGCTGATACATTTCGACAGTCATCAAATCAAAAATAATGCCCTAAAATCCAAGTGAGTTAACTGTTTCTACAGAGCTGGATGAAAATCAGGGAAACATTAAGAAGCATAAATACAGTACAATGCCGTTCTTAAAAACATGGGTTACTTCAGTCCTCCAAGAACCAATAAGCTTCCAAGTTGTCTCCCCTTTTTGGGAACAGAATTACCCCTCAGATCTCATCGTACATATGCAAATGCATGATAGCACAAAAATATTGACAGTTAAGTAGGACGGGTACAAAATTATATTGTCAGTAAGAAAGATTTGGTGGCTCAAAAGCCTTAAATACAATTTAGTCATTCCACAGCTCTAAATATACACATTTCCTCATACTACATTAAACCTAAACCAGTGTAGCATGCCGTGTTCCCTCTCCCTGAGAAAAAAATATTGAGACTTTTGTCTTGTGAGGGGTGAGGCTTATCTGAAATCAGCAAGAGAACATGTACTAGCTGTTCCATTAAATCTGTAATTTCAAGCAGAGATATCACTACTCTAATTAAATGCATCAAGGGATTAAGAAATATTTTAGGCTCCTTGTATTTTTTCTATAAAGATTTATCTCCTTGCTTGCACATTTCTCTGCTTTGTACAATATAATAAAAAATTATTAACACAGACAAAATCACTGAAAATGGGCTGGCTAGAACACCATTCAGTCCATTTTCTTACAGCAAGGCAGCACTAACTGTCCAAATGCTGTTTCTGGCAGATGGTGGTCTGCTTTGTTCTCATAGAACTTCAGTAACTGAATCTCCATGTCACTCAAAACAATTGCTTCACAATTTGTACATTAGCTAACAGAACATGCTTTTAATATCAAATTGTAGCAAGAAAAGATTGTGGTTTAAACATATGTTTCTATTTTCTTCACAGTCGACGGGAAAAGTTGATAATTCCCTTTCCCTTTGAAATTTGTTATGAAGACCATTGTTTTCTTCCCGAAGTAAATATGAAGATGAAAGTCACAGAGGATTAATGATCCCATAATCCCTCTAAGGACTTAGAAATAACGTAGTCAGCTCTAAGTGAGTTAATTATTGAACTTTCTCTCATTAAAAATTGTTTGTATCCTTCCTAATGTAAGGGAAGTTTGATATGCCTGGTGAAAAACTGTGTTTGCGTCTTCAGTGTTTGATTAGTAAAGAAAAGTTAGGTGAACATTAAAAGGGCCTCACAAAAGCCAAAACGCAGTTTCTCTCCACAGACAATATAGTGCTTTCTTATAGTTATTGATCCCAGTGATTCTAAGTCAGATTTTCTAACTCTGAAAGAGTGAGAAAGAGTGCTCTTTCTCCCCACTGCTAGGCCTATAATTTATTTGTATCTACCGTAGGCCAAAGCCCCCTGCTTTCTCTCAGTCCCCTTTCCTATTTTGCTGTCCCTGGCAAAGTTTCTGTAGGAATTCTTGATTTTGCATGTAGTCAGCACCAGTTGTGACACGTAGCAGGAAAGGGTTGGGTGTAGAGTGGCAAAGGGGAGGCTAAATCTTTTGCTCAAGCTGAGAAACAGGTGGTGTAGTGCATCTCTCTGGATTCGTCACCACTGCAAATGCTACTGAATTCTCCAAATTACAGGCAGCATAAAGGCTCAGCTCCCACCTTAAAATAGAAATCCACTCTTAAAACTATTGGGATTTTTTTGGTAATTTTTTATTGTTTGTAGTGTCTCAAACAAGGCTAAGGTAGAATGGCACTGGAAATGGAACCAATATTTTCCTTAAGCACTACTGTGGTGCAAGTAGTAAACACTAATTTTTTGTCGTGACTGACACTACCATACTGCAACCCATACTGGTTGCATAGATTTGGAGAAGGAAGAAATTTTTCAGTTGCAGATTTTTGAGAGTTGATTTTGCTTTTACACGAAGAACAGCATAATGTAATGTTCCTATCCTTACCAATAGAGGAATTCATAGGGAAGACTGAGATTTTTTTTATTTTTTTTATTTTTTTTTAAACGAGGCTAATGCTATATATATTGGCAAGAGAAGAAGACTTCAGCTGAAAGACTGTGATTGGCTATAAATGGCAAGCCATTGCTTTGAAATGTTACAAAGAATGCCACTATCTATATATTTAAAGAGCTGAAAGGTGGCTGTCCTGGGCTGAGGTAGAACAGAACCAATTTTCTTTTCAGTAATTTTCCTTTTCAGCTATCTAGGAAAGAATGATGTGTACATTTGACTTATCTAACTTTATACTTATTGGAGAAAAGATTAAAAAAAACAGATGAAGATTGAACTGAATGGAGGCTGGTAGTTTCCTTGTAGTAGCCACAATAGACACATTTACTCAGGTTCAAAGGGTACATTGTCTTTTAAATAAGATGTCCATCCCCCAGAGATTTAAAAACTTTTATTTGGGAAAAAGTTACATGAAAAACACTTTTAGTTATCCTGTATTCACCATTATTTTGGCTTCTTGGTTTATAAGTGGTGTATAACTGAAAACTAATTGACAAAAGTTCATTTTGTTGTTTGAGCTATGCAATTATTCCTCTAATACACTATAAAAGGCATCTACTAGGAGAGAAAAAAAGTTATCAGGTTAAAGAATTGCATTTTTTCAATTTCAGGAAAAATACAATTTATTTGGATGTCTAAGACGTCTCAGACTAATACTAGTGATGAATTATGTACAATTGGATGTGAGAAGGCAGTAAAGTAGCCAAAAAATAAATGAAAAAAAAATAATTTGTAAGCACCAGAATTATTCATGTCTGCTTTCTAAGTTGAATTTCTCTGATACTACCTTAAAAAGTAATGCCTTCTGAAAGAGGACTCTGAAAGTTTGCAGTGGTTTTATTACTGAGCAAGATAGATACCACTTTCCCAGCGGTAGTCCTTTCATTGTGGCACTCCAGTCTCTCTATAAAAGATGAATGGAAACCTCAGGCAGCAATGGATTCAATGTATTGTATAAATCATTCTTTTGGTTTATTATCCGTATCTTCAAGAGAAAAGGATTGAAACTGTCCACGTCAGAAATCCCATCTTTTATGTTATAAACCGTCTGGTCTCCCTTGTGGAGAAGCTGTAGCTTGTGAACCTGTTTGCAAAGTCTTCTAAAGACATGAGGAACAGCTACAATTCAGATACTCACAAGAATTGTCGTGGCCGAATAAATCACAATTTAGGCTAATTGCCTATAACAACTAGAGAAAACCTTTGTGAATCAACACATGGATTTTCAAGAGCATTATCAGCACAAAGGTAAGTTTTTCCTGCTATCCAATTTAGCAGACTCCCTCCTCCCTATAGAAAATGTTTATCTTCTTCATACACATTATTTGATCTAACAGTATTATTAGCACTTGTCTTAGTTTGAGGTAAAATTAACCAATTTTCTGTTTTACAATTTTCCGTTTTTAGCTGGACCTCTTCTAACCAACCAAACTCTGGAATTAACGGCACATTGTTCACAAAACTGTTCACTCACACAGTGATAAAACCGGATTATACCAAGGAATGGTATGCAGAAAGGCTCTTGCTTATACTTATCGCTATAACAATCAAGGTTGGATAATTTCATTGTTTGCCCCATTGGAGGGTTGGAAGCCGAAAAGCATGGAGGGGTCACACCTGTGGGGAGGAGCGGACAGGACAGGTGACCCAAAACTGACCAACTGGGGTATTCCATACCATCCGCATTGGAATTTCATAATCTTCAAGGTCCCTTCCAACTCTAACCATTTTATGATTCTATGATTCTATTTCCATCTAAAACATATTGTCATATTTGGCTGAACTAAATGTCATATTAAAATAGGGTTTGACTTCCATGAAAGTTTCTTGTTAACAGTACTATTCAGGAACTTAGCTGGTTATTAGTGAGCAGAAACTCTCTGTTTAATACAGAAGTCAGAAATTATTGCCTTACAGGGTGGGGCGAGAGGCTGATTGTCAAGCAAAACGTAACTGTTCAGATATGTCAGTATTAAAAAAATTAAGTAATGCATATATAAAAAAACAAAAAGCAACAAACTTTTGAAAGAGAATGTACATTTTCTAAAAATGTCTCTCCTTTTCTAAGAAGAATATGTGAGAGATTCTTTTCTCAGAGAATATGTGAAAAGACTTTTCCACAGAACAGAAAGATGTATTTTTTTTGTGTGCCATTGAATTTCCAAAAGTTGACAGTGAAGGAAAATACTTTAACCATTGATGTTTAATTTTCAACTGATTTAAGTAATGGCTTTAGAAAAAGTGTTTACAAAAATATTGTGAACTTGCTTTATTGTTCAGCAAGTAACTAGATACTAAAAATGACACATCAGAATAATATAATAACAGTACTGGAATGAATGAGTTAGACTGTGATATATTGAATATATTATGTACTTCAGATAAACCTTGGTATAAAAAGATGCTCCTGTCAGTGCAGTATTAGTACTTTGCTATTTTAAAAACATGTGTTTTGACTCATTATATAATACTATGCACTTAAGTCATGGTGTGCATCTTTATCATTTTATCACTTAGTGTAAAAATAAATAATCATTAAATTACAGAATACTAAAAAGTTATTGTTTTTTAATCCACAACTTATTAATAGCTATGTTAAGTGAGGTAGTTTCATTTTACAAATGCTATTTTAGCAAGATCTTTATCTGATCCAAAAGAATTTGTTTTAGAGCAAGAATTTGAGTGACCTGTTATTCTGAGAAGCACCTGCCAGTTTTATGCACAAGACATCTACAGTAACTGGAGAATTTTGTATGGTAGCTTTCAATATACCTTAGGGTATTTCTGTGCAGAGCTGCCACTACATGTTTTGGTTTAGGCATGTCTGGAAGAATATAAAATACATTCATAATTTTCAGGTTTCTTGATAAAGAGAGAACCTTTCAACTTTATTAAATCATGTACTTCTATATTAAAAACTTACAAGCATTTTGCTTTAGTCCTGACTAAAAATACTCTGAAGTCAATATTAGTCATTCCATTGACTTCAAGTGAGATTGGATCACACATTGGGCAAAATCAATGGAATTGAATTCAATATGGTCACTTTTTTTCTTATGGTTTTTTTTTTTTTTTTGTAGATTTTTAGATAGCTTTCACTTACGGTGCTGAAAAGACAAAGTCACAGTATTCTTTTATTCATTTCCCTGTGTTCCATGATTATATTCTAATCTGTTGGGCTTCCATTCTTCAGGGTTTCATTGGGATTTGTACTGATGCATGATTGGCATGGCTTAGGGTTTTTTGTTTGTTTTGGTTTTGTTTTTTCACTTTTAGGATTTTATGATGGAAAAGTTGTGAATAATTGGAAAAAGTTCTTTCCCCTTACAATTAGTTTTGTATGATTTATGAGTAACTGAAGGGAAAGTACACTAAGAGGACAGCATTTTATGGAAACTTCAAACTTTGGCTTTCCTGTTTTTAGAACACTGATAAGGGGATAGAAAGAATGATGGATGCTGCATAATAGGAAACAGAGGTTTGTTGTGAATTGAAAAACATACACGTTTACAGAATTAATATCACTAAGCCAGCCTATCTAAAATATATAGTTATTTATTACCTGACTCAGTCTAAATTTATCCTACTGAGAAAGGGAACAAAATAATGCTTAATTGCAAAAGAAAATGTTAAGTTCCTTTAGTAAGAAATATGTTGCAAAAATGGAAAAATGCTGACCAAAGTCAATCACCCCATGAACCTATCAATGCCTGTCTTAAATGAGACCCTTTGAACAATCTGAGATTGCAGCAGGCTGTGACCCAGCACATCATCCTGAGCTGGAACACTTCTCAGGGTAGATTTTGTGAGGATTTCAAAGATCATCTGCTGACAGAAGCTGATGAAGAAAGGTTCAAAGATCGCTTGCTGACAAATACTGACAAAGGAAAATAGCAAGTAATTCACTACAATTAGATTTTGCAAGGTTTCAAACACCATTTGGTACCAATAATTTACTATAATATGCAAGGTGGGAAAATCTCAGCCACAGGTTAACATATATATCTATGTTTCTGTGCACATTGGTGTGTGTGCAATGTGTTTTAGGAAACTTCACCCTAAGTCTCATGTTTGTGTTTGTGTGATTCGATTTCAGAAATTCTGTTGTAAATTTTGTGTGAACCTTGCCATTTTTTAATTTTTAGCTAAGTCACTAGGTCGATTATAGCAAATTTTATTAAGTTATTCTCATAATTGGCTGATGATTAAATATTGTTAAAATCACATAAGCTAATCTTTTGATTTACTGTAATAGCTTCAACAAATCTTGAATTCCTGCTACCTCATGGTTGTGTAGAATCTATAATCACTCTTTTTATAAACAATTGGTTGATGGTTGGACTAGATGATCTTAAAGGTCCCTCCAACCTAGGCAATTCTATGATTCTATGAAATTGATGTAATCAGCAGGATCCTAAAAAAAAGCATTCATGACAAATTTGTGACAAACACATTCATGCCTGTGTATTTGGCAGGATCTTCAGCATTCACGATGCTCCCTCACAGCCTAACCCTATAGATCCATTCCAGTTCAGACAAAGCGCCAATTGACTTAAAAGGCAAATAAGAAATACTCTCATCCCTATCTTAAGTATAAGAAGTAGACATATTTTACAAGGCTTGTTAAAGCAGCTCCCAGTTCCTTGTGCAGTGTTTCTGGCAGATGCTATTTCAATGTAATGTTTCAGTTGGCACTCTAACCCTTCAGCTTGCCATGAAAAACTGAAAAATGGCTTTATATAATTGAAATGACAAATACAGATCCACAGGATCAAACTTCAGCAAGAGTCAATCATCATAAATTTTATGTTTCCATTGTCTACTTGTAAAATTCATGATGTAGTTTGTCTTACTCTTTAAACGAATGCCGAACACACATTATCTGTAGAAAAATCCCACAATTCTGTAAGCTATAACACTTTTTTTTTAGATTCTGAAGATTTATCCCAGTGGGAAGGATCGAAGCTGTACAGAAGCTGGTTGGGCAGCAATTTATTACTTTATTTAGGCTTTCTATTACATTTTCATTGTGTTTTAGTTATCTATGATTTAATCTATCCCATTTAGAAATGTGCTGCTAGAAGACGCTGCTAGACCGCAGCAGTGCTGTGAAAAGCAGTGAAGTTTTAAATTGTCTATATCCTAAGATAAAATAAGAATCAGTAAGGGAATACATATGAAAATAGAATAGGATTTTCATTTTTCAGGGAAAGGAAATAAAACCAACAAACCAAACACCACCAGGACTAGTCCTAGATTCCTCTTCCTATCACTCCAGTGATCATATTCATAATCTGTCTGAATCAAATCACTTAGCCCCTTCATGCTTCAGTTCTCTATGTATGAAACAGGAATAATGGATTTTACTCCATGCCAAGTGTGTATTTAACATAGGGAGAAAGGAAGATGTAAAGATTTTTATCTTCTTTACTTCTTTGTATAAGCTGTGATAATGCAGAAATATTATTGTTCAGAAATGGGTAGACAGAAAATCCATCATCCTGGTATCTGGTAAGTGTTGGGTTTGCTGAAGGCTCTAAAAGCCTGTTAAGCTTAATGCTTCTGAGGAAAGAATATTTAGAAGAAGAGAAGGATCAGTATACATGCAGGAGAGAATGACGGTCTTTGACAATAAAACAATAAAGCAAAGATCATGCCAATGAAGTACTGAAAAAGATTTACAAGTAGGACAAAAGACATATCAAAGAGGAAGTCATTGCAAATAAAAATTTAACCAGAAAATGCAATAATGAGGAAATGTTTTCAATTATGCTTGCTCTGAAAATATGTTTTGTCAAGATCTGTCCTTGAAATGAGTTGCCTGATCAAGATTAGAAATAAAAAATTACTAGGATTGGCACAGTGATGCTTATTGTACTTCAGGAACTAGTACAGGAGATGAGTGATGAGCTGTTTTTTATCAGAGTTAGGTTGACGGTTGGACTAGACAATCTTAAAGATCCCATCCAGCCTAGATAATTCTATGATTCTATAAGCTATGTAAAAAGACTCAAAAAAAAAAAAAAAAAAAAAGAGGAATATTTTAGCAGATTTGATCATTTTATCCTCTCCTTTTTGCAGTACACTTGTGTACAGCAGCAGTTGACTGTTGATCATTTTGAGGAGTGAGAGGACAGCAATATGCTGGTGTACTATAACTGAGAAAAACTGTTTACCTCCTTCTCTTGCTTTAAATACAAAAGGGGGCAAAGAACTGATATCTGGCACATTCTGCGCCGGCCGTATTTTCATTTCTCATGTGAGCATTGCCATTATCAGTGTCTTTACTCCTGCACTTACTTTTGTAGTAATAATATAGACAGAAAATGGAGGTGCCAATATTGCTGTAGCAATATTGCTCTTTTTCCTTTATGAAGGAAAAGTGAAGTACTGGGAACTTTTGCTATTAATTTCTTCCCCAGTTAATAAGTTTAGATTTTTAATTTTTTTTCCTTATAAATTAGGGGGGGGTGCCCACTATTTTAACAATTCTCATTTTTTAATTAACTTAGAAAGAATAGTTCATAATGATAATAAATGTTACTATTTTACCATGTTGTCTCCTGTGTCTGAGAATGTCCGTTATGAACTCACCACAACAGCCAGTGAAGGGTATCATAAAAGCAAGGACAAGTTTTCTGAATTTCTTGACATTATTCTATTTTTAAAAAGAGAGGATAAAGCAGAAATCACAGACCTCATAAAAACCAAGAATTATTTTTTTAGCAACTTGGCTCTACTTGTAAGCATATCACAGATTAAGAGCACTTATGTCTATATAAACTCTCTTGTTTTAATGATTTGCTAATGTCTATCACTTCTGAATGTGATGTATATTAGGACATTTGGTTTTGCTGTTACATGTTTTAAATCAAGAAAGCAAACACACTGCATTTGAAAAAGCAAGTAGTGTACTAAATTTGGAATGGACAAGTTCCCTTCTAAGGAAATTAGTTCTGTGACGTTTGTGCATAGATGGACCAATAAACTAGGAATCTGGACACACAGAAAGTAACACAGTAAGATTACTGAAACTATCATGCTTCCATGTCTTTCTGTGGACTGTTAATTCGAACACTAGAACACAAAGTTTCTATCTTTTTAGGCTCTTAAAATGAAGTCTGATCATTTTTACTCCCCTTTGCCTTGCATCAGTTTCATGGGAATGTCTGGAAGAATGAAACCTACAGGAATTCCTCTATAGGGAGCCCTTTAGAACTTTTCAGTATTTTGAGACAGGATGATTAAATAAATTTTTTCTCTTTTTCTTTTTTTTTTTTTTTTTTTTGTCCCTTTATAATATTTAATTATGCATACTATGTAATAAGTATATAGTAAAATACATTATATAGTAATATTGATTTTTTGCATGTCTAGTCTTGTGAATGTTTTTTTCTTAATTCAAAGGATTATTTTAAAGTAGAAAGTTTAGAGTTAATATAAATATTAAGTGGAATTCTTAATCAAATTCTCTTCTAAAAAATATCTGACACGTATTGCAGATGGCATTTTACATAACAGTTTATGTGACCTTTCATTCCCCCGCCGTTTTGGTAAACACATACCTAAAAGAATCTATTTTCATATCTTGAACAGATGTTCCCTGTGTATATACGTGCAAAACAATTGTCCCAGTAAACTATCAAGGGTGTACACATCTTAATGGCATTCATTGACATGGAGCAGGACATAAGCTAAAATTTAAATGCCATTGAGCTGTATATTGCTGTTAGTGTGCAATAACCAAAGAAAGTGTACTATAGTCATGTCAGTAGGGGGAGAATTCTCCTAAGTACTGTCAAGATCACAACTAGTTAAAAAATATACAGCAAACCGCTAAGACATGCAGAAAGAGAGCAATCAGAGCAACACAGAGAAAAGCTGGCTGCATAAAATAGTGATGGCCTTTGACATCAGACCCCCTAAACATACTTTAATTAGGTGCCGAGATTAAATCTGTAACTTTTGAAGGGTTTGTGTGTTGAATCCTCACAGCTGCTCGGAAGAGTGCACAGATGGACATACAGACTGTTGTCCAGACAAGCCACAGGCATATCTGCAAATGTGTATTTGGTTACCGTTTCCAAGTATGGAATATACATGTTAACTTTCAAAATAAACTGGTCTTTATGTCCAGATCCCATTGATGCTTATGAAAGGGGATGAGCAGAGGACAGACTGAGATGCCAGCCTGTGGGTGGGGGCTGGGATTCTGCCTGGTGAGGACTGTCAGGATCAGACACAGCTCCAGGAGAGCCGTGTAGGGCTGTGGCAGGACCTCAACCTCAGCAGTGCCCATGACCCAGCAGGGCAAGGGCAGCAGTGAGGCTGGAGATCAGTGACATTACTGGGTAGCCCACAGAGTATGACGTGAATTCTTGTGCCCAGGTATTAGGAGGCACAAATGGGGTTGATCAGGGCTGTTGAGGCTATTAGTGCTCTCAGGTGCCTCAAGTTTCCTTTGAAGATTCCTTTAAAATTTTCTCTGTGCTGAGGTCCTGCTTAACCAACTTGATCTCTTTCTATGACCATGTGACCCACATTCTTGATTCAGGAAAGGCTGTGGACATTGTCTACATGGACTTTGGTAAGGCCTTTCACACTGTCTCCCACAGCATTCTCACTATAGGAAGGACACTGAAGTGCTGGAGCTTGTCCAGAGGAGAACCATCCAGCTGGTGAGGGGTCTGGAGAACAAGTCATATGAGGAGATGCTGAGGGAACTGGGCGTGTTTAGTTTGGAGAAGAGGAGGCTGAGGGGAGACTTCATTGCCCTCTGCAGCTACCTGAAAGGAGATTATAGAGAGGTGGGTGTTGGCCTCTTCTCCCTAGTGAATAACAACAGGACCAGAGGAAAAGGTCTGAAGTTGCGGCAGGGGAGGTCTAGATTAGATATTAGGAGGAATTACTTCATGGGAGGGTGATCAGGCACTGGAACAGCCTGTTCCTGGAAGTGGTGGAGTCACCATCCCTGAAGGTATTTAAAAGATGTGTAGATGTGGTACTTCAGGATATGCTCTAGTGACCGAGATTATTGAGTTGGATGATTCATTTTGTGTGGTTGTGTGGTTTGGGGGTTTTGTNTGTATGTGTGTGTTTATGATTGGACTCGGTGATCTCAGAGGTGCATTCCAACCATGAAAATTCTGTGATTCTGTGATTATTTAGACCCTTTTTCCTGTAAAAGATCATATTGCTTTTGAAAGTGAAAGTAGTTTTGATGGCAACGGTATCCCACCTGAAAAACCTTAGAAGGGATGTTTTAATAATTAGTGTGCTTACTTGTAACTGATTGCATGCATAGTTTTCATACACTCTACTGTAACAAACACAACTCTTAAGAACACTTTAACAGCAAGACACTTCCCTTAAGATGATAATATAGTTGAAGTAAAGAAAAATTGTCTTGCAAAGACTATAGCTTATACAGTCTTCCTGGAAGATATTTGAAACATTTTCGTTGTTCCTTCATCTTACTATTTTGAAATCAGGTACACAATATTTTTTATACAATATTGAGTGTTAACACTAACTTACATTTGGAGATGAGTCCTGCAGCCTGTGCTCTGTGTAGCAGAGAGGTGTCCCGCAGATGTCTTGAGTGGTCACTGAAAGATTCATAGAAGAGATATTCCTTTGAACAAAATGATTTGTTAAGAGAAAGCACCGTGGTAGGTACTTTTGGAATCTCACTATTTCTTACTTACTGGAACAGTCCATGAAAGCTCTTGACAGTCACCATGGATTGAAATAACCAGTTTTTCCTTAACAGTGCTGGGCCAGATCCTGAACACATGCTGTGCTTGGATCTTCTCCTTAACACACACGGCAGTTCCTATTGAAATATACAGTACAAAAGATGAAGTCTATAGTCTGTAGATTTAAAATAATTAAAGAGAGAAGAAGAGAATTATTTCCAGTTTAAATTTTTCCAGAACTCTCTATTCTTTATGTGGTAAAAAGGAGAAAGACAAGATTTTGGCGTAAACCAGCACAGGGAGCTAACTCTTTTGTTTTAAGATGCTAGTTTCTTAACTAAGGTACATGTGCTGGGAGTCTAAAACTTGGCAGTAGGAATGTCTACTTCATACCGCCTCGCCACAGATTATCAGATAAATGAGTTTAAAAGTGCACTAAAAAAATCCCCGTGACTAATGATATTTATCAGCAACTCTCAGCTTAAGCTTCATCAAGCCAATGTTAGCATTACAGAATTAAAAATGATGTGGTATTATGAGCAATAATCCCAGAACAATGTATCATTTTTATTTGCATCTCTTGCAGTCTTCTGTCATTTTGTTATTCCCCCGGACACGAGGTCAGTAACCTTAATGAAATACCAGAAGATACATTTTATCCAGAATTGTAGCACTCCTAGTTTAAGAAAAATATGCTGTAAACTTCTTTCTGCAGACCATATTATTGGCTGTAGGTACAGAATTCCACTTGAGACAGCAGCTGGTGCACCAGTGAGCCCAGTGACCTTGACTTTATGTATAACCTTTACCTTGGGATGCTGTTCTGAGATATAGATAAAGAGCAGACACATTTTGGAATTACCACTAGGATTAATAACCACTGAGTCTCCACAGTTACCCAAATACTTCACATGTATTGCTCAATATACTTACCCCAGCTACTGTAAGCATACACATGAAATCACAAATAATCATATTTGCTAAATCAATACCAGCTTTGGGCACGTGCAGCTTGCCTGGGCGAGCAGACCCTGTTCCAGATACTCTGCCTGTGCTTTTAAACAGATAACATATGTGGCATCAGATATGAAGTGAAGGCAACTGGAGTAGGAAGAAGTGGGGAAGAATAGCTTTGAGTGCAGTAATCCTGGCTCCCTCAATTTCCCACCAGATCTCCAATCCAGCTCTAGTCTCTTCCACTATTCTTTGTTATGCGATGCCCGGTGCTTGATCCACAGGTTTTCAAATGTGTTCAAAATGAACTAGTTTTAATTACAGCAGTGACTACAAACTGACCAAGATCAGTTGTGGGAACAGTATAAGGTTCAGGGCCTAGATAAGTTGAAAGGTAACATATAGAGAACCACTGCACCTACTGTGCATATTGCATAGAGAGATGTAATATATGTTGTTCTTAATTTCTTTTTTAGCTGTAATCAAGAGGAGCATCCCAAAGACCTATGGAAACTCACCATAAAATCTCTTCCCTTAAAGTGTCTGATGTAGTAGAAGTACTTGCATTGAGCTGTTCGTGAGTTATTACAATTTTGCAGCTGAACATTTGTTATAAATGACTCTCTAACTTAATGGATAAAAGATCTCCTATTTCTCAATTGAACTCTTCGTTCATTATGAATGATTTACCAAACTGTGTTCCTGATTACCTGGAAGTCACAGCAAGCTTCATTCTTTTGATGAAGTCCTTCAGTAATCACCTTTGCCACTAGATTTCTCAATAGATACTCTATTCTTTCATTATTTTCTGGATTAGGACCAGATTCTTTGTCAGCCAGTATTTTCCAGGATCTCATCTATCTCTGAATTGACAGAATCCTTTGATACCAGATGAGATCTTTGATACTATTAGTCTCCTAAACACATTGCCCTGTCCTTCCCTAACAATTCAATAAGCATTTTGTTAGCTGGTTGCACAATGAGGTGAAACCCCACAGATTTTAACCCATGTAGAGACACCTTAATTTTCTGTTTTCTAACCTCTTGCACAAGAAAATGTTTTTTGTGACATAAATTCTTTGCACTCTATTAAATGGATAGGTCCTGAATATTGAAAGGCCATGGAGAAGAAAAGTGTCCTTTTATAAGGCTTTCAACCACCTTTTGGAAAATGAAAATCAACAGCAGATTTTTTGAATAATGAATTATTTCTGGGAAAGGCTAAGAAGCTTATTTGTTATTCAGAATGACTGACCTTCTGCACTTACTCAAACTGAGCGTGGAAAAAAAAATAATAATTGGGCTTTCTAACAGCAGAATTTAGCATCAGTAAATAGTCCTCATTACTTAAGCTACAGATAAAAGTGACATTCTAGCACTCTATTACCATACTACCATACTGCAGAGCATTTTGAAGTTTAACTGCAAAATAACAAAACGATTCAGTGTATAGAAAATCCATTAAGGCTGTACAATACTTGAATGAAGATGTGTTTGCAAAGGCACTATTTGCGACATGGAAATACTCTCCTTCACTCACAATTCAGGACTCAGTGCATTTCTGTACCTCCTCTTAGCCCCTAACCTTACAAATATGAAAAGAGATTTTCCTATTAAGTCCTTGACTCTGCAGTCTGCTTATAACTGTGCCTTCAAAGTGCACCAGTAATTTCACTGTTTAAAAGAATACGTAGCTGCTGGTTTTAGCACTCAGCTTTGTTCATAAAATACAGTCAATGACCTATCCTGCAATTTAAATGCAAATAATATTTGAACAAGGCTAATCTGCAGGGCTTTTGTGAATAGAGTGTTATATGGGAAGGAGCTGTTTAAGGTGCAGTAGTTTACCACTATGGTTTCCTTTTCACATCATTCATCTCTCCACATGGTTCAACAATTAAAATGGTTCATGACCGCAGGGACTATGACAAACTTTCAGCATAAGAAGCTGATAGAATATTATAAAATGTTAATTACAAGATGTAAGAAGAACGAAATCATCACCTGCTGATTATAAATACAACTTTCTTACACACCCAACAAACATACAGGAAAACATCATTGTCATGGAGGTTGCTCTTATCTAATGCTTTTCAGAATAAACCAGACATGGCTGGATCTGCTTGTTGCTGGGGGAAACACATTTTTGCTTTCCTTTCACAGCTTAGTACAAGGATATAAGATAACTGTCCTTCCACTCAGAGAAGATATCAAAAAGTTAATCATGAAAGTGGGATGTTTCATCCTTTCATAAAACAGTATTACAACGGATATGTCATGATCAGCCATTTCTCTGAAATGCACTGCATGCTTTTGTCCAGTTCAAAAGGGACTGCTGACACTTATTTTTCCATCTTCCCAGATGGGTTCTTAGCTTTGCAGTGTCAATTTAAATTGATGCTGACACAACCCAAAGAAGGTAATTTTTTTTTGCCCTGGTGCAATCAGGATAGTAATTCTGAATTGTGTTTAAAATGATTCTCTGCTTTCATTTTCCTTGGCTGTAAACCAATTCTCATTATTTTAGAGTACATTGTGACCATGTTCTAAAAAATATCATTAGTCACTTGGATGGTGATATTTTATCTGAACTGTAGAAGTGAACTGAAATATTATAACAGGAATCAGAGATCTACACAAAATATTTTTGTTATAATTTAGAATTAGAATGGAATGTTTTGTTTGTTTGTTTTTTTAATAAATAAGTAGACCTTATTTTAATCGCATTTATACCTGTTTTCTATAAATATAACCTCATTTGCTACAGGAATAGTTTCCTGGTGCATATTTCCATGTTCGGTAACTTAAATTGATATTTAATCTATATAACAAGGTGGCCTTTTATTTTGTTTCTCCCAGGCAACGCCTGTGAACTAATAGTCTATAACTTTACCTTATTATTTCCCCAACTTTCAAAAATTTTCTCTACTCTTTTCTTTTTTCTTTTTTAAATTAAACTCATCATACTTCTTTGCTTACAATGGCATCTTTCTGCCTATGGTCATTCTCATTTACCAGTTCTTCCTTTTTCTTTCCATAACTGCTTTCCCACAATCTCATCAATACCTGCAATATAAGCATTAACCCTTTCATACTGCCAAATCCAAGAGCTGTGAGCTACCTTTGAAACTGCATTTCTTCCAAGCAAAATGGTAAACAACATAGAGCAGTAGGTCTTTTCAGGCATATATGCTTACATTTGAAACCAATACAATAGCAGTGGGAGTTTGGTGCACAATGAATAAGCAAGAAAAGTTAGTCTGCAAGAAAATATTGTTTCAGGACAACATAAAAAGTAGATGAGAGCTCAGAACAAAATGGAGACCAAGCATTTTCTCGGTTTAGTCTAGAGAACCTTTTTGTTCAAATGAAGAAAAAGGTCAAAAAACCCAGCAAACATGATAATGATATGTAACTTGTTGATTATAGATAGATTTTTTAAAAATCATCAATCATTTTTGATGTTAATTACTTGTATTCAGGATGACATTTGATATTAAAGCTACCTTTTTGCTGGTGCCAAGGTGTGTTTTGAGACCTTAAGTGCCTTAAGTGTTTTGCGATGACTGTTCCTAGGCCTCTAAGTTGTTTGTCTGCTAGATTCTTCAGGAAAGGAAGGCAAATTGATATATTGGTTTGTTGTTCCTTCATTAGTGCCTCTTATGTGTTGGTCTGATATTGTTATAAACCTGGTAGCAGCACCTTGTTTAAAATATCAAAATCATAGCATAGGATCACAAAATCATTTAGGTTGGAAAAGATCATTAAGATAATCAAGTCCAACTATTAATGTAACACCACTTAACCATATCCTCAAATGCCACATCTATGTCTTTTAAATACCTCCAGGACTGGTGACTCAATCACTTCTCTGGGTAATCTGTTCCAATGCTTTATAACCCTTTATACCTTCTACTCCAGACAAAGCTATAATGTCTTGAACACCAAGCATAGGTATAATAATTCTGTAATCTACAATGTTAGATTCAGAAAACATTATATCTACTTTTTCAAATGGGAAGAGAGAAGAATCCAGGTAATTATTTTCTGCAAGTTTTATCTTTGCAGTTTCATTTTTCGGTTTTAGCCTGTTACAGAATTTTTTTTTTCTTTCTTTCTTTATTTATTTTATCTTTAAGCCCCAGATACAGCACACACTACTGGCATTTCAGCTACTCCTCCCAGTTGTGCATCATCTGCAAACTTGCTGACGGTGCAGCATCTGCCCTATTATACAGACCATTAATGAAAATGTGAAACAAGATCAGAACTAACATCAACCCCTGGAGTACAGTGCTAGTTACTGGCCTCTGACCAGACTTCGTGCTACTGACCACCACAAAATTTGGTTAGCTTTCAGTACAAGCTTTGTTGGAGGACAATGAAGAGATTTAAGCAATATTTGCCTTTCTAAGAGTAATGACAAAAAGAAAAGACATCTGAAAGCTGTTGGGAGAAGAATATTTTCACTTTTGTGTTTTTTTATGATAGTCACAACATGTTGTTGTCATTGTTATATTGTCAAGGATGAAATATATAAATTCAGGAAAACTTCTAAAACATAAAAAGTCAATAGGCATATAAATTATTTACAGTCTAATAGCAAAAAGTTCTCTTTAATATGAAAAGGATCTATAGCTTAAATATAAAAATCAATATGCCGTAGTCATGAGGGAAAGTCACTGTTTGCAATATGCTGAATATTTATGAGCCCTCCAGAATGAACGAATTGTACAAACAGTGAATGAATTCTATAAACAGTGGCTGTGATCCATGAGCTATCCTGTGATTTCTTGCAATCACAATGTTTGAATATGAAAATATGTGGCAGTTCTAGTTCAATATTCATCAAATTTAACAAAAAGCAGTAATTGAGGAAAATATTTTTTTTCTGAAATACTTTCTTCTTTAACTACCCTTTCCCAAATGACTTTGTGACCCACTATAACTTGCAAGCAAACTTGATGTTTTCTTCAAAATGAAAACATTTTCATATGACAAAGATTTTTCACCTGGCATAAGTGCCTCTTGATCAAGGGGAACTAGAATAGTTATTCTATAATTTCAAGCTTCTTCAAAACTGAAAAAGCAATTTGGGATTTTGCCACTACTGGCTTCTTCCATTACTTTGCTTCCCAAGCCAATGATGTCCTAACAGCCTCTGTTTTGGTGTACTTCAGTAAGCTAGAGATGCAAAGGCATTGACAATGAGAGATATAATTTTTATGTTAATCTAGAAAGCTAGAGATCCCAAACTGGTAAAAGAGCCTTTGGGTTGGCAGAGTATCAGAAAGATGGAACTGCTGAAACATAACATTGTACTCTGCTGGTAAAAGTGCTGACATGATAGTAACTGATCAGAAAGACCTAGCCTCAGCTAGCTCCCAGAAGGCCATATGTTATGTTGTTATGTTATGTTATGTTTTAGATCTAACAAAAGCTTCTGCCGTGACAACACTTCACTAGAATGAATGAGAATTGCATAGCAACTAGATAATCCTAACATGACAATAGACCACCACAGAACTGTGATTCATAATCCCAGTTTTCCTGGACAAGGGGCCATGGGCACAAACGTGGATATAAGAACTTCCATTTGAACACGAGGGAAAGTTTCTTTACTTTGAGGGTGGCAGAGCACTGGAACAGGCTGCCCAGGGAGGTGGTGGAGTCTCCTTCCTCGGAGATATTCAAAACCTGTATGGACACAATCCTGTGCAACTTGCTCTAGGTGACCCTGCTTTAGCAAGGGGTTGGACTAGATGATCTCTAGAGGCCCTTTCCAACCCCTACCATTCCGTGATTCTGTAACCCAAAAGTATAAGAGATCTGTTTTAAACTCCTTAACCTTGAAAACAAATAAGTAAGGAATCTTCGACTAATCTTTTTTTTTTTTTAACTCTTCTGCTTGTGCAAGAGAAAAAAGAATAAATTTAAAACTTCAGACTTTATTTGAAATACTGTTTCTAAATATTATTACTGTATTTGTGAATCTTCCTCACCTTACAGCTAGCTACAGATCCACCATCCTACTCATACTCCTATCCATTACTTCCCATTTAGGGCAAGTAAGCTTTTATACATTCCTTAATTAGCTTTAATAGGCTAATGGCAATAAATATCTGCTATGATTAAGTGAATCAGTTACAAGAGCTGCTTGATCTGACCTTGTGTTTTCTCAGTAGTCTTACTTGTTTTATTGTAAGAACCCTTCTCAGAGGCACATTTCCATCTCTCCTGGTTGAAAATATGAAGGTTTTTCTGTGAGAAGTTTTGTATTCTTGTACCTAAAGGTTGGGATTAAGATTAAAGGAACAGAAGAGCTGCTCAGCATCAAAATTATAGTTGCTTTAGCTTGCCTTTCAATAGCTATTTAGGAACCAAAGCTCTTAGTAATTTCTTAAAAATCATTGAAAATCCATACTTAAATCAGTTCTGTAAATAGACTTCATAGCCTATGAACATTTTTCTACACCTATGAAAAAAGATAGGAATAGATGATAACATTGAAAGTAGGTAATAACAGAATACACCTGTAATCTCTTAATTCTTTGTGTGGTCACATTTACACTCTGATTAATTCTTTTTCTGTTATTTCCATGTATCTTTCGCTTGATTTCTTTGTGTAAATATTACAGTTTATTTTTGCATATTTATACACAAATTACATGTAAATTGAACAAGTTTTATTCTTAGTAGGAAAGAGTTACCCAGCAGGTAATTTCGTAGGAAATGTAAGTAAAGTGTAAAAGGATTCATTTATTCCTGTCTCTGTTATCAGCCTACAAGATGTATGCATTGCTTTCTGTGCCTTATTTGTAATTCTCTGGTAAACAGGTGTAATATTTAATTCCCGTATGAAAAACTTTGCTATTTCTAGAAGGTAATATTGCTTAGCAAGAAACTGTGAGGAAAATGTTTTAGTTACATTTCTTTTCTGTTTGGGTTTTGCACTTCTTCTGTATCCAGGATGCTGGAGAAACGAAAATATAACTAGATCCCTGGAAAATGAAGGCAATATGTGAATTAGTTTTGGATGTGCTTATTTTAGTGAAAAAAGTGGAAAATAATCTTAACCATCTCCCTCCGAAATGCAATTTTTTGGTAATTCTTTATTCTTAATAGATCAAGATTAGGATAGTATCTACCAATTAATACATTACTAGTGACCGTTTGGAGCTTTCCAGTGTGTTGTAACAATTTACAGAATGGCAGATATTAAGACTCCAGAAATATAATTCTAAAAAAAATATATTTTATTACAAAATCTATAATGAATACAGAGAGGTATGCATTTTTTTTTTTTTTTAATATTTTAATTTGACAGAGTACGTTCAACAGAAAAAATAAGAGGTGACACTAACAACTGATTCTGATTGCAATGTTCAAAATCTATTTATCTGGGCAATAGCTTCTGTAGTCTGGGTTGCTGTTACTGCATGTAAGTTCTTTATAAATCTTTATTGAATATGAGCATTTAAGAATCTAAATTACACATGCATAATACACTGCAACAGTACATGCCAATTGCCAAATGATTCTTATCTTAATACACTCTCTGATATTTAGACAGAAATAACACTCTTTTGTGGAAATGGAGGAAGCAAATCTGAAATCAAATGTACTGCAGTGATTAAGCACTTTAATAGAAATAAGTTTCTGAATCCAGATGGCTACAAGCCAAATGATAACCTCAGAAAAAGTTTGGATCAATTAATTAAAATAAACATCTTTAATATCCATTGAATACTATTCCGCTGACTTTGCTCTAATATTTTCTTGGCAAACAACTTGAGTAATTAAGATTAAAGCTAAATATTACTTCCTCCTTTATTTGACATACCATTTTGGGCACTATGTTTACTTGATGTTCAGTATGAAGTAAAAAGGAATTAGTGCAGGTTTAAGATGGACTTAAACAGAGTGTTAGTCCTATATTTAAAACTGAGATCTAACATCTTCCTGCTGCAGCTGTAACAAAATCTACTACTTGACCAAATAAATTTGGCACCTATATTTTGTATCATAGAGTTATCTGTTTACTTATATTCAGGTTTCTATGCACATTAGCCCTGCCTTAAACTCCTTCACAGGATGGGTATCAGGAAGATTTGTGGCCATTTTCTATTTGTGTCCCTAAGAGCAACATTCAAGTCACAGTCCCTTTCACTGAAAACACAGACCACAATGGTTACACTTTTCTGAAAAAACTTCTGTCTGGAACCCCTAAACATCTGGATCCTTTGAAACCCATGAACAAGTTACCTTTCAGAAAAATAACGTGGTAACCAGACTATCAAGTGACCTGTGTAGAAAGAAATTAGACTACTGTACCACGAAGTATAAGGAGGACAAAAATGAAACATAATTCAGTGATTACTGCAGTTAGGACAAAGAAGCGTAACCTGTTTTTGTGTCTCATTACCCTAATAGTGAAAAGTTTCTTCCTGATATGTAATATATATCTAGCCTCTTTCAGTTTAAAACCATTACCCCTTACCTTATCACTACGTGCCCCTATAAAAAATCCCTCTTCAACTTTCTTCTAGGCCCCCTTCAGATACTGGAAGGCCGCTATAAGATCTCCCTGGAGTCTTCTCCTCCCCAGGCTGAAAATCTCCAGTTCTCTGTCTGTCTTCCTAGAAAAGGTGCCAAGAGGCTCGGGTCAAATGTTTGTTTGAGGGAGGAAGATTTAGAATAAGGAGGTGCCTTTTTTTTATTGCTCAGGTACCAATGATGGGACATGCCAGCAAGTAGGGATAAGATATTTGATGGAGTTAGCTATTTTGTGTCCACAGTGATTTAGAAATACTTAAGGGAAAGGATAACTGCACAAGAAGATGATCTTGTTTGAGTGGAAATAGATGTGCAACTGTAACGCTGCTCAGATGACCTATAACGTACAGGTTTTCTCCTCATCACCATATTGTCCATGGTGGGGACCGCATTAAATTCATGGATTTTTCTTTCAAGAAAAGAAGAAAACCAAAAGAATAAGTATTGAAGGCCTCATTTCTTTGTCCTGTCTTGATGTTGTGGTAATTGTCCCATTATTATAAACGCTTTATAACTGCAGTAAAAATTATCATTTTTATAACTTGTAACTTTTCTAAGAACATAGTTCTGCTGTGCAGTAATGACAGCTAAATCAATTCACAATATGAAAAAACCCCATCATTTTTCCTCAGATATTTTAAGGTCTGCTTGGTACTTAATTACACCAGAAAGTAGATTATCAATTATATTGATTTATCTGTCAACTTGCTACAACGCCAAGATAGCCTCGAACTGAACACAGATTGTTGTCTTATCTTAGAAGTGTTATAAAATTGATGAAATACTGACAATGATGCAATAAATAATAAGGTAAATATTTCTTTCTCTATTTGCTACATAATAGTTATGAGTTAGATGCCATTTTGATCTATTACTAGGAATATTTATGTTTGAATAGGCCAATCAGAAACTGTTCATATATGAAATATGACAGTTCCTGGTAGTGCAAAAAATGAGTACACTAAAGCAAATTTGGCCATACCATTCTTTGAGGGAGAAATGTAACTTTATTTGTTCCCGTTTAAATGTTCTCTAAATTGGAATCAAATGAAAACAGAATGATGCATAAATTCTGACAAAATTTTTCTTGTAAGATCATGTATTTAAAAACAAAATATCAAGCCTTATATAAATATTATTAGACAGTAAAACTAACTCTCAGTTTCCATAACTTCTGTCATTTTTACCCCAAGCTCTAATAGCCTAAATACATTAAGAATATAAAAATATTTTCTTCTCTCAAAATCTGAAAAATTTGTAAGTGTAAGTATAAATGTAACTACCTTGAAAAGTACTTTCAGATCATAGAATCATAGAATGGCTAGAGTTGGAAGGGACCTTAAAGTTCATTGAGTTCCAACCCACCTGCCATGGGCGGCGAAACCTTCCACCAGTAACTGAATAATTTGTACATGTGAAATAATCACCTATAGTGTACGTAAAAGTCTACAGACAAATTTCAACAGGTCAATGAAAGATAAATTTGAAGTTCTAAACAGGTTTTTACAGGTTTTGCTTTTTTTTTTTTTTTTTCTTCCCCTGTGTGAGGAGAGATCTGTTTAATCTCCCTTTTCACATAGCAGAAAATTAATTAGATAGTAGTAAGTAAGCAGAGTTATAAGTAAGCAGTTAAGCAGTTTATAAATCCTAAATATTGCATATTCCTTTTCCAGATCTTCTCTGTCTCCATGCTATCATTAGGAATTTTGGATAATTCAACTGGAATAGAGAATAGAATTTCACTATTTTGGCAGACAATAAGGAAAAAAAAAAAAAAAAAAAAATCAAAATCAACCCCCTGACACCACAGGTGTTTTTAGAGTCATAGTAAGATTGAATGGCAATAATATTTTCCACATTGATTCTTTTGATATTAACCATAATTTTTGAACAAAAAGAAATTATGGTTAATTTTGTTCAGGTTTTTTTAATCATTATTATTTCTTAAAATTATGTTTTCCAAGTGTGGAGGTGCTTTACTGATAAAGTCTGGAAATCACACTACCGACTTTATAAAGCATTATCCTATTTAACATGCACAGTATGTGCTCCCAGTAGGGTCATTTATTCTATAAGCAGGATCTTAATTACTATCTTTATGCTGATGACATCCAAATATAATAGGTACATCAAACAATTCATGATGACTTAGATAAATCTGTCTCTAGTCTGGAAGGATAATTATTAGATGTTAAGTGTTGAGTGTCTGCTAACATTTGGTGCTTAAACCAGAATTGATTTTATTTGGCCCATTGCCTCCTAAATGGCAGTTCCTCATTTATGGTGCCATTTGTTGGGAATATAAAATTGCCTCCTCACTGAATAATTTTGGTGTTATATTTGACCCTGAAACTTGTTCTGAGGGGCACATTGTTAAATCTTCATATTTACATGTCAGGAATTGAGCAAGGTTAAGGACTTTGCTGTTTCAGCAGGATCTATGGCTCTTCATTTATGTCCTACCACATTGGGTTGGAATACTGCAATTCATTGTGTACAGGATTTTCCTAGATGTTTGTTGTACACATTTCATCTGTAGAGAATTTAACACCTACAGCATTTACTAGAAATCAGCTACAGGAATGCCTGACGAGTATGTTGGCTGTCAAAATGATTCTGAGATACTTGTCCATGTTTAGAAATTATGCCACTGAGAAATCAGCTTTAGAGAGTAGAGGTAGTTGATGACATCTAAACACTGAAAGCAGATTCTTTACAGAAGCTTGGATAATTTTTTAGTGAGTGAATTTGTGTGTATTTCCAATGTTTTTCCCAACGAATTCTCCAGAATTCCCTATTCTTTTATAGAACCTGATTTTAGGTATTTTGAGGACTTGCTTATTTGTTTATTTAAACCCTTCAGAAATCTTTCACTTGTGCTGATAGGAACTGAATTGCTAAACCATGTAAAATATTACTTGGAAAAGGATTTATTAGATATGATTTAGATCGTAGTCTTTGATCTGAATTTTCTTTATTTTTTATGAAGCCTCATGATTTTAGGAAATGAGCAATGGACTAGAAGAATGAAATGCAGGAGAGATAAAGATGAATAGTGTTCCTCAGTGTCATTACTGGTCACAAAATACTTTCAAATTGTACAGTCAAATTATGCTTACCAACAGGCAAACTTTACTACTCAGAATGCTTTTCAATTTTCTATTTATTTTCTCATAAACTGAATCAATAGACTCCTGTCATTATTCTCTCTGGGCCTATTTACATTATTTTTTTTTCTAAAAATATGTCCTGCTGTCAGCACTGATCAATTGGGTATGTGATAGTAACTTTTTGGTACTTTATTAAAATATGAGAGTATGTTCGTTTCCAGTGCTGTGTGAAACAGGCCACTATCACTTCCCCCCTACACTCCCTGCAGAATCACTGTGCCCATAAAATTATAGGTACGTGCCCAAATGTTGCTGTAAGGAAAAAAAAAGCTGCACATCAAGCTAATCAAGCTGTCAAAATCCTGTGATAGGCAAAAGGGAAATTACATTGGGAGCTAAGAAATGAATGTTAGTTCAGTTAATGTTTTAACAGTCTAACGAAATACAAATAGTTATTGTTTGACCAGTATACTACTAAAAAATATCCTTAGTACAAATCAATACAGAGAAGCCTCATTAGCTACACAGTTATAAACGTTAGACATGAAAATCTGTCAACGTCTGGACCTGTGTTCTGATGTTATGCTCATCCCTCTGGTGCTTTTCTGGCTCTTGAGGCTGAAACTTCAGGCATACTCTGGAAGAAGTGAGGAGCAGAGAAGCGTAACAGGTTGTCAGCATCCTGGTAGCTTTTCCAAGAGGAAAACTAGGGAAGATGCTGGTAGCACCTGAATGAAGCTAAGGATCTGGAGATAAAGGATATCAAGAGGGTGGAGGTGCTCAATGGCTTCTTCACATTGGTTGTTTCTGGTATAACCTGCTTTTAGGAATCTCAGAGCCCTGAGACAAGGGGGAATGTCTGAACTTACTGAGGAAGACTTACTCTCGTTGGAGAAAGTTCAAGTCATGGAATACTTAAAAAAATGAACATGTGCGGTTCACGGAATCATAGAATGGATTAGGTTGGAAGGCATCTTAAAAATCATCTAGTTCCAAACCTCTGCCATGGGCAGGGACACCTCCTACTAGACCAGATTGCTCAAGGCCCCATCCAACAACTTAGAATAAGAGGTAACAGGCACAAATTTGAACACAGGAAGTTCCATCATGGAATTACCCCGGGTGCCAGTGCAGGATGGAGGGTGACCTGCTGGAAGTTAGCTTGACAGATGAAGAACTGAGGGTCCTCACTGACATTAAGCTGACTATGAACGAGCAACATGGCCTCACAGCAGAGGTGACCACCAACCTCTGGGGCTGCATAAGGCAGAGCTTTTAGAAGAGCTTGAGGAAGATAGTCCTTCCTTTGGGTTGGGTTTTTAATTTGTGAGGATGGTTGAACATGGAAATAGTTTGTTCAGAGACATTGTGGAGCCTCTGTTCAGTAGAAGGGTTGGTGCCTTTGAAACTCAGTGCTTCTTGGATTCTGTAACATAACTGGTACTTTTCAGTATGAAGTAAACCCATTATCTAAAAGACTTCATATGTCTATGAAATTAAACGCCACATTTAAAGTATGCCAAAATATTAAAAAATAAAACAAACCCCAGATTTTCTGAGATTCTTTTAACTTTCAGTTGGATTAACAAATACATTTCTAGGAAGTCCTTTATGCTTTTCCCTTCCAATATAAGGACCCTGTCGTTACTGCAACTCACCGCCATAACAGACACCCCTGAAAATGACTTTTGCAGTTAGTATTCCAATTTGGCAGCTATCAAGTGACATATTTTTCATTTAAATATAGGGAATCATAAAAACTGCACCAAGCTGCAGGTAAGTGTAATTTTCCATAGCTACACAGTCCTCATAGAGTTGGACTAATCAGTACGTTTGTTCAGAGAATCTCTTTTTTTTTTTTTTTTTAAATTTTTTAGAACCATTGTTTTTATTTCTGCATTGTCATTTAACTGTCATTCAGCCTTGTAATATAACCTAATCTTTCAAAGTTCGCTGCATGAGTTGATTAAATTGAAGTTCAACGCATCTTATTATCAAGTAGTGCTGCCTGGAATTGATTATAATTAGGCAATGTTTACAAACACCACAGCATAACGTGAAGTTCTTATTACAAAAAAAGAGTTATTAAGATTAAGGGTTACTTAGTGGCACATGAAAAAATATGTTAATATATGTTAACGTTACTTATACAAAACAGTTACTCTTTTAACTCAAGCCTTTCATTTCAATTTCACATAGATTTTGGCAGGATACCAGTTCAACAGAAGACTTATATTGACTGCGATGGGTAGTGATTCAATGCAAAATGTTGATCCTGAATCTCTGGAGTACCCATAATCCTTAGTACTTTTAATAATTTAATGACATTTAATAACAATGTTATCTTTTTTTTTTTTTTTCTTTTCCTTTTTGGTCTTCAAAAATACAAGAGTTCTTTATCAAGCCACTGCAACTAAAATCAGGTTCTCTTCTGTAAATCTGATTTGCAAAGCTAAATAAATTTCCAATGTATCTAGGAAAGGGTTCTTCAAAATAAAAAATAGATGTAATATAAAAGGGTATGCTAGATACTTATCTGTTTGAGTTCCAAGCTTCAAAATATTTGAGTTAGACTAAACTCGGTAATTTTTTTGCCTTGAATGTATAATTTCTCCACTTTCCAGTTGATTTCTGCATATTTTTTGTTTTTTATGTGAGGTGACACAGGCAGGACAAAGGAAAAACCACAAAACTGTGGATGAAAGGCAGAGAACAAATTTAATCTCAATATTTCACGGACTAGGGAGACTGAAGAAGCATGCAGGTGGGGGACACAAATATTGCAGAGTGAGAGAATCCTTATTAGTGAGAGCATCCTTGTTAGGGAGGGAGAGTGAGAGATTTTCCTGCTGTTTTCACCTGTGTATCAGGTGTAGTTTCCCACTATTCTTTGATCCCTGACAGCAGGGCAGGAACCTCAGGTATGTTTGATAAGGTGCCTGTGAATCCATCACGGGCCTATGCTGTCTAAATGCAGATGTTCTACTTATTGAGCAGATGATTAGTGTGATAAATGTGTTTTCTGACATACCAGATTCAGATCACTTGAGGTTTACAATCCTTCTTGCTGATTTTCTGTTGTTCTCCCACTGTTCTCATTGGGGATAGCCCAAGAATATTCATTGTACATCTCAGAAAGACACAGAACTGAGTTTTCTGTACATTTTGTTTTAATCTTATTTCTCAGATCAGATCTTATCACCACACTTAATGCACCTGTTCAGTTGCATGGAAATAGGGAATAAGGAAAAGTGATAGTGAGGCTAGAATGGAGACCTGGACTCAATTTATCTTGCAACTGTGGGAATGAAAAATGGTTTTTTGATGCCACCTAAGAAGCGCTGCTTATCTCACTGAACATTGTCCTCCACTTTGATTGCAACAGCATCTGCAGATTTGTCTTTCTGGATTCATAGACAAAGTAGACAAAACAGGGAAGATAGAAATATACTGATGAATAGCTATTGTTTTGTGCTTTTATCCTCTTCTTTTGAAATCAGGTTGCACTTAGACTTAATAAGTAGCGTGTGTTTGTGGATATAATAGTAGAAGTAGTCCAAATTTCTCTCTGGCATCATGACCGATTAACTTGTATAAAGATGAAGGCTCTTCAGCGATAAAGATTTGATTTAACCCTACTTGTTGATCTCTATAATAAGAAAGACGAAAAGAAACAGAATTGTACTACCTTAAAAAAAAAAAAAGTGAATAATACTGTAAATATGTCAAGATCCTACTTTCCAGGATGAGACTGCAGTGCAGTGCTCAAGACGCAGACAAGAGATAGGTATAGATTCAAAATGTGTGGGTGACTTGCATCCCGAGGATATTTAAAAGCTCAGCTGAGGAGAATTTTCAACTATGCATGTTTATTATCATGAAGTCTTAGAAAACAGCTGAAATTGAAAGGGTAAGAAGATAATATCACACAATATTTCAAAAGAGTGGGAGAGAAATAATACATCTGTCAATTTTATGTCCATCACTTTGATGTTAATGACAAAAAATTTCGAATAAAATGGAATGCACCATATAAAAAAATAATGAGTAGTTTCATCATGAATATCAATCGTGTGGGTTTGTATAACACAGCTTCTGCCCAATATGTGTGCATATATATAACCATACTTATGGGTTGTTAGTGCTTGTACATCTAAGCTTTATGCTGTGGTTTGTAAGTCAGTTTCTTTTGTTTAGATATCAAAATTGATTTGATGCCCACAGAAAAGTGCAAAAAAAAGTTTAGAGGAGTATCTCAGAAACTGAAGATGGTGAGTTATCATGTGCGAATAATTAGCAGTGGGGGTAGCTCTTACGGTGGAGACTTGATCTATTCCTACTAGTACTTCATCACTTTTATTTAGTCTTTTTATCTTTATTGCTAAGCAGCAACCGCAGCAAGTGGATAGACAAATAGGGGAAATTGCCAGTGAAATGCCAGTGCCAAGCCCAATGGCACAACATGCATAAGAATTCCAGTTTGTACTAAGTGCCACATCAAATGAAATATCAGATCCCTTAGCAGTGGGATCACATATGGGTCTGAGCTGTGCCGAAGATATTCAGTACATTTTTAGTGGCCAAGAAGAAGCTAAAATCTTAGAATAGATTTCGTCTTGAAGAGGGTTTTTCAAGGCCGTGTGGGCCAGTTACTGAATCCTGAATAGAAGCTTCAAACAACCACAGAGAAAAAAAAATTAAAAAATAAAGGCAAAAAAAGGAGCCCCTAGCTAATGCATATGTTGATCACTACAAGTACAAACAGTATTGAGTAGCAAGAGGGAAGTGGTATTCCCTTGATAGGCCAGTCAGATTGTTAGTGGAGTAATATCTCTACTTTAGATTCCCACCCTTCTGAAACGATGTTGGAAAAAGTAGCTCATCTGAGAGTGATTCTAAGGTCTGGAGAACCAAAAATATGAAATACCTGAAGAGCGTGCCATAAGTTTTAAGAAACCAAGGCTATGACATTTAGTTTATAGATAGTTATAAAGTAACTGTTTCGTATTCTATAAATATGAGCCATAAGATGTAAGTATACAACCCCCTTCCGGAAATAAGGTTATTTGAAATTTAGAAGAAAAAGATACAAAGATAATAATCGTGTAGATTTTGAAACGAGATCTATCAAGTCTTTGCAGGAGATTAACTACTGAAAAAAAATAAACTCATTCAAGTAACTGAAAGTTTTCTGTCTCTGCAGACTAACAGAACACTTTTCTTAATAAAGTACACTCTTTGTCACTATGCAGTGCTTACTTAGTGTCACTCTTATATGAGTGTCGCAAATGACATTAAATTTGATGTTTGTAATGTTAAAAGCTCAACAAAATCTGAAATACCAGTTCCATGGGAAATGTCAAGTAGGGATGTGAGTTTTCACCCAGCATAAGATAAAAATCTTCATTTTCTGGGGCAAGGAAAATGTTACCTTTAGTCATAGGTAATGAAAAAAGAACAACTAAAAAAAATACTGTCAGTTTCAACTTTTTTTCTGATTACTAAAACTCTTGGCTACTTCTTCTCTTACATAAAACTGAAGCGTCAAAACAGGTGTTTTTGCAAGTTGCAAGTGATACTTTATGGTGCAGTATTTTCAGGTATTGTTTAGCCTTTTCTGGGTATCAGTGATAATGTTTTCAGTTTAAATTTGAGTATGGGTTTAAATATTATTTAGTTATTGTTACACTAAATTATTTTCAAATATTAAATATACTGAGTATGATTAGGATTTTTACACTGAAATTTTTTGTATATAAAATTCCATTTTTTCATAGAAAAATGAAAACCTTTATGCAGAAATTAAGGGACAGTGCTATAGGGAAATGCAATGCTAACCTCCTAGAATTCAAATACCCGTTTGCCTGTCTGTTTACTTCATTAACTTTTGTTTTGTTTGTTTGTTTGTTTGTTTTGGGAGGTGGGCGGGTGTTGTTTTGTTGGTTTGTGTTTGTTTTTTTTTTATAAAATAACTTTGCATTTGTCTGTGTTATTTACAATGTTCTTTTCATCATATCTTGGGATCAGTTTGAGAAAGATTTATTATTTTCCATGTTATTCTTCTTAGCAAAAATAGAATTTATTATATTTTTTCTAACAGGAAACATACTCTAATAAGGTATAGTAGGTTTTTTCTTGTCTACTTGCCACTGCTACTTTAACCAGTCAAGATGTTGTATGACAGAAGATTCAAGCTTCAACTTCATTGTTATTAAATTTGTTTTCTACCAAAAGTTACTTTTGCTATAAAATTTTCCCCAAATGCATTTGCTGTTTCTGTAGAAAAGTCAACACTTAAAGGCTAAAGCAATCCATCCTAGATTGGCTTACACAAATGCAGTACAGTTTTGGTGGTCTATTTTAAATATATACCAGTTGAGTATTGCAATAGTGTAGTTCTGAGAAGTGAAGCAATAACTTAAAGAAGCATTGGATTCTTTTGGTACATTTCATTTCAAATTAAAATATTAATTTTGTAATTATACATGAAATTGAGAGGAAAACAAACTGAAGGCATTACAAAACCACAGAACCCTTTCTACTTTAGTATAATTTCAAAATAAATTAATAAATTCATCGATCTTCCACAAAAAAATAATGTGGTGACCTATCAGGTTTTGGCATCTTGCACATCTCTGTTAAACTTTCCTGCTGAAGGGACTCACTGCTTTGAAAACATTCTCCCTATTCACAGACATGATGTGCTGCTAGTATCATCTAAGTAATGATTCTATATCTATTAAATCTGACAGAGTTCATTATTATCAAATGGCACATCATTATGATGGTTCACAAATGTTATCTAAGTGGCAATTCACACTTTGAGACTAATGCACAGAATTAAATTAAAAAAACACACCTCTTTCTTCATTTGATACAAACTCACACTGCATATGTATTGAAATATTCAATGTAAATACTGTAAAAATAAACCACCTGTAGTTTTTGTCCTTTTTGAAAACACAATCTGACAGATGGAATTCCTCTCAGAAAAAAAGTGTTGAAGGAGAACAACAAAAAAACCCTGAAACACTATACAAGATGATAGTTTACCTTTACAAGAGAGAATTTTGATAAATAATTTTAATTAATGAAGTATTACTTTCAGATTAATTAAAGAATGATTATATTGCTTCTGTTAGTATCTGCAGGCATGCAAATTATTTGCAGATAAACTACATATTAGAAAGACAAACCTTACCTCTTAAAATTACGTGTCAGCCGAATTTTCTCGTGATTCACTGCCAAAAACTGGATATCCTAATATGGTAACATACTGGGTTGCAATATCTCTATTAAGAGCAAAATTTTTTATAAGAATAGAATTATTTGAAACACAGTTTTATGCAACTCAGAGTTCACTAGACTGTAGTACAGTCAAATGAGAGGTGTACATATTTTCAAATTTTTTTAATAAGGATTCATCATTTCATAGTTATTTAAAATTAATTACTAGCAGAATTACACAGAACAATTTTTATGGTCCCCACTTAGTAGATACAATAATTCTATGTTGAATCATGTCTGAATAAAGATTGCAAAAGGAGCAATGCACACGGTGTATGATGTAGATTAAGAAAATGTATTGTTTGTCGTTACGTGAGAAAGAAGAAAAAACAGCTTGGCTTTGAGAACACAGGATCAATTTGAAATAAATGCATATATATTGTTATTTATAAATTGACAACATTCTGTGTTGTATCACTGTAGAAAGCAGTGGCACAGAATACTGTAAGGCCATCTTTAAATCCAGCTTTTAGAGTAAAACTGCATTAAAAATATATTCAATTTCAGTGATGTGTGGTTTATCAAACACACTATGGCAGGTTATACCAGCCTCTGAGACAGACTATACATTATGTAGCTTGTGGTCACCTATTCAGTGAAAGGGAAAGGGCACATTGAAGAAAGAAAATAGCAAACAAATAAAGTCAAAAGATTTTAAAGAGAACAAAGACAAATAACAATAAAAAAGATTGACAATAGACACAGAAACAAGAGGGCAAAAGATTTGCAAATCCTGCATGTCTGTATACGTTATGATGACTTTCAGTCTTCTCAGTCTGGTACACTTAGGTCATTTTCTGTTTGTAATCTATTGGCAACCAAGTTCCTACACCATTCATTTGTCAGCATTGAATTGCATTTGCTTTATGTCAAAAAACCATGTATAAACAACTTCTATTATTTTTTTTTGTTGTCATTGTTTGCCACAGATGTGAATCTCGGAATATTGAGTTGCAGGGAATATGGGAACAAGTATGGGTATCTTTTAAAGCTTTGTCAGTGTGAGGAATGTTGCTTTTGAAGTCATTATACAGTGATTTATGTAGGGGATTTCTGGAAAGTTGGTTTGTTGGATATTTTTTGATTTCCTGTACAATTTCACCTTCTAAAATTTCTGCAAAAAATAAAGGACTGCCTTAAAGCAGATATCCTTAACTTCCTAAAAGATACTTTTGACTCAGAGGATTCTATCTGTACAGAGTATCACTTTCTATTCTACTACTACTATTATTGAGATTTGGTGGAAAATGCTTCTAGTTCTGGATTTGAAAAACAGCAGAGTTTTTTAGTTGTATATGGTTTGTATATGGTTCCAAAGACTGATAGACCACCACATATCATCTTCCGTAAACATGATTGCTAGCGGGTATAATGATGAGCTAGTCTGTTATAAAGAGGAATCAAAAGACTGTGAGTAAAGCCCTACCCTCACTGGTGTCAAGAAGAATTTAGTTATGGTCTTCAGTATTCTCGGGTTTTTTACCTAGGTACATTTTTCATAGGAAAAAGACCATAGTTTTTTATTACTGCATGAGAAGAGGTTTGTTTGTAGTATGTAGAGCTAGGCTTCTTATCAGCCCCTGCTTAGGAACAACGGAAACTGTCAGAGAAAAGAAAATAATAATAAAAGAAAAAGCCCTCAGCCACTATGTCTACGCAATATTCAGGAAACAGAGTAATTAACTCACATAAGCCTACTCCCGTTAGAGTACTGCCTATATTGTAGCTAATTCAAATATCTCTGTGTGCCACTCAATGTAGAGATGATGTCAAAGATCTTGGCATAGCATTTGATACCAAGTAGATTCATCCTGGATAAGCTGCAGTACCCTCTATCTATCAGATGAAACGTGCTGTGCAGAAAATGCAGAGAATCAAGTAGACTCCTGTTTTCTCTTTAGTTGTAAGAAGTATGTCAGCGTCGTTTAATATACACCATCCACTGCAATTTCTAGCTGCTGACTTAGCAAGCTCATAGTGATTAGCTCAGAAGTTGATTAATCTTTTGCAAAATAGGTAAAATCAACCAATGATGTAATTGGGATGCTTGAGTTGATGCAGTCATCAAACCCTCATACCACGCTCCTCAAGGATTACATTACTGTAATACAAAAAAATTGTTTTAAAATTAAACTGACTCTTTTAATTTTTTCAGAGCCCCAGTATTTCAGGTACTCTGAGAATATCGAAGCAGGCACTTTAATGAATTAGAGGTAGCAAATCTTTTTTATGATAATAAGTTGGATCCATTCTATCAGAAAGTTCCCAGAGAGCTTTTTTCCTCTGTAGTTCCAAAACTGTGGTGTTTTCTTTAAGAATGATGATTTTTAATTTGTTTTTCCTACTTGAATGTGTGGAAGAGCAGAAATATTTATTTTAATAACTATATAATTTGAAAATACGCCCACTCTCAATTAATTAAACTCAGATTTTCTAGAAAATTTCAGCAGACTCTAAAAATGTGGTTCTGGTTTTAGGAGTGAAAGAAATACTTAATGAAACCTCAATTTATTTATTTTGTATTTAAATTATTGCAACTATGTATTACAAATGCATCCAGTAGACAAATTCATGTTAGTATATAAACGTGCAGAATGTGCATATAAATCATAGAATCAAAGAGTAGTTTGGGTTGGTAGGGACTTTTAAAATTCAGCTAGTTCCAAGACCCTGCCATAGGCAGAGACACTTTTCACTAGACCAGGTTGCTCAAAACCCTGTCCAACCTGACCTTGAACCCTTCCAGGGATGGGATATCCACAGCTTATCTGGGTGACCTGTCCCAGTGTCTCACCACCCTCGTTATAAAAAATGTCTTCCCTATATCCAATCCAAATCTACTTTCTTTTGGTTTACAAACACTGTACCATGTCCTGTCACTGCAGACCTTGACAGAAGTCTCTCTCTGTCTTTCTTATAAGGTTCCTTTATATAATGAAAGGCTGCAATAAGTTCTCCCTGAAGACTTCTCTATTCCAGGCTGGCCTTTCTTCATAGGAAAGCTGCTCCAGACCCATGACTATTTTCATGGCCCTCCTCTGTGCCCACTCGAACAGTTCCATATCTTTCCTGTACTGGGTACCCCGGCGCAGGATACATATCTGCACAATATATAAAANTGTATTACAAATGCATCTAGTAGACAAATTCATGTTAGTATATAAACACGCAGAATGTGCATATAAATCATAGAATCAAAGAGTAGTTTGGGTTAGTAGGGACCTTTAAAATTCAGCTAGTTCCAAGACCCTGCCATAGGCAGAGACACTTTTCACTAGACCAGGTTGCTCAAAACCCTGTCCAACCTGACCTTGAACCCTTCCAGGGATGGGATATCCACAGCTTATCTGGGTGACCTGTCCCAGTGTCTCACCACCCTCGTTATAAAAAATGTCTTCCCTATATCCAATCCAAATCTACTTTCTTTTGGTTTACAAACACTGTACCATGTCCTGTCACTGCAGACCTTGACAGAAGTCTCTCTCTGTCTTTCTTATAAGGTTCCTTTATATAATGAAAGGCTGCAATAAGTTCTCCCTGAAGACTTCTCTATTCCAGGCTGGCCTTTTTTCATAGGAAAGCTGCTCCAGACCCATGACTATTTTCATGGCCCTCCTCTGTGCCCACTCGAACACTTCCATATCTTTCCTTTACTGGGTACCCCGGAGCAGGATACATATCTGCACAATATATAAAAATACATGGAAACAAACGTACATCAGAGAAAGAATTTGTGGTATGTATTTATATCTATATATATAAAATGTAATAAAAAAAACCATAATATGTTTTCTGCATGATTATGACATTTGAAGAAAATCTTCTGTGCTTGCTTCTGGGAATAAATATGGTAAGTAAGATGTTAATTTAAATAGGAATGCAATCAAAATATAAAAAGTAAAAACCTCTCCCCCCTTATATTAAACAAAAGTGAAAACTGCAATTGTGTTTTCAGTGTTCATCAAATTGGAGAAGGTTTTAAAGTGCCCTTTTCACCTTGATTCTCATTAGTTCAAGACATATAACAGGGTTATTAATTCAACAGATCCACTGTTTCTCAGACTGGCTGAGTGGTATTTTCTTCATTGAACTAAATTAAACCAAATTAAAGTCAAATCAAATGCAGTTGGCAGCTGGGCATGAGTGGTGTCCCCCAGGGCTCGGTATTTGGGCCGGTGTTCTGTTACATCTTTATTAATGATCTGGACGAGGAGATTGAGTGCGCCCTTAGTAAGTTTGCAGATGACACCATGTTAGGTGGAAGTGTTGATCTGCTGGTGGGTAGAAAAGCTTTGCAGAGGGATCTGGACAGGCTCGATTGATGGACCAAGGGCAATAGGATGAGATTCAACAAGGCCAAGCACCGGGTCCTGTGCTTGGGTCACAACAACTTCATGTAGGGCTGTAAGTTTGGGGAAGAGTGTCTGGAGAGCTGCTGGGAAGAAAAGGAGGTGTTGGTTGAATGTCAAGTGAAAATGGGCCAGCAGTGTGCCTAGGTGGCCAAGAACACCAAAAGCATTCTGCCCTGCTTCAGGAACAGCGTGGTGGGCAGGTACTCGGGAGGAGATTGGCCTCCTCTGCTCAGCACCGTTCTGATAAGCGATACATTTGAGAATCAGCAGAGCGCTTGCAAAAGTGATGAATATGCAGTGATTGATGAGGATGTGTGCTTAGAGTGTGCTAATGAACAGCAATTAATTAGTATAAACATATAAATTTTGAGTCATTACCTATACATTAACATTTGATTTCATATCTTGTCAACATCAAGTGGGAACTAACACATAGCTGAAGAAAGTTTCATCTGGATGACTTCTCAGCAGAAAAAAATAGGGTAAGTCTTCAAAGAGCATAAAAGGACACACTGATTTTCACTCTCCCAAGAGCTGTTCTGCTGAAAGCTGTGGTATTGAACTGGTTTATTGGTAGGACAGCTTGAACTGTCTGCCTTCTGCATAATTGTTGAACCTTATATTCTGTTGCTGAGTCTCTTTTAACCTCTGCAAACACAAATTTACTCTATCTGTAAAGTAAAAGTGACAGAGGTAAACAATACTGTCTAATGCCAGTAGATAATGAAACTGTGAAGATAGATATTTAGCCTAAACCCCTTTATTCCCAGGAAATAATCTCAAGGAAAGGGAATAAATAAATAATAAATAGATAATTACTGTCAAGATTTTCAAAACAATGACCATAGCAAAACATGAAGTGCAACTAATTATTATGCAAGGTGCTTAGAAGAAAAGAAGAGAAAAAAAGCAGTTTCAAACTGTCGTGGATAGAAATACAAACACCTTCAAAAGATAATGATAACTTTGAAGAGGGTTTTTGGAGTACATGAAAATGTCTTTTTAATGTTCTTTTTCAAAAAAAAGATTATGAAATTAGAAGGAAGCGGAGAAGACAATTAAATATCACTTAAGACTCAAATAGAAGTACTCACATGGAAAAGATTGATACAGTAAGCCTTCTTTCCAATACACTTCATATCCTCACAGCAATATGAAATACTTGAAGACTGATAAAAATGTAATGCAAAGTGGAGATCTGAAAATTATAGAGCACTATGTAAAGAAAAGAAAATATTTCATACTCTTGGGAGGAAAAGTACAAGGTGAAATGAAAAGGAATACTGCAATCAGAAATCAAAATTTTCATGAAATATTGACAACAAAGGAAAAAAAAGTATATTCTCATTACAAAGGGAAAACTGGCGACTCTACCTATATGGAGTTCCACATCCAGACTCTAAATCCAGTTAAAGATTCCTCCAAGTTTTCAGTGAAACTTTGATACAAGGAATATCAGCATTGTAAGATTCCTAGTGTCTGGCTGAATGAACAAAAAACCCATCCAAAATAAAGGAGACAGAAATTATGTTGAATATGTTTGTTATTTATAGTGCTTAGAAATCTACAGCAACAGTTGGTCACAAAAAAGAACTACTGACAAATTTTGGTAAATAATATTTAAGCTGTTTCATTCTTTGTTTTCTTACTTCCTCTTAAAAAACTTAACCTACTCATTGATGTTCATTACCTGTTGCCCTTGAAACACTGCAGGAAACTGAATATATTTATAGCTTACTAGGGGTCTAATGGGAACTTATTGCAAATGTACAAATTATTATAAAAATATTCTTTTGCATTACTGTGCAAATATTAATAAATGAAACTTTGTGATATTCAAATGTCATATAGACAGAGGTACAGGAATGTTCAAGCAGATGAGTAATCTGAGATTGTGATCCTGCATAGTTCTAACTATAAAATATCCTTACTATTTTCTGTAACATTTTACAATACAGTAGTATTTGGAAAATGACTGTATTAAGAGCATGACATTTACTGAAGTGAATAAACTTTGATAGGTGAAGTAATTTCACTGCAGTTTGTTTGCCAAGCAGGAACTCCAGATGTGGAGATTGGCTAATGTAGAATCATAGCACTGTCTGGGTCTGAAGGGAATTTTCAGATCATCTTGGTCAACCATTAAACTAACACTTAAAAAACCAATGCTAAACTATGTAGCTAAGCACCATATCTACATGCATTTTAAGTACATCCAGGAATGGTGCCTCAGCCACATCCCTCGGTAGCCCATTCCAATGTTAATAATCCTCTCAGTGAAAAAAATTTTCCTAATATCAAATCTGAACCTGCCCTGGTGCAACTTGAGGCCATTTCCTCTTGTCCTATCTCCTGTGACTTGGGAGAAAAGACTGACCCCTGCCTCTCTACAGCCTCCCTTCAGGCAGTTGTAGAGAATGTATAAGGTCTTCCCCCAGCCTCCTTTCTCCAGACTAAGCAACCCCGGTTCCCTTAGCTGCTCCTCATAAGATTTGTTCTCCAGACCCCTCACCAGCCTCATTGCCTTTCTCTGGACTCCCTTCAGAATCTCAGTGCCTTATAGTGAGGCACCCAAAATTGAGCTCAGTGTTCAAGGTGAGACCTCACTAGTGCTGAGTACAAGGGGATGATCACCTCCTGAGTCCTACGCACCACACTGTTCCTGATATAGGCCAGGATGCTGGCACTTGGACTTGTTGACTGTCATACCAGTGGTCTTGGTCCACTGATCAAGCCTGTCTAGATCCCTCTGTAGAGCTTTCCTACCCTCAAGCAGGTCAACACTCCCACTTAACTTCTTGTCATCTGCAAACTTACTGAAAAAATGTATACTCCTGTATAACTTTCATTAAACATTTCACAACTATCTGAATATCAAAACTAAACTAGAAGAAAAATCAAAGGATTCCTCTTGCTTTATACATATTCACAGAAAAGGTTATTGAAAACATTGTATTCTAATTTCTTTTGGTGCAAGAAGGACAGCAAACGTTTCTACCACACTATATATCATTAAAAACAATAATTCCATAATTTCAGTACCTAGAAGCCTTGTGATCGTAATATGTTTGGTTTTTTTATTTATTTTCATATTATTCATTTTGAGAGAAAATGCATATTGCTACCTTCCCTTTAGAGAAAGAACAAGACAAATTAAAACACAGGAAATCAATGATTATGTTTAAGACTGAAGCAAGTATTTCCTTGTGCTGGGACAAGCATGCTAGCAACTTGACATTCCTTCATTCAGCAGTTCATACTTAGAGCAGTTAGGCAAGTTGATTCTGTGTAAGTGTTTTCAACTAAAAAGTTTATTTGAAGTTTTGTGAATTATTTGAAGAGTGTCCTTCCATAGAGACTCCCTTTCCCTAAGTTCAGATTTTACTCAATTGTCTTTCATAACCCTTTCCCCCTCAAAAATGCGAGCTAACAAAAAACACAAAAAACCCCCAAACCCTGATAGAAAATTAGAGTTCGAACAAAATATTCATAACAGCTACTATATTTCTACTATTAAGTTAATTAAATCGTAACAAGAGGGGGAAAATATCACTGACCTGTTTTGGTCAAGGAATACTAACAACAGGAGACGCTGAAAGAATGATAAAGCAAAATAACTGAGCTACCATTAGAAATATAAAAATCCATACTAGCTCTGTTCTGTTCTTACAGAGTGATTCAAGCAAGACTTGACTCACATGAAACAAATTCAATTAATGAAATTTAGCTAATAATACATCTGACAGAATTGTACAACATGTCTCATTTGAATCCGTTGATCAGAAAATAACAAATCATCACAAGCTGAATATTTGTACTCTCAAATAATATCAAGTCAATCATTCCCCACACGATTCTAGTAGATTTTGCAAAGGATAGACACACTTGAAATGAGGAATATCATTGTTGCTCTGTATGTTAGAATAGTCTTAAAGGGAACTGATTTCTTATTCTTCATCTGTATGCTAAACACTTCCCCCCTCTTCGTCCCTCCTCCCAACCCCCTTCCCTCCAAGTGCCAAGTCTGTTCAGGATTTCTAAACAGTATTTCCTTAAAATTTGTGGACTTTGAAATTATATTTACTAAATACCTTCAATGGAATTTCTAAGATACCAGTTATCAGATATACTATTTAGTCACTTTTCCCTAGGTTCATTTTAAATTGAAGTTCAAGAAGGAAAAAGTTGATGAGTCAGTAGTAAACTACACACAACTTGATTATTGGGTTTTTTTTTCACAAAACGATGATCTTATTTTTTCACGTGGAACTGTATAGAACAATGGATTAGATTGTGTTTATTGGCTTTTAGATATACTATATACAGTGTAATGTTCTTATCCCTATAGAATACTTGAAAGCTGCATCATAGTTGAAACAGTATATATTTTAAAATACTACTAACGGAGTATATTGTGGATATACTTAAAAGTTTTAAATATTTCATATCTAAGTTGTGGAAAATATTGTAGAAAACTATATGTGAGGTGTGACAACAGCTGAAGTGAGAACATTCTGGAATAACAAAAGGATGGAGTAGTCAATTTTCCTGTCAAACAATGATCAATCAATTTACCGGAATCATTAAAATTGATTCAAGATTTATGTTTGAAGAAAGATGAATTTAGATGTCACCTGAAATCTGTGTTAGTTCCACTACTTGAACAGTAGCAGAGATGATCAGCACTGCCACAGGAGCCATGGTTGAGCCAAATCTGGCAACCAGAAGTTGTTTTTTGCAAAAAGAGACATACCAAAATGATACCTATTCCTGTTATATCCCTTAGAGCAATCTCTTCAAGTCTGGAGCCTGTGTTTTCTTCCCAGGTTAACAAGCACTCTATGGCATGGAAACCTGCCTGAGGTTGCAGGATATTAACAATTGCAATTATTTCTAAGAGTAACAAAACGATTCAAATACTGATGCAAATTTTCCATGCTATTATTCAGGAATATATTGTGTGACTGAAAAAACGAAAACAGTGTTAAAAACTTTCTTTCAGTTCAATTCAGCCTGGTTTGATGATGGCTTATCACAAAGCCTCTAAACACAGTTTTCTCAGGATCAGCTGCTGGCTATAACTGACTGATCCTACCGAAAAGATCGCATATCAATTCCCAGCAGTGACCCCTGGTTAACCTGCATGCAGATGTTACTGCTAGCAATCAAATACTAACACAGACTTGGAGACAAGAACTGAATACAAAGCAGGTTTTCCATGTCTACCCGGGTAATGCTCGTATCTCAAGACATAATACATTCGATATTGTGCCTACAGCTTTTGAGAAAAACAAAATGTAAAAGGAAAAGAGTTATTGATGGTATTGCTTAATACACAGGCACTGCAATAGTGCAGGGTTGCCCAGCAACAGTAAGTAGCACAATTTAGAGGGAAGGAGGTCCAGTTAAATGGAAAAATGAGTCAGAGGCGTATTGAAATAAGCAAGGGAAGGCTGTGTTCTCGTGAACTTTGATTAAAAACAAAGCAGAGAAGCCCCAACATCTGCCTCTTGCCCTTAACTCATAAGACATGATCAGTTATGTGCTTCTCGCGATGAGGTTCAGTAAAGGACAATGACACAGTGGCTTCAAGTTACACTACTAGGTTGGAGCTCAAGTTCGCATATCAATCTTCAGGGAAATGCTAGTGCTCAGAGATAGATCTCAATTATGACAACACTTCTCCTAATAGCAACTGCAGCGCAAGTAACCTTTCCATACTGCTTCTGCAATGCGTTTCAAATTTGTTCTGTTATGAAAACAGAAAAGAAGAAAGAGCCATTCATTTTTCATATCCATTAGATATATTATGCAATGGTCAAGTAGCCATCAGTACTAGAAAGTGGATATCTATCCTTCAGACATTGAACTGCAATTTTCTTTTCCTGATCTTCATTCTGTCACAAATGGAAACTCATCTGAAAGTAGCAAAGTGAGTGTAGCTCCTAACAAAGAAAAGTAATTTGGTTTCCAGAGAAAATTACCACCAAATACAGTATTACTAATAAACACAAAACAGAAAATCCTTCCATTCAGAACGCCTTACTGAAAACTTAAGCGTTATACACAAAGTAAATGAATTTAAAAAGAGCAAATAGGCACAAGGCAGAAAGACTACCTACAGAAATTATTTTTGGTCTCCTATGAACTGAAATTTAATAGAGATATTGAGCAGGAATTCCGGATGTAAAATAAAGTGAAAAAAGATAGTAAATGATAGACAGGTTAAGAGACAAGAGCTGTTGCCAGTAAAACATTTTCATCTTATATCTCTAGAAAAAAATATTTATTTGGAAGTGTCAGGAGCACCATTTTAGAGCAGCAAGCAAATATGGCAAGCCAGGGAAAAAATCAGATGCAAGAAAGCAGAGCTGGAATCAACTTGTGCAAAGGAAGAATTAATAAGGAAAAAACAGTAGCAGTGTTATGAGCAGTTATTACAAGTGATTCGCATATCCTTCTTATCTCCCTCCCAAGTAATCTTCCTATCCAGTAAAGATTCTATGTATTGAAACAAATTTTTAACAAAGATATGTTTTCCTGCTATATCCATGGAAGAGCTGCTGAAACTATTCTGCAAGGATATTTCTGAATTTCATTTGAAATAGAATTTAAAGTGGTTTTTTTCTATCTGAGTTAGCCTCCTGGCAACGCATAAGGTATAATTTCTGATGAGAGATCACTATTTTGAAGATGACAAAACTGTCAATCCAGAGCTAGATATCACAAATTTAAGGCTGGTCAGAACCAAGCCCCGAGACTTTATGATAGCTTAGGCAATTCAAATTATTTACTGGTTCATGTAAACGAAAGCTAAGCACTTGCTTATTTTATCTTAGAAGCAGCAACTTGAGTAGTACTAACTCCTGTGCTTTTTTGCTAGATAAGGATTGTTCGGATAAATTCACCTAAGTCCAAATGGCCTATGGATAAATTCTACCATTTCTCTCCAGCTAGACAGTATGTCAGATTTCAGAATATAGTAAAATGTTCTCAGAAATTAAGCCTAAGGTTACTACTGAAGTAGAAGGTGTTTTTATTAAAAGTTTTCTTTCAGAAAGTGTGAGTCTGTGTGTCTGTAGGTGTATGTAGGTGTGTCTGTATGTATATATAAATATGCACACACAAATGCTACATAAACACATGGAATGTATAAAGAATGATCTCATGTTCTATTTTTCCTTGTGTCTGCTTCAATTACTCAAAGCTGGCAAGGATAAGGAATGTAGGCCAATGCTTTTATGTAGGAGGTAATTGCATGTGGAAACGTTTGACATTGCACTTCCACTGTACCTGAGTTTCATTAAGCTCTGTGTATAACGATTTCCCATCTACAACAATGGCAACATGAAGGACTATTTCTCCAGTCATAAATAGCCACGTGAGAGCAAAAATATAACATTTGCATGTATATGATATCCTGTTATCCTCTTGAGCTCATTAAAAGCACTTGCTGAGTATTAAGCTTTCAGCCACTTGTTCAATATAAAAACATTTTCCCTTTCCATCATTTAAAAATATTTTTCAGTGTTAAATTCAGAGAAAGCAATTTCTACAGATATATCTCAATGCCCAGAATGGATATCTCTTTTCACTCCATACCTCTGTTCTTCTACAATTAGTATTAGAACATATTAATATTAATTCTGGTATTAGTATTGGTATTAGTATCAGCGTTATGCTAAAGCAAATTATTAAACACTGTTAAGGTGGGGCACACCCTAATATGACAACCATCAGACTAAAATTATTTGAATTGCAGAAATGATCTTAAGGGATGTGACACTGCAATTGTTTCTTAGCAATTTTATGACACACTAAAAATTGATCATAGTATTATTAGTTATATTAGGGACAATTTGGGTTCCCTGTCCAAGAGAAAACATTTGTATTACTGGTGACTGTAGAGATTCATAGAGTTATAAGACTAGGAAAAAAACAATCTAATACTTCCAATAACAAATACACACGTTCTCATAACAAAAGAATAATCTTAAATGATCCGCATCACTGGTTTCAGAGTACAACATTTCAAAAGATTGATAAGACAGCTGTGCTCTGAAAGGTAGAGAATATAATTGTGCCATCACACCTTTTGGAAGAGATTTAACTATAAAATGCATAGTGCAAATTCTGTACAGGGCAGGTATTTTACAGAATACTGCAGCAAATGCAAAATCTTTCCAAAAAGATAAAAATTCTCTAGTGTCTTCAGCCAGCTGCTTAGTTATGGAGCCACAGAAATGAGTATATAATCTAGGTTGCATGGTAAGTAATACCTTCTTATTAATATGACTCTCACTGATTCCTGCTCTTTCAATTTAAAAAGAAAACATTTTTCAACATGGTATATTATTTATCCAGAAGAAAATTCTCTAGGACAGTATCAGCTTAATAAGACATTACCTATTTGAAAATTTGAAAAGTGAAAATTTCTTTGGAATTAGGAGAAATCCTTTAACAGGAACTATATATGGAAAGTTTAGTCTGGAAACTACAAATTGGTTTAAGTTGTAAGTCTGCTCAAAAGTTAAAATAGCACAGTATTTGCCATGAAGTATATCCATGTCCATCCCACGATAGAAGAAAATCTCTATGTAGATGGTTAGTAGAAAGCATACGCAATTACACCTTCAGTATACTTAAGATTTCCTGGCTCAAATTACATACCCTCATGGAAAATAATTAAACCTTCACCTCCTTCAAATACCCACTCTGGATTTCAGAAATCTCTTACCAACTGTTTATAAAGAAACACAATTTATTATTTTCAGATCACATAGCAAAAAAAATTTTGTCCCATGGAAAGCTGATAAACTACTCACTTAATCTATTTACAGTTTACTCCACTTTAATTGCAATTAGTTAGCATAGACCATATGTTTTGTTTTGACTGAGTGACTGAAATTTCCTAGAAAAAAAAAAACCAAAACACAAAAGGATGACAATCAGCAAATAACGAATGCTGTTGTTCAAGCAGACACCACCTTGTTAAAATACTAATTACATTGTTCCATTTTCCTGGTTTGTGGTAAAAAAAGAAACAATTTTCTTTTCAGTAATTTTACTTTTCAGTTGATTCTCTTCTAACTCTCTGGAACTAACAGCATATTTTTCAGACAGTGTCTGCTTCTAACAGATAGGGTCTGATGTTTCCAGTGAGTATCAAGGAATGGTATGCAGAGGTACCTCCTTGTACAACCAAGGTCAGCTAACTTTGTTGTGTACCAAGGAGGAACAGAACAGGTGACCCAAAAGTGAGTAACAGAGTATTCCATCCCATCTCTATCATGCTCATTGTAAAAACTGAGAGATCAAAGAGCTCAACCTCTTTTTACAGTGGCTGGCATCCGAGGAGGACCCTGTCTGTTCATCTGCCTTTAATGTCAATATGTGCATTCCCAACTCCTGATCTGGAATCCAGTTCCCATCCACCACTGAGTCCAGTCTGGGACTTTCCCAGTGCCTGCCAGTGACATGATTGTCATCCTAGGAATTTGATACTGGTTTTGCATATATTGTACATCTTTCATTGTTTTCTTATTATTATTTTTTAATTTTTTAATTATTAATATTTTATTTATTTAGTTTCTTTTCAATTCACTTTTCAATTTCAAAGCAACATTGTTCCCTGAGAGGAAATGGCCATACTAACTCAAAATGCTTTGGTTTTCCTGTGGAGTTCAATAATTCAGAGAATGACATGCTCTATAAATCAGAAAATGAGGAAATCTAAAGTCACTGCTCTCCATGTGGTATTTTTTTTAAATATGAAATTCTCATTTTCTTTTTCCTACCCCATAAAAACTCCAGATAAAGGTTTTCCCTCATTTAGAGAAAGATTTAGGAGTCTGAATTGGCAGAGAGATAAAGACGACAACTACCCCAGGGAGGATATTAATTTTGGCTTTATTAATTTTGCCCCAAAGAGTCATATTTAATTTGTTCCTGTTCTCTTCATCACTTCTTATTGAAACTACAATGAAGGGTCAAGATTTAATTTCGTGAAGTCTTCAGGTTTATTAAAATAGTAATCCCAGATATAGGATTTTATTAACTACCTATTGGAATTTCTACTCTGAAATGTTCAATGTCAGAATCTAAAACTACAACTGTAGAAATAAGCTTGTGTCTCTGTTAAGGCAGACTTGTTTTCTATAGTCCACTTGCTCAGTTCTGCATCTTGGTTTACTTGTAAACACACCGAATGGTGGGGCTTCCACTTCCCTGAGTGTCTCTACGGCAGAAGTGACATTCTTCAGAGACTATCAAAGCTTTTGACTTGTCTAACTTATTTTGGCTTTAATTGAATAAAGTATCAGAGAGACAGTCTTATTCTAATGCACTATGTAACATAAATTTAAATTCTGTTTCACTCTACTATCTAAAAAGATTTAAGCATGTACTTAAAAAATTTTTTGTGTTGGGAAAGGAGTTTTGTGTATGTTAAAGTGCTTTGTTAAAATGGAAACTCTTGTTTTAGTCTGATCAGTTAAGTCAATAAAGCAATAAAGTCCATTTATTATCAGAATGTGCTGGTAGTAGTATGAAAAGAATGATGCCATGAAAAATATCAGTATCTACCAGGTGAGTATGTATGACGTCATATTATTTATAACATTTCACGTAGTTAGGGTATAAAGAGACTGGGTTATTAAACTCTGTGTTATTAAAATATTTCCTATAGTAATTAATATTTTTCTGATAGTTCTCATCCGAATACCCTGAGCTACATTCTGAGGTCACGTTCTGATGACCTTGACCTGACCTTGAACACTACAGTGAAGCCCTTAGGAGAGATTGAGGGGAAGATATTGCTTCTGCAATGTTCTCATGTTGGTGCACCCACAGCCCTGACACAAAGGACTGCATGGGATCGTGTTCAGTAAGTATTTTTTCCTACTCAGCTCTTACGACGCCTATTTCTTTCTGGCACCTTCCATCTTATTGCCGTTTAACAGGCTATTGAGGCTATTTCAGGTTAAAAAGGATGGTTCTTGATTTCCGGGTAAATCCTTCCAAAAATCTAGCAGGCAAATTATGATCTGAAATCTCATGTTGGTCACCATGCTTCCTTTTTGATATACTGATTCACTCTGCTTAGTTAATTCCAATGTCATCCGGTGTATCAACTGAGTCTTTATCGTCAGTGCTGTACTACATATATCGTCTGATTTCTGCATGCACAGCTTTTGAGTATAATGCATTTATTGTGGGGGGGGGAAAAGATATTTGCAGCATAATTGGGATGGTTGTATCGCATTAAAGTGCAGCTTGAACCTGAAATTATCTCATTTTGTAATTTCCAAGGTTTCATATAAAATGGCATCATATGAAGTCTTAAGGGAAATCGTGATATTATTAGTATAAATGCTCTTTTTGGAGTAACTGAGTCTAGAGACACGATATTAATATAAGAAAACTCATACTGAGTTTTAGAAACATTTTTTTTATACATAAATATGTAATTTTAGAGAGATAACCATTAAACTGGTATGAATACGTGTCCTTGGGTGATAATAATTACCTAGAGAAAACATGCAATAACATTTATTTTTGTTCATTACAGTCAATGAAAGACAGTGATTCTTCCAGACAGGAGGAAGGGGGAGACTAGCTTTTAATGTTATTGCAAATAACTTCAGAAGACTAAAATCAAGTGTTAGCTGTTGATTAAATACACATAACGAAAAAATACTTATTGGGAAAATACTAGTTTTAAACCAAAATTTTAGTAATGAAGATTACTTGCTGAAGATTGTTTCTTGCTGAATAAGATAAGAAATATGTGAGAGGATTTAAGATGAAACTCTATGACTGACATGAATGAAATGAAGCTGCATAACATTAGCTGAGGGTTGACTGTTCTGCGTGTGTTAATGAAAGTTGCAGTTCCCAGAAATTTGTTACTTGCATTTCCTTCCTAGAAGTAGAAGCTTGGCAGCATGTGGACATAGACAGTTTTTGAGGTGCTCTTGGACATCAGAAAAGCTGAAATGGACAGATGCGACATAGGAAAATAAGAAAGATTGCTAGAAAACATTTGAAACTCAAGTCTTGCTTAGGACTCACTTGACAACCACTTTTATGCTCGTGCTAGTGCATAAGCTAGAATGTTCTCATACATTAATGAACATGAAGACATGCAGTGCTAATTTTGGGACTAGGCTATGAACAGAGCAGGAAAAGATTACCGCATTATAGAAACAGGACATTTTCCAGGTGTACTCAGACCAACAGCTCTAATGATACAGAGACAATTAGTCGCCTGAAACTCATCTAACTGTTGATATGATTGAAGTATACTTACATGTCAGTTTAGTATCAATTCTTATTTTGCTTGATTTTACCAAATAATGCATCTTACAAAACTCTTTGTTTAAGTAGTATAGTAAAAGAAGCCTCAAATCCAGAAAACTATGTTTTCTTTTGTTAAGACTTTTGAATTTTTTTTAAAGATTGCACAGTGATGGGCCAGGGTCTATTAAAACATTAGCTTTTTGATAATGGTATATCAAATTAGAGAAAATACAGTGAAGTCTGCATGAAGTAAGATACAATTTAAAGTGATGAGGATATTATCATCTGATACTAAAGCACAGACATCTGCAAATAGCACATAATTGCTTAAAGTTAAATTACCTGTTACCAGAAAAAAAGTAGTTAATACTGTTATTTAATTATGAACATCACAATAAAGAATAACTACGAAAAATAGAGAAAGCTGGGAGAAGCTACAGGATATTCTTGCAACTCTGTTTTGAGAAACAGAACTTGCCTTAAGCAGTGCACCAATTAGGAAAAAGAATAACATAGGCCGATATGTTCATAGGAATCTTGATTTAGAAAACATGGTTCTAGTGTGGTGTCAGTTGCTAATATTTTTGAAGTTAGAAATTAGTCTACTAGTTTAGGAAGCTTAAAAATAAATTTTATTTTTCAAATAAAAATTATATCCACACTTAAAATTCTGGAACATACACATATGTACATTGTGGATTCGCATATGCTCTCTGTGCTCTCGTTCATCTTAATTTGGCTGAGATTTCTGAAACTGGTAGCAAACTTATTTTAAGAAACTCATAGCATTTGGCTATAAGGGAACACTTAGACAGTTCACATTTTTTACTATTTTGTGAAACAGCTGCATTTCATCTGATGTTTAGACCAAGTAGGCAAGCATGATTAAACTTTCAAACAGCCTTAACAGTGACAAGTGAAAGAGTTTCTTGTAATAACCTCAAGTCTGAAATAGCAAAGGTCAGGGTTGTTTAGAAAAAAGGCTTCAGAACTTATCGTAGTCCATAACAAATAGGACTTTATAATGCTCCTTGCATTACTGCAAATTCTCGGAATGGAAAAACTGTTTGAGAGGAAACTCCTTGTATTATGGTAAATTATGGGAATGGAACAACTGTTTGAGAAGAAATGGGACCAGCCCCAATATATATGTCCTGACAACTGTAGAGTTATTCACCTGTTCTGTGAGTACATGCAACGACTGGTGCCAAAACAACAGAAAGGAGAGGAACTTGGAATCAATTGCTCTAAGAATTGTGCTTTTCCTATTCTATGACCTCCAACTATCTGACTACAGTTGACATTTACCACTGGGAAGCAATTAGCACCACTCTGGTATTAGAAGTATTTCCATGCTAATTATTTTCATAAAATAAATGTCAAGATATCTGCAATACTCAACAAGTTGTCTTTTTTTTTGGTACTGAATTACATCTAACAGTTTGTTAAAATGGCATTTCAGCTTTTTGGGGAGAGATTTTAAAAGGCAGAAATGAGAGATGGCTGCTAATTCTAAATGTCTCTTCTTATTTTCCTGTTTGTTGTTTTTTTTTTCTTTTTATAGTGCTTTTGAAAAATAATACTGTCTCTGCATTGAATCATGTGGATTCAATAATTCAGATAAGCGTTACTAGACATGTTGTTCAAAATGACATTGTTTTATTAAGCAAGTAACAGAAATACAAATTATAACAAAAACTCAGATGCTTTCAGTTACAAGAAAATTGATTCTTCATTAAAGTTCTACTGCTTTTTAATTGTTAATGAATAGCAATTTTATGCTTTGTCAAGAAAAGTTGATCTTAATACTTACATAACAGCAATCTCTTAAAGACATTAGTGTTCCATTTCTCTTCCTTCTTAGGCTCAGATACTAGACCAAGTGGGTGATCCTTAAAATTGAGAGCAGCCCTTAGGCGGTGATCCGATCTAACCACTCTGCTCCAAAATAAACATATGCTGGTTGTTCAGAACTAGAACCTGTATTCACAAGTGGGACCTTGAATGTCACCAAAAGGGAATAGACAAATAATGGAGTAATAACACAGCAATAAGAAAATAATGGACTGACCTTACATTCAAACCCCATGCATTCTCCCAAAATATCTAGTCACTATTTGTATGAAAGAGGTAGGACTGTGCTTACTATTTTTCTCTGTTACATTTTATCTTCCATGTTTTCCTTGAGTTCAGCGTTACTGGGTTGGTTCCTTGATTTTGACCGGTTAGGGCATTTCTTCTTTTTACCATGTAAAAGGCCATGGTAAAGTAGAATGGTAAAGTAGGATGACCATCCCTGGAATGTGTTTAAGGCCAGGCTGGATGGGGCTTTGAGCAACCTGGCCTAGTGGAAGGTGTCCCTGCCCATGGCAGGGGGGTTGGAACCAGGTGATCTTTAAGGTCCTGTCCAACCTAAACCTTTCTATGATTCTATACTTTAAAAAAGTATACTCTAATAATACTGGTATGATGAATGTACACTCAGTACATTTCTGTGCAGTAAAATCCTCTGTTGTACTGGTAGAACTATCATATTTTATTCTAATTGAGTAAGGCAAGCAATTCCATGAGCTATGATGTCAACAACCCTCTTTATAACACAAAAAGTTTCAGAACACTTAGAAGCAAAAAACTAGGACACTGTTAATTTAATTGCTAAGGGATAAGTCTGATCAAAGCTGAAGAATGTGAACTGCATCCATCCTTGGATATAAGAAACTTCATTTAGAAAATGGACTTAATAGCAGGCACATTTATTCATTGTTGGGGACTTGTGATTACTAATATTTGATCTAAAGAGTGTCTTATATTTAAGACTCTTTTATTATTTACATTTATTATCCAGTTTTCTCCTGCCGTTGCTTTCTGGCTTTCCTATTGCTAAGTAATGTGTAACCAAGGTAATCACATTATCTTCCATCAGTGTCACAATCTGCTTAACTGAAAAAAACATACACAATATTGCAGTGTTACTACTGACAGAGGATTTAACTATAACTGACTCTCCACAGAACAAGTCATTGTCCTGACTTGCAAAGAAAGATTATTAAAAGCTGGGAAGCTACCTCTATTCCAAAGGGTTGAATAGAGCCAAATGGTCCAGGGGAACTACAAACCATTTCTGCTTGATACAAGAGTCCATTTCTTGTGGTGATACAGCCAACTAACATATACACGTGATTTCCACTGAAGATGAATAGTACGTTTTACTATGAATCTCGATAAACTCATGGTTCATTATGCTTTTTTTCTGGTTTTTTTTTTTTTTTTTAATTATTTTATTTTATTTTTTATTTTTTAAATTATTTTAGAGCAGTAAGTGCAATTTAAAATGTTTGATATTCTGCTTGGATGTTTCAGTCTCATTTAAAGCATAACAATGGTAATCAGAGAAATTATTAAGATTTATATGTGCAAAGCCTTTCACGGCAACTTAATTTCCTTATAACTTTTGGCTGAAAAGGTTTTATTTTTCTCCCTTTTTTAAATGTACTTCTTTCTGCTCTGGATACAATTTCACAGAACAATCAGAATAACCTGATACTACAGCCAGATAAAGTTAATCTAATATCATAAATATCTTCTTTCCCTTAAAATCTCGCTGCTATGTAGGATACTGTATTAAGAAGTGAAAAAACTTCCTGGCCTTAAAAAAACTACCTGAGGGCAGCCAAAGCAACAAGAGGTGATATTTGATTTGATGGGCTCCAGCAACTCCTATTCTGATTCCTGCTGCTCTTCAGTTTTAGGTATGTGCTCACAGGAGCCCTAGGGACATTTTTTTTCATAGGCCCTCACTTGGACAGAGAGAGGACAGGTCTGTAGGAGGGGCTCTGCCTGCCTGCTGGGTTTCTGTCGTGGGAGGCAGCATCTATGCCTCTCACACATTCCCTGATGGTCCTCCACCTGTTTATCTCCTCCCCAAGGTCGTTGCTACTTGAAGGAGCTCTTCTACCTAGGCACCCCTCCCACAGGCTCCCACTGCTACCATCTGACACCTGCATAAGACCAGGGAACACCATCTGGGTGTCAGCATGTTCCCATGAGAGCTCCATCTGGGAAGATGCGTCAGAACTGGTGGGTGCAGAGCTCATGAGTGCCACAGTCTTCTTCCAGGATGACACTTGCTTTCTGGCCAAGATGTCCTCTCTCGTGTGAATTGCTGTGCAAATTACTGCACCCTCACCATCGTGCTGTACCCTGTTTGCTTGGTGTATTTGCCCACCCAGGGAGCCTGCCCTTGCTGTGGTGCTCCCAGGTGATGCCCTGGGTGATGCCCGCTCATTGTTTGGATACAATTTCACAGAACAATCAGAATAACCTGATACTACAGCCAGATAAAGTTAATCTAATATCATAAATATCTCATTGTTTGCTTGGTCAGTTCTCGAAGGGCTTTTTTTATGAGGGAATGGATGCCCTGTTTAGATCCGCCACTGGTGGTACTGGCTCTGCCCGTGCTGCCTCAGCAGCCCACCCACAAGCTGCCAGTTTCCAGCACAGGCTAGCTGCTCTTCTCAGCTTTTAAAGGACAAAAAAAGTCCCCTCGTTGGTTCTTTTTTGCCACAATTCCCTTGCCCAGTGCATACTTACATGCACTGGAGCTGGTCTCCTCAACGAATACTCCAACCTTTCTCACTTGCCAAATGCTTTGTTTGGAATATTCCTGTAAAGTAACATAGCAATTTGGATGCACAGGTCAGAAAGGGCTCTTGTAACAAGTGAGAAGTCTGGAACAAGGATGCAAGCATGGTGCACACTCAGACATGGGAAAGCAGAATCACCTTCAGGCCGTACTGTACAAGCATAGCTTCATTCTTCTTTTCTTGTCAGAAACTAGGGATGGGAACTTCTCTTTGGTCTTTGATTTGGAATCCTCTTTGAAGACCTGGGAACTTAACATTTTCATCCTTAGGAAGATTAGAGCAAGCCAGATACGAAGGAGCCTAGCTGAGATTTTGCCTTTTAATTTCTTCCTTTACCTTGTTTCTTAAAAGCGCCTTACCTTTTTCTGTCTTGTTTGCAGTCCTCTTTCACAGTCTCCTTAAAACTAATTTCTCATTCACATGCGAGTCGATTTTGTTCAAAAAATCTTAAGGACATGAGAGTCACACTTATGCCCCTGATCAGCACAATAATTTTCTGTCCCTTTTGACCTAGACTAGAAGGAGTCAGCTCAGTCCTTTATTTTCTGCTGGGATGAAGTTACATCACTTATTGAGTGTATCCTGGGAGATCCTGAAGGTCAATATTGCCCCTAAACCCTATTAATTCTGGCTGATACCCAACACCCCATCAAAGATAATCTGCTACCTCCTGAACTAGACAATTTATCGGCACTGGAATTATTTTTCTCTAAGGGCTCTAGCTTCATTAAACACTGCTAGTTGTTAATAAGTACATCAATAATAATCCACACCATAACCACGTTTTACACATAGCTCTGCCATCTTGTCAAACCCTGATTGCTGCTGTGTATATTTCAGGAAAATAGAGTCCAATGCCTCCTTTTAGTAGTTCTAATATGGATTATTTTATCTACATATGTATATATAATTATTATATACATACATAAAATTTATATATAATGGTACATAAAAATCTAATTATGATATAGATATATAATGATGTCATATACATATGTACTTATATACATTTAAAACAAACCCCCAATATCTTGACATTATCCTTTTAACCTTACTTATAAAGCTATTAAAGTTGATGGCACTGGTTTTGAAAATCTGCGCTTAAGGTGAAGAAAGTCCAGGCAATCATAGAATCATCCAGGCAGGAAGGGACTTCCAAAGGTTATCTAGCCTGACCTTCCTGCAGTTGCAGGGACACCCTCAACCAGACCAGGTTGCCCAGGGTCTCACCTTGAATATCTCCAGGGAAAGAGCATTGATCTCCAAGGAAATAAAAATAATGAATGAAAAAAGAAACTGTTTCTCTGCTGTACATTATTCCACATTTTTTATCACTGCATACAGTTCTCCAATTAACTATCTGAAAACCGGGGTCTCAGATAACTGATTCTGTTATACCTGCATAAATCTCAGCTAATTACATGTGCTTCAGAAAAACTACTCTAGTGTAGCAGAATCTGGTCACCCACATGGAAATCTTTTGATCATTCTAAGCTGCTCATTTATAAATGTACAGTAACTAATACACAGTAATGCAAGTACTTATCTACAAAATAAGTAAAATTGAACATTTCCTACCTTACTGTGTGTAAAAATATCATCATAGGATTATAGTATATAGGTACATGTAATGAAGTGGAAGAATAAATTTTGTTTTGGAAGTTTTACTTAAACCAGCCCACTTCTCTATCAGAACTAGCATTTTATTAAGGTTGAGCATACATAGGCAATTGGAGCAGCTTGCCATCTAACTTCATATAAGGTTATTGAAAAGGTTAAAAGTACTGCAATAAAGCACATCTTAATAGTTCAAAGGACTGATAACGTGTTTGCCATCCCAGTTTTTCTTTTATATAGCAAAGACTGAGACAAATATAGAAGATTGCGTAACATAGGAATGATGTGTATTCTAGTAATGGTATTACTAGCAAAATTTCTCAGAGAATATTATTGAAAAAGAAATATTTCCTTAACCTCCATCAACATAATAAAATTGACCTTGTCTTCAGCTGATACAAACCACCGATTTCATATATTGAAATTCAGTAATTTGATCTATTTTTACTGAGAATAGATATTTTTTATTATTTGGATGGAAATGTCACTTTGATGTCTTTTCTCTGATCCTTTACAATCTTTAGATACATTTTTGTATAATGCATACAATTCTAAATTGTAAAAGCCTCCTGGTATTTTTGCTTTTCTTCTTAGACTGTGGACTACTTGTGGAATTATAAAGCTGTTCTTCAATAGCTTGTTTTACAAGTACCTTTCATGACACTTATTCTTGTTATGTAAGACTGATCCAGTTACACAAAACCACTTTCTAAATTAATATTTGTTCAGTTTAAAGGGAAAACCACAGTTCATGTTTATTTCAGACATATATATTGCAAACATCAAGAGCCATCAAAGTAAAAATATGAAAGAGTATCTTTTAAATGACAGCTTGTGTATTCTATTAAAACAGACAAAAATATTCTCCTGAAGATCATTTAGAAAATAAACGTAACAAAAGATAAACATAACTAATGATTCCTTCATAGGAATATCTGTCGGATTACAACATACTATAACTGTCAGGAAGTCACGTGTTTATGAACCGCTGGTGTATTTTGGTTCTGATCATAAAGAACAGGAGTTGGCTTATTGCTGTAAAACTACTAAAGCAACAGAAAGCTTAAAAAATCAGAAACAAAGTCAACTGAGTTTCTGATATTCTTACTGAAATAAATACTATAGGCCATTTTATGTTCTTACTTCACTGAAGCCAATATACCCTTTATATATTGATTCTCTCAAGGAGCTGTGTTTTTTTGAGAAGATACAATATATGAAGCTCTTAAATATGGAAGAAGATACAATATATGGAGCTCTTAAATACGGAGGAACACAAGATTAGGACAAATTACTTTGGTTGTTCTCTGGGAAACTTGTCAGTGAGAAAACATGTATGCTTACCGCTGGGGTTTTTTTGGTTTTGTTTTGGGTTGGGGTTTTTTGTTGTTGTTTTATTTTTTTTAATGGAAGATGGGTAGAAGAAGTAGTTCCTTTATCTGAGATCAGTTCTAGCAAAACTTATAAAAATCTCTTAAAACCCCAGATTAAATTCTTAGACCTCACTAGTGTCAGTGAACTCTCACCTATGGTTAGACTGGGCTCCTCAAGGGCTAGATTTTTCCACTACTGCTTGCGGCTGAAAATCATAGTCCGTTAAAGAGCATGAAGGTCACTTCTAATAGACGCCAAAGGAGAGGCCCAGCTAGAAGGAAGAAGTTCAACCTATTTTTTCTCCTATTTTTAACAGTTCAGAAACAGTTTTATTTATCAGTTTTAACTTTGTGACATCCAAAACTTTCTAACTTCTAAAACTCAGGCATCCAGATGGCAAACTCAGGTATGTAGCATGCTAGACAGATACCTTGAAACAAGACTCTCATACAATGCCTAATGTATTCATGCAACACCATCATGCAATGCTTTTTTTCCTTTCCGTATAGGACGAAGGAAAAAAACCAATCTTATTTGGCTTCCTAAAGTGCACTGTAATAGAGCTAGCAGGTTTTGCTGTTCACTTCAATGAGGAAATGGTCCTTTGACTGAAATTGTGTTAAATGCACAGTCCTGTTAATCTGGGATAAAACTGGGATAAAACTGGGATAAAAAATGTGAGGTTTTTTGTACGTTTGCTGAATATCATGCTAACATCTGCTTCTTTTGTTGAACTTGGTCTTTCAACGAGAAAACTTCATGAATTATCTATATTTTTGAGTTTAGCCTTTAGAAAAAACAAAACCAAAGTAACACACACACACCAAAACCCCCTAAAAAACACCACCTCTCTTCATTGCATGGAAATTCAAATATTGATCTGTCAAATGACAGAAGTTATTTCTGTTATGTTCTATGCAAGTAGAGGACAAATTTGGGAATATATTAATGATAACAATTAAATGTATGGTATTCTAAATAAATCATGGCAATTTATCTTTGTTTTGAAAGGAAATACAAGAGTATATAGAAGTTTTATGCTCTGAGTTTGGATAGCTAACTTTTTACCACATCAGCTATTAATTTATCCTGAAGCTGCTGAGTGGAATCAAGAGGTATGTCAAAATCAAAATACAAAATTTAATTTGAACAATATTTCCCCACAAAGAAGAAGATAGAAAAGAATGAAAAAATGTATAGTTACTTCTAGTTTGTCTCTTGACTTAACTTTCTTGACATAGTTTCAAAAGAAAATAAAATCTATACTGTATTGGCACTGTAGCAATCTGAAAAAAAATAAAATTCTGGAAGAAAAAAGAATGCAGGGTAAATCCATATACACACAATGAGTCTCACACGATGACTTCCTGAAGGTAAGGGTTTTTCTCATAGTAACACACACATGAAGGTTTCATCAGTTCTTATTCAGTTTTCCTATGATCTTTAGGTATGACAAGTGAACTCATAAACCATAACCAGACCTTATGCCATCTGAATATGCTACATATTCTGTTGCATGACTACTTAGAAAATGGTTTAGTGATGAGAATGTCTGAAAATCAGACTTAGAGATGAGGAGTTGTTATAATTCACTGTGTCAAGGATAAAAGAGGAAAATTTTATACTTTGCTGCTAAGTTAACCATTTACCATTCTCGGGGTCTGAGGTTCCTTATGGTCTTACAGATGATTTTCAAAAATATCAGATCTTAATCTTGTTACCACAAAAAACCCAAATATTCTCTGTTCTATACCTCAGGCCCCTGACATACGGGCTGCTTCAGAGGGCAAACACTGAATTAATATTTCTGACATATCTTTTAAACTGACATGTGTGTTGAAGCTGTTGGAAAGTCTGAAATGGCATAAGCAGTTCTGCAAGAGATGGATTGGTAGACAGAAGTTACATGAGGCTGCCCAAATTACATGATGAGTTTCATTTATAGCTAGCTACTGATTTGTTGCATGCTTTTTACCAGAACTGGCAGAAAATCAGGAGAGAAATTGATTAGTGTGAGTGATTATCTAGTACAGAAAAGGCAAATTCAAAACCTCTTCTTCAATCCTGATTTAATCAAAGTGTGGAGCACAGAAGACCTGAAATTCTACCTGAGTATCCTTCCAAAAACCAAACCAAACTAAACAACAACAAAAAATCCCCCAAAACCAAATTCAAACCAGCACGAAAAACTTATGAAATGAATGAATGAATTTAGCGAAAAACTGTATTTTGTCCTCAGGAGGAATAATACAATAATACAGTAAGGAGTAACATAGGTAAGACTCAGACCTTTAGAAAGTGTTCCATAACTCTCAATTTAGATATAGGTCAAGGAAATCTTACAGGATCAGATTTCAGTAGCTCAAGCCAATGAGGTAATAAACAGTCAAGGCTAGAAATTCATATTTCATTGTCTATAAAGACAATAAAGGACACAGTGATTCCATACTTTGAAGACAAGGGATTCAGTAGCATGTAATTTTTTATTTTTCTTTGAATGACATTCTGTTAAAATAGTTGAAATGATGCATGGTGAATACCATTTGTCCTTCTGGTTTTGGTTTCTGAGGAAGAACAGGTCATATTAATATCAACTTCACTTTATTACTTTAAAAAATAAAATAAAATAAACAAACAAAACAAACCCAAAAACAAACAAAAAAAATCCCAAACCAAAAACAAAGGGGAAAAAAAACAAACTGAAATTGGTGTGGAAGTTAAATAATTGTTAATATTCTGAGAAACTACTTTCACGGCTGTGTTACCTTTTAAGAAAAAATACTGCAGTATTCCACCACTGAGGAAAGAGATGTCATAAAAACTCTGAGCAGAGCAAATCAAATGTGTGAAATATTGCATGCAAGTGTATATGGGTTGGCATTCTGTGGACTGCAGATGGAATTTTTTGTCAGATTTATTCAGTGTCTTTAAATAATATACTAGGTTGCTATGACACTTATTGAACCAAAAGAGTATTTATACAAAGTCTTATTACAAAGAATAAAAAGACACTGAATTATAAATGCAGCTTTTACATGAAACTTTGGAGAACACAGAGAGGTGAGGGAAAGTTTCTCTGTGGAACATTACTGAAGACAGTACTCAGATTTCCCCTTTTTTTTCTTCAGACTGTGCTAAGCTTACTGAACCTTGTTTTACTCAGCTAGGGAAATGTAAATAGTCACCTTCCAATGCTTTCTACTGGAAACACTACATGATGTGGTGCTGAGGGACATGGTTTGGTGGTGACTTTGTCAGTACCAGGTTGATGGCAGACGGACTCAATGATCTTAAAGGTCCATTCCAACCTAGATGATTCTTTGATTCTAAAAGTCTTAGTTTCCTATAATTAACTTCACTTTTACACAAAGAACCATGTCCAATAACAGCTACTGGAATGCAGTATTAAGAATAAGAAGGAAAGGAAATTCAGGATGCTCTTGTTTGTTTCAGGAATACAGTGATAGTTCACTGGTTTTCTGCTGATATCTAATTACTTTCTACTAGTGAAGCCGGAACAGATCAAGTTTCATGTTATTTGTGTACTGAAAATACTGTGAAGTATGTTTTCTTGCAGATAATGTATTATAATAAGGTATTTAAACCATATTGTTGTTAAGAGCATCCTTGATTTTAGTTATTCATTATTACTACTACCTTTTCTTGACATATCATAAATTGCTTTCTGCCTACTAGTAGACCGTACTATACAGAGCTGTCTGACAGCTAGTTTTAGCTAAGTGGTCACTTTTGAACTGTATTTAACTGCCTACTCTTTTTGTGGAAATTATGTTACTCATTTCACCCGAGAGTTCATTTCACCTGAACACAAAAGCTTTTGAATTCTGTATTGTTTCTATACTGTGTTACTTTTCAGTTTTTTATGCTCATAGATATTTGTACTTAAAACAAGCAGTACCAAGTTGTCTACACTCTTTCAGAGTTATATCAGATACCTATTTGTACATGCAGCTAACTAAATATCTTTGAAGAGATCTCATCCAGAAAACCTAATGATAATATTTCCCTTTAAGAGTATAGCAGAAAATGTTGCCTTTTCACGATATATGCAATATTGTTCGTCCTGCTGGTGCTCTCTTGTTAGCTGCAGATCATAAATCATTGCAAAATTACTGACAGGTTGTATCACTAACATGCTGTACTTCATTCTGGGACTTAATTATATTAGCATTTGATGGCAACACCACTGGAGGGGTTTGTCAGCATTTTCAGTACACGTCAATTTTTTATCCGAGGTGGATGAAAACTTCATATGCCAGTAATTTTAAAATTATATCTGCTTGAACAGAAACCAAAGTTGTCAGTCAGGATTTGATTTTACTTGTCCAGAATACGTTTTAGTTTAGTTATTTTTTAATTCTAATAGGTATTGAGAATAATACAGCAGCTTGTGAGTATTTTTAAAAGTTCCTATTAAAAAACTGTTCAGTATTTTTCACTTATTTAACTACCAATTATAGGTAAGATAAATGGCTTTTGAATACTGAAGTGTTAAATATATTCAGTGTAAACACAAAAGTGCTCTAGGGTGGGAAAGAAAAAGCTATGAAAAATAATTACCTGCTAGCCATGCCCCCTGGGATCATAGAGAGGGAAATGATATTGTGATTTTTTAGAGAAATTTTAGAGTGTTGTGAAAAACCCAGGAGTCTTTACAGTAACATGCAATAATACAGATGAGATTTCTTCCATGCTTGCACATCAAACATCTATTCATTTTGATTTTCTTCCCTGGTAATTTTTTTCTGTCATACTGAGGAATTTATATTAATATAATATCTACTCTAGGTGGTTCTAGTTCTATAAATTACTATTTTAATTTTTACTGTGATTAAAAACTTTAGCTATTTCCACACTGGTTCAGTTTTTCTGAATAAGGCAGTAGCTACAGAAAAGAGGATAGATTAAATCAGGTGTCAGAGATTATTGTAATGTTGAAATACCAAATTAATCAATGAGACTCACAATTTGACAGGTGGAAACAGTACTGATGGTGGTGAATACTAATTACTAAGTGTTGATAGTCCAGGGAAAGTATCACTTACAGCAGCAATAGTAATAAAAGGAATCATATGTTGGACATTTTGCTGCCATTTCATTCTGAGGTACCAAGGTAAATGAAAAGCATTGATATAGTTAGCTGTTGGCTCAAGACAGTATCCATCTGGAGCACTCTGGCTAACACTGTTTTGCACCTGAGATATACTCCAATTTAATAAGAAGGACTTCCCAGCACATTTGGTAGAACCTGCCCTTCCACCTTCCTCAATCAATTTGCCTCACGTGAAATGCTGCACTGTTTTTCTTTCTGTATACTTTGGACTGTTAATATTTGGTTTTTCCTCAAAATTGTTACAACATACTAGGGAAAATATTTCTGTTTTTGTTTTTTTTTTTTGTTTGTTTGTTTGTTTGTTTTTTTCTTCTATATTGTATCTGTTTCCGTCAGAGTTCTGCTAACGAATGCTTTTTGTCTCAGTATAGCCTTCGCAAGCTTTAATGCTATAGTAACCATCCTTGGTCCTCTTCTAGCCTCATATTTAGAATAAACTGGCAACAATTTTAGGTTTAAGTTCCCAATACTGTGAGAACAGGCACTGTAGCACCTCAGTGCCTGTGCCTTAATGTGCAGTGTAATGTGCAGGATGCCAGAGTTTACCAAATCACCTCCAAACAACGTCTAAGTCAGCTAAGGCAATCTCCATGAGCAGTGTTCTCTCTGGAGCTACGCAATAAAAAACACTGTGTGTTAGTGGAAAGTCTCAGGTTCCTCCTTTCCTGGCCCCTTTTTCTTTTGATATGCCCTGTTGAGGAGTCTAGAGGAAGAGTTTCCAGGCCCACTAAAAGCAAATAAGAGGCATGAATGCCATAATAACAGGACATAATGAGAAGAATACAGGGTTCCCTGTGGATGCCGTGTGCAGTATTTATCCTGATACAGATCTTAGATAACCCAGTTTAGTTAAAATCTCTCTTGAAGAGAAATCAGAGGTGCAGTTGATGATAAACTCATGTAAATGGAATTCACCACTCTAAACTGTAAACTGTCTTAACCTCTTCCCAATATTCACAAAGGACAGAGCTTAATGACTTATTTTTACTTATATCATGTACCACTGAGATGTTACTTCTGAGAGTAGTGGTTGGCCCTTTTATTCCGTATAGTTACGTCTTTTTATGTATTACATTCATGGTGAGACTTCCATTCTATGCAAAGGGATATCCAAGTTCAGTTTCCTAGTTCAGTTTTACTCCAAAGGTAATAAGATCTATTGACAAGACCTGTACCACCTTTCACATCTCTCCAGTAGACATCCTATCTGATCTTATACTAGAGGTGATCATCAATCCTACTGAGTTGGTCAAAAATAAAATCAAACTCCGCCATATCAAAAATTAATTTTATTAAAAAGAAGACATGGCTTGCCTGCATAACTGTAGGAATAACTCTTGTTTGTTGATGGTGAGTATGGGATCAATTCCTTCCTCAAACACTAATTACATTAATGCAAAATATCAAGAGTCTTTGGAGCAAAAACTATGAGGTCCTCCCTTGCCTCCCCTTTGTACTCAGAAGAGTTCCTGTACTTCTCTTCCTATTGTTTTTTGTTGGCTCAGCTTCCTGTCAGGGATGGCAAAAGGAAAAAATATTTTTTCCCACATAACATTTTTTTTCTGTGAAGACATATTCTCAAAGACCATAACTGTGTTCCAAATCATATTATTGTAAATTGGCATCACTCGGGTTAACCAACATGTTTATTCTGGCCTTATGATGCCGTTTTGAAAAGCAGAATTCAACAAAATGATTCACTTTTAAAACCAGTAAACATTTACTTAAATATTTCATTTTAACTTATATTGGTCTTACAAGTGAGATGGGGTTTTTCTTTGGCACCGACATTCAGATGTGAGGCAAAGTAATAATTGGTAATACTACTATGTTAGAGAGACTTATATTTGAAAGACTAAGTCCATTTCAGCTAAAGTATTTCATGTACTAATATAAGGAAAGGTAAAATAGCTTCTCAAAAAGAATGAAACCTTAACAAAGATTTCAATTACACAATTTAGTCAGGTCTCTACAATTTTCTACTGAGGTAGTGTCCTGGTTTGACAGGTAGTAATCAGCCTCTTAAGGAGGTCTCTAAAACTTCGACAACACAATGAGTGCACAGTTGAATCCAAACCGTGATAAATCCACCCGGGATCTCATTGCAATTCTTATTATAGCTGTACCAAATGTGCCTGAGCAACTGAAAAAATCAAATAAAGTCCTTGTGTATCTCATGGGAAAAACGCACCAAATGAAGCCCATAAAGGGTAACTACGTAGAGCAGTATCATATTTTGCTGTCAGAATATCTTCTCAGCTTCATAAAAAATCGTATTTTTTTGTTTCTTAGAAAATTGCCATCTCACAAAAGCATGAAATTATATGAAGAAAAAGAAAAAAAGAAGAATTAATGACTGGATTTTGTGTTACAGAAATCAGGCACAGGAAGCAAGGAAGAGTTTTCCTAACATGAGTTTGCCTCATAGAAGGAAATATGTTCTCAGACACTATGACTTCAGTTCCTAATCCTGGTGTTCTATTTCAGACCAATTTCTGTTTATGTTTAATCAGCTTCCTAAAGTAAGAAGCAAAGATCTGAGCTTTTATTTTGTTCAGAATGAGAGGACTGTGTGAGGATAAGTAAAAAGCAAAATCAAATTATATACTCTACACTCTTGCTTGCCACATATTTTAAAAGCACTAACTTCAGTGGTGCTTTGTTAATAATAACAGCCTAAGATTGTCCATGCGGCATTTATACAAAATCAATATTTCAGAGGAGAACAGGTTTTCAAGTGATCAGCACTCACTATGGGAAACCAAGTTTTCAAAAGAAATCAGACTCTCATTTACGCACCTAGGTATGGACTAGCCTTCTAAAATTGCTCACTTCTCAGCAGCAACCACCGCAATTCCAACAGACAAATTTTCAAAGAGTTCTATAACCTAAACATGAGCTCATCTGAACACGCAAGATGAAATCACATCACCCTGGAAGTCAGTGGGGATTTTGCCACTCATTACAAAATATTCAATCCAACAAAGGAATTTCACCCCTTTAACCAATTTTGGTTACTGTGCTTTTTGAATATTTCTGGCTTTGGTGCTTTTATCTGAAGATTCCCCAAACATTTTATGAATGATTCTCATTATGATTCTTCATACTAGAAAAGAAAAAATAATAAAAAAGAAGTAAACAATAATAATCCTGAAGTATTTGAGCTATGAAATCAACATGATTCCATAGAAATGAAGTGCAGCTTTTTAAAATGGATTAAGAACCTGTCTTATTGTCAGTAAGATACTTTTCCTTTCATATAGTAAATGTTTCAACAAAGCTCTATAGAAACATATGACTCAAATTACTGGTTATATTAGAAAGTCAGCACGATCCACAAGAACACAGAGGTTAACAGTGTCATCATAGTGATGGTAGACAGAGAACCTTATTTTCCCAGAACAAAAAGGCATATCAACAGTGATATGACACACAGCAGTGCTAGAAATGAAATCTCAACAGAGAGTAACAGATGAGATGCAGAGTATGGCTTCCTGGCAGTGTGCAAGCAGCAATAGCCATGGACACACTAGAATTACACGTGTTTCTTCCCACCAGAATCAAAGACTATTTAATCTATTTCCTTTCAGACTTAATTGTAAGAAGCCAGAATCTAAAACAAGCTCTTCAAAATATTGATGAGTTCTTATTTATATATATTGGGAAGTTGGCATGCGTATGATTGATTTTCTTTTTTTGCAATAAGCTTGAATGGAGCTCCAATGAGTCCTGAATCCAATTACAAGTCATTCTTTCACCCTCTTCCCCACCCTCTCCCTGCCCTGCTCCCTCCCTCAGTTGCTATTCAGTGAAGTAATAATCATTTTATGCACCAGACAACTAAACTGCTTGTATAAAGCTGTTCTGTGGGCAGGTAGCAAGAATGAATCTGAGCCAGCACCCATGGTTCCATTATAATTGATACTTTTTTGAACCCCTCCTAGTACATGTTATTTCAGTACAGTTTCTAGAACTCCATTTTAAATCTTCCACTTGGGTGTTTTAAATAAGGACTAAACTTCAGGAAAATGGCAGTCCTGATGCCCAATTACAAAAGAAATCAATCATGTGTCATAACCGGAAAGGCATATACCACAGCACACTGAATTGCTTACAGCAGGACGCAGTTTCAGTTTCATCAATAAATCACTGGGGATTTTCCTCTTTCTACAAAACGTAATTCATGAATGAAAACATTCTTGAAGTTAGTTACATGCATTGGAACTTTATGGCTTGAGGTTCATTATTTTATTAAACAGCATGTCATTAATTACCACTGGCATGTTTCTCCCACATATAGTAGCTGGAGCTGCGTTTCACAGATGGGAAGCTGTAAATTCTGAATCGAAGATTAAAGACTGCAAATGATAGCTTGTGTTATGACTTTTCAGAGCATTACAATGTACACAAGACCACTACACTGCCTGATGCTGTGTAGTATAACTTTACCAATTTACATTCATTTGCATCTTGCTACAAACCTTCTGTTAACAAGCAAGGTCAAAAGAATTCTCTAGGGAATAAGTTCAGGGCAAAAATATTTCTTCCTAAATTTATGGCTGATCACAGATGTCTCACACTACATAATCACTCAACATAAAATACATTTAAGATATATACAGTGTAGTTAAGTCTTTGGTTTCAAGCTCTGTAAACTACAAGTATTTTGTAGCACAGTGAAATCAGTATTTACATTTAAAAGTCCTTCAGAAATGTAAGGAAAAGGTGACAGAAAACACTCAGCATTAAGAAATTACTTTCAACTTTCAGCCTTATCAGATGGGTGTGAAATTTTTGCCAGATAGAAATGGTTATTTAAATATATATGTACAACTTCAGATTAGATCTTCTGGTTCTTGTCACTATTTTGGTCCCAGTCTATATTTGCTAAATGCAGCTGTGAGAGATGGCTTTAATGTTTCCTTAATCCTATATTTAGTTTAAACAGTAGCACAAACTACAAGATTATTTTACAGTCAGTGCACTCTACCTTGTTCTTAGATTCTTCACAAAGCCTTTCAATTTATTTCCAGGACCAGCAAACAACAAAATTGAGAAACACAGGGTCTTCCTAGCCATTCTAGAACATGTGCTTAGTGAAAAGTATTGAAGTCACTACCATAATCCATATACCAAATGGCAGAGCAAGGTCTTCCAATTTATGTCGGGATAACAACATTTAGAGGCAAAATAATATTTTTTAAAATTTATTTTATTTTTTCTTTCCTGTATGATTATTTGAATGTTCCTGAGCTTCATAATTTTTAAGGAACTGGGCAAGTTTCATGCATTGATTACTTGACCAGTACAATATTAAGCTGAAGGAAAGCTTGGTGACAGCACATGCTACATATCCTCTGAAGTAACTGACTCTTCACTACATCAGCATATTACCATAATTTTCAGTTGTGGGCGGTTTTTTGCCTTGATTTTAGAGAACAGGAAGCACAGCTGAAATCAGCTTTGTACTGATATACTTCATATTATATAGAAAGATAAAACAACTAAAAATTTTATTAAGTTCTGCAAACAACTCTTTCTTTTATAGAACAAGTGATTTGTCTTTGATATAATGAGGTACGATGCTGTACTGTAATGAATGGAACAACTTCAGATCTGGGCAACAGAACTAGATATTAGTTTTTTGTAGCAACTAGCTAGAAATTGACTTTTAAGCTCCTTTGAACTTGATGAAAACAGTTACAATGTCTTAATGAGTTTGCTAAGTTTGTTGTGCCTTTTTGTACTTGGGATGTCCATCAATGCCCAACTCTAAAACAGGGGGAGAGAGACCTTCTCTGAGTGATAAGTGTATGATCTGAGAATAGCAAGCCATCTTCTGTTTTTAAGCTCCCTCCAGACTGGTAAGTGATGGACTGCTTTACTATATCATGTCTTATTAATATAATTTATTAATCTAGTAATTCAGTTCAAGTTGGCACTTTATGTTGCCAAAAGGAATAAAATAAAAAGAGCATTGTGATAAAATATTATCATCTTGCCATTGCGGCAAATCTGAATGACAGCAGAAGTGAGATTCACACTGACGAACTGTTATGTATTGCACAGTGACAAGGTTACTATACCTTTAGGCCAAAAGACACACTGCACTGTAAAGGAAATATTACTCCCACAGTTTTAAAAATATTAAGCTATGCTGTATATTTGGACTGCCCTGATAACACAGCCTGCCTGTCGGTGATAAATATGCAGCAGTTGTGAAGTTACCAGGTTGTTGAATCAGTCACGGGCATACACGGACATTTCTGAATTTCTTCCTTTCTCCTCAGCCCGCTGGTCATTTTTGAAAATAGGAAACAAAACTTGGAACCGTATGGACTATGCTATTTCTGTCTTGATTTTTTTTGCATGGACCAGAGTGTCAAAGAGGTACCCTTTTTTTTTTCCGTGCAAAAACCAGAGGCTTCAGTCTCCAAATCTGGGAACCTCAAAGATCTGCAAAACCACTGCACAATTTTCCAGAAAAGCAGTAGAGTCTGCATACAGTGCTAAACATCCTCCAGAGTCAGTTGAAGGGAGCCTGAGAGCTTTCAGACTTTTTGCTGGTGAGTTGAAACTAATATGTGGTAGAGAGTCCATGTACAACAGAGTAACCAGAACCTTCAAATGGCTTATGGTTTCGGTGTCCAGATGTGCAAACCCCAAAGCTTTGAAGTTGACTTATATTAGAGCTTCCCGGAACCGTGATTATGGTACCAAATGTGGTGTTTATTGTGGATACTTCCAGTTACTGCTGCAGAGCCTGAAGCACCCAGAGGACCAACACGAACTCAAATTTCCTAGTCGTTTGGACCCAGGGATCATATTTTATTTCTGAAATACTGTCTTCCAGTGTTTCCTGATGTGAATCCTCTTTAGAACTTTTACTGTGTGAGGGGATTTTATATTTTTATTTTTTAACTGGAACTGAAATGATATCCAAAAAATGAAATTAGTTCCGAAATGTAATTCCTTCCCATGCAAGTCATGCAATCCTATATTTATTGTACTTCAGTAATTTCCATGTAAACGAAATGAGATTGTGCACCAATGCACCATCCTCCATAAAGATTTACCTGAATTTATTTTCACTAATGCCATTTCTTTTTCTTTTTTTTTTTCCTTTCGAATGTTCACTTAGCACCTCATATGCCCCAATGGGACCGTCATTTTTTTCCAGGTTGCAAAGGTTGCAAAGGGATTTATTTCCACTGACTTGACTACACTGCAGACTATAGTGCAACACAGCTAAGAGGAGCTAAGAGGCTCATAAAATTGCTTTGTTGGGGGACTGGAAGTAGCCCATAATAACCCAAATCCTTTACAAGTTAATTATTTACTGTGCTTACCTTCATGAAGCAAAATACTGAGCAAAAGCTACATTAACTCAACAGCACATGACTGATTCGTACTAGTTTACTATCTGTATGATTGCATGGTAGACTTAAAAGAAGAAAAAAATGGATTTAATTTAATACTTGCATTTTTTCTGCTGTGAATTTGATATTTTCCTGTTATATGTATATTGTTTCTTAGTTCAACTATTACTCTCTTTCTCTCAAAACATGAAGTATGTTTTTAAAATTCTTTCAATATTAAACAGCAGGAATATAAGAAACACAGAATTAAAAATGTTTATCCTGACCAATGCCTGAAAAATATCCATGCATTTGTGGGGCTCCTCTGCCAAGGAGCGGGGGGATATAGTTAATTACCTGATCAGATTTTTAGCTTAATTTCTCCTATAGTTTATGCACTAAAACCAAATTCGATACTTGTAATTTACTCATTAAAAATAAAAATAGTGGTTTTAATAGGAACTCTAGTAACAAAACTACTGGGCTTCTAATAATGACTTGGTGAAATGAAAAATTACCAAAAAACAGGAAATCATTTTACTGACATTAGAAAGCAGCGTGAAAGCAGTGAGTTTTACTTCACAACATGACTTCTGTCTGGAAATCTTTCATAGGAAAAATCTAATGACAGGAATCAGTAAATTAATTTCATAGGAAGCATTCACAACTCCGCTCTTATTCACTGACTTTCCTGAGCCTTCTACTATGCTGAAAAGTAGGCAGCATTATTTTTCCTTGTATAGATTTGAGAACTAATGCTCTTACAGCTGCTGCTCTGGCTAACCAATTAAGTCTATTAACAAAATGCACAAGTTGTATAATTGCAATTAAATGTGTGAACAAAGCAAAGACCACACATTGCCTCAATGAAACACACCTCTTTAGGAGTCAAAGTCTAAAAGACGAGATGTTCCCTCCTGTAGCTGGGTCAGAGGGAACATACAACATCCATATCCAGAAGCTAAAGAGAATGTCACAATGTACAAAGACCAAGGGCTTTTATTTAAAAATCATTAGGGGGAAATTACTACCTCACACTTCCTTTAATATCTTGATGATAAAAATTTATATTCTGATGGATGCATAAATCAGAGATTAATTGGTATAAACAGTCATATATGTCAATGGTCAAGAGGTCCACATGGAACACAGACCATGCTCTGTTTCTCTAATATTTGATCAGGTAACTACTTCACAGAGAGGTCTTACTTCCTCCTCCAATATTTTTTTACCACTACACTTTCTCTAGAAGTTTTCTATTAAGAATGAAGGGCAGATAAGAGTCCTGGCTGCACAAATCCTTTTCAGCACATCAGAGAATTTTTGAAGTCTCATAAAATGACCATGGTGGCCCTGAAAGTTATTTTAGGCAGCTCAACACAGCAAATGAAGCAAACTGAAATTCCTTCATAAATGAAATACTTCAAGTTTGAAATGACAAAGCTTAGAGTATCAATTCATTACTTAAGCTTCTACATCACTCTTGGTGGTAACTCAATGGACTAGAAAGATGAAAAGCACCGTGTGTGCTAAATGTTATTCACACTGCTGGTTTCTTTTCTCTTCTGGGTCAGACTTCTGGAGTCAACATAGAATAACACTTGTGTATTTCACTCCTTAAATCCATATCTGTTCTACTTTACTTAGGATTTTTAAATAACTAAGTAAGTAAATAAATAAGGAGCTGTTGATAGCCCCTTTAACCAATAGTATTGACAAACTTCCTCTTTTAAAACACATTTTTCTGCTGTCAAATCAAATCATCTAAGAAAATAACACTGTACACTTCAGTAGAAATTTAAGTCTGTAATAGTACAAATAACTTATATCTATATTACTGCTTGCCTCAGAAAGTAGATTTGCAATAAGTCTAATCCTTGAGAATTTATTTGTAGAAAATCTATCAAGCGTAATACTGAAAACCCTCTATCAACATCAAGCATTAAGCAAGACCTGTCTAAAGCATATGTTGACAAAGTCAAGTCTTTTTTTAACTAAAAATTACTTCTTTCTGACAAGTCAAAAGGCATAGCCATCAGAAAGCATAGCCTCCAGAAGATTTCTATTTCTGGGCAGTGCAAAAGTGTTTTTCTTTAATTGAAACAGATAAAGATTTTTGTTGAGCTTTTGCATTCTTCAAAAAGCTCCTGTCTGTTATCTGTCTATAACAGATGATTAGTCACTTTATTTTCACATTTTTCAGAAAAAAAAAAGGTGTACCTCTTGCTCATGCAGTTCAGTATGGGACGATATAAGTAATCAACATGTGCATTAAGAAAGCATACACACACTATAAAATTTGGAATTATTTGGCTACAAAAGACTATTTTAACTTGCCTGTTTTTTCAATATATTTTAAGAAAACTTACTTTAGGTTTGTCAGTATATTTTAAGGACACATGAACAAGAGAGAGCTGAAGAAAATTTTAGGAAGTCAAATCAAAAAGGAGAGGGTATTGAGTAGCAGGAAATCTATTGTTAGATAATTACAGTGACATTAGGGAGTCTGCGGTTGATAGCTGCAGTGGCAGAGGCATACGATCAGAGTAATAGAACTGTGGAAGAGTACAGATTTAGTATCTGCGTGGAATTATTGAGGAAATAAGTGTCTCTAGATCTACATGTTTGACACTATATATTTGCTTTAGTTTATATGAAAGATTGGGGCTTATTATACTGCAATAGTGATGGATTATTTTAATTTAAGATAACTATCAACCACTTCAAAAGGTCCCAGACAATTTAGGTGGAAAAAATCTCTACTGTGAGTAAAGTGCATACAATAATAAAGCTGTTTATTGTAGCTTTTACCATATGCCATAGAACAATTCAGTTAAAATAATTGGACTATATCATTCAAATACCAGAGATTCTAGGGAATAGAATTATCTTGCTCATCATCTGTGTTTTGAAATTGTTTGACATAACCAAATTATGACTAATTCAAATACATAACATACTTTACACTTCATTTTCATACACCTATACCTTCATCATTCTTTTTTCATCCTTTCCCTATTTAATTAACATGTTAAATTTTTGAATGGCTTTGGAATAGCTATTAGTATATAGATAACTCTACCCACTGAACAGTGAATTTATACCAAGATGTTTTATGTACAATGCAGTATTTTATATTTAAGAACAAAAGATTTTAAACTTGAATTCGCCTTTGAAGTTGCAAAATAGCAACAGTGCAGTTGTCTGGCTAAGTCCTACACCTCATCACCACAGTCTGTCCTGTCATCTTAGCTTTTCTTGTTAAACTATTTCTTAACTGTCTGTCTGTGTATCTCCCTCTTTACCCAGTGTGTGCATGTTACAGGTCCCAGGCGACAGCTGGTGGAGTCAGAGCAGGAAGATGTGAGCAGCTTCATTGCTGGTTGAACCTGAAGATGGGCAGGTGGCAACCACACCTCTTAGCCTGGGCAGACATGCCAAGTACATGGTCACTGGGATGAGGGAGGTGGCTGAGAGCTTTGTACCATTGCTGAGGTAAGAGCAAGAAGAAGTTATTCTCAGTGTTCAAGATACCTTTAATACGGAGTTAGCTGCCATGTCCTGTTACATTTAATACAAGAATGTCTATCAATTCCACAGAAATTCCTCCCACTTTAGTCTTAGTTACATATTGACCAAAAATTTGACACATCAGTTCACCTTCACAGTATGTATTTAAAGCTTTATACTTATTTATAGGTATGAATAAAACAAACAAAACAAACCCATAAAAACCCCCAACTAACAAATAGTCTATTAATTTTAAATCCATATTAACATCTGTGGTATCACATTTAAGCATATAACATAATCCTTGTGTTTGGTTCTGAACGCTGAAGACGTGCAGAAGAAAGAGTATGAGAAAAATAAAAGCACTTATACTACTTTTTTTCAAAGCTATAGTCTGATTAACTGTGACTTCATGAAGTGTCTTTTTAAAGTATCCAAAAGGTATTAGATGTGGGGAAAGTATACAAAAGAAACAGAAATATTAATCCTGTTAACAGGATGTTAATCCTTCCATGTGCTGAGAAAACACAATTACTAGATTACAATAGAAATAATTACTGAAGATACCAACATAACTAAGGCAGCATTTTTTTTTTTTTCCTACAAAAAGCTAAAAGGTCCTAGTTGAATCCCAAGTGTTATCTATCTTAAGGAGAGTATTCCAAGAATATTACATGCAGGTAGCCACTGAAGCAATGAGATTTCAAAATGTCCTTCAGATATTCTTAATGGAAAAAGTTGATTCCTCTACGAGACTGTTAAATCTCTGAACATTTAGTTCAGCACTTAAAGAATGGGAAGACACAATTACTCACCACCTCCAAAACAGCTAAATGAGTTTCTTACCCTTTTATATAATCTTATAGCAAAGTCATGGAGAGAAACCAATTTCTGGGCATTTACTGCTTCATTTGAGAGTCTACTTTATCTTCTTTCATTTTCCTGATAATTTATTTAGTTTTCCAATGTTATGAAAGGTGTGTTCAACAGACAATAGTGTTCCCTAGAACTTGACAATATCATTCCACAAAATGACCCTATGTGCACTGGAGAAGTAGAACTTGGATATAAAAATCTCATTCTAAAAACATGGCAAGCTCTTTTCTCCTTTACTCCCATTTTATTATCTAATGTGCAAATAGTTGTGCAAAGAATTGATAACAGAGAAAACAGAAGAGTTGTGCACTCTGATCCGACATCCTGAGTGGCTTAGTGCAAGCAACTCCAGCTTAGACACAGATAAAAAAGCCTGTCCAGAGGAAAGAATTTCACTGTGAGGGCAGGTGAGACACTGGAACAGGTTGCCCAGGGTAGTTGTTGGTGCCTCATCCCTGGAAGTGTTTAAGACCAGGCTGGATGGGGGTTTAAGTAACCTGGTCTAGTTGGAGGCTGGAACTAGATGATCTAGATGATCTTTAAGGTCCCTTCTAACCTAAACCATTCTATGATTCTATGATATTTAAAGCCATCTACTCCTGATTTTTCAGAGGGCAAATATACCATAATAATTTCACATTGATCTCCTTGGTGGAAGCAAAAGGATATAGATAACACAAATTATGTGTCATCATCAATACCAAAATCTACCAGATTAAATCTTAAAAAGGAAAGGTCTTAGAATTGTTTCATTGTGGACAAAACATCCTGTTCATTGGTCATAAACCATTTCATTCAGGACTGCTTGCTTTCAGATATTTGGGTCAGGGGTTTGGAATAGTGGTCTCATCTTGACCCATTATTTCTAATCATTTTTATAGTACAGAATCATAGAATGGTCTAGGTGGGAAGGGGCCTTTAAGATCACTGAGTCCAACCATTAACCTAACACCGACAAAACTACCATTAAACCGTGTCCCTGAGCATCACATCTACACATCTTTTAAATACCTCCAGGGATAATGACTCGATCACTTCCCTGCACAGCCTGTTCCAGTGCTTGATAACACTTTCTGTGAAGAAATTTTTCCTAACATCCAATCTAAATCTCCCCCAAGACAACTTCAGACCATTTCCTCTTGTCCACAACCTGTTACTTTGGAGAAGAGAATGACCTCCACCTTACAACAACCTAATTTCAGATAGTCCTAGGGAGCGATAAGGTCTCCCTTCAGATTAGTGTCTTCCAGATAGTAGTTGTACAATTATATTAAATTACTTCATTGGACTTGTTTAATAAACAAGCACTTTTTTTCTGGTCAAATGATGGGAATAAAACATTTCATTTAATTTGAATGAAAATCAAAACGAAATAAAGGTAAGGATGAGGATATGATTTCTCCTCTGTAGACAAAACAGCAGGGTAAACACTAAGGAAAGATAATATTGACAGAACAAGAAATGGACATGGGAATGTGGCACGAGAATGAATTTCAGATAGAAATTACAGGCAGGACAGCAGCATATTTTGTTGAGTATTTAAGAAACAAAAACAACCGTGAGAGTTTGAGGTTGATAAGTCGTATTCTTCTATGTAGTTTATGTTGGCTATTAATCCACCTGACTGTTGAACATCATAAATCTAGGTCTTTTTTTTTGCCAGAGAGAAAGTGGTTCTCTCTCTTCTGCCGGTGGATGACCGTTCTGTAAATTCACAAATGAACACTGAAGCTACAAATTGTTATTCCCTATTTAAAATGAAACCAATTTCACCCCCTATTACTTCCCTATTGCTGCAGCAGCAGATGAAATTACGACTGCGCAACATACTGTTCTTGCCTGGAGCTTGATGCTAGAGGCTAATAAATAACTTGTATTTCCTCTCCTATAACTGATAATTAAAAATATATATTTGTTATATTTTGCTTTAAGAGACTTTGTTTCTTTGAGACATCCATCCTAAGAGGTTATACCTGTAATTTTGCTTAGTACGATAGTCTTTTCTATATGTATATTTGTGATAGTTATATCAAGCTTGAATTTAACTACAGTTTGTGTAAATAAATAGTCTAGCTTCATACCACTGATTTTTCTTCCTGTCATTTATGCTTACTGTACTCATCACAATGATGTCTTTGAAACAATTATCTTTAAAGTTCAGAACTTCAAGAAAAACGAATGAACACAGCTTGACAACCCATCTGGGCCAACTCCAGAAAATATATTCAAGAATATTTATTTGAAGAGGAGTAATTTTAATGATAGTATTTGTTGCTCTTCCATGAGTTTTTAAAAGCATTGGGGAATGTAAATGCTTGTTTGTAAGAACGTTTATGGAAAATTGTTGAAAATATTCATGTTAATATTTATTAAGAGGAATACCAAGCTAACTCTGGTACATAATTTAAATGTATTTTTGCAGTGTCATGCATCACCAAGTCTAAGTATCATGAGCAGAAATCAGTTAAGAATAGAGAAAATCCATTATGAAAATTTTGCTACAACTGAAATGATCAGTTAAAAAAATCTGATCTAAAAATCTTTACTTAAAATAAAACAGAGGAAGAAGTTCTGGAGCAGAGTCTGTGAAGTGAGAAACTGTTCATGAGGTTTGGTGAATACTCTCACACAGTCTACCTCTTGCGGTGGAAAGCAATACTTTTTATTGGTGCATTGAACTCTTCCCTCCAGTAGCATGGCTTCAAAAGGATTACAGATGAGAAACAGAGTGTAACAGCCTGTAGAGTTTTCCCATTCCCTGTGTGAGCACCTGAGCAGACACCACTAGCAACTCAGTTTTCTCTTCTACTTCTGGATAGCTGTAAAAAGACAAATCTATAAAATCAACAGAATTAATATTAAAGGTTAAATTTCTTGTCTTACAGAAGACAGCTAAAGCTAACTTGCCTTTCCAGTAATGTTTAATTATCAGCTGGAAAAAAACAGGAACATAACCATTAACTAGCTGGAGGATCTTTCCTGCAAAGCAAATATTCTATATAAAAAATGGACTACTCTAATACTTGTGAAATCAGCCACCAGGATTTATACAGCCTACAGTTTGTGCCAACTAAACAAAGCCTTTCAAAATTCAACTCTGTGCCACTTAAAAATGGTAGAGCAGCGTTCTGCTGTAGTAATGAAAAGCATTCAACACCTTGGCTTTTTTGCTTTGGGCAGATAAGCATATGATAAATGGAGATATATTCACAACTTTGTGTTGTGAATATACCATTATAGTGGCTGTTAAGACAGAACTAAGATCCTCTTGCTCGTTATAGGTCCTACTCACTGAGCTATGGAAAATCTCACACATTTGATGTCAGTACAGGACCTCTGGCACTGAATTCAGCCATTCCTATCACCCTCAGCTGTGCCAGCTATATATTCAACCATTTCACTAGAACACGTTCTCTGTTATCACCAACTTGTAATAGTAGGTTTTAATCAGACGGTTCATGGATTTTTACTAAGATGTTTTTCTGATATTTTCATAAAGTAGATCATAACTGGAATGCCCAAAAACCTGAAAGATGTTTTGGAAAACAAATTGCACTTCTTTTGTGTTTTTTAATGTACCACAAGCATCTGAATTGAGTGATTAAAGCATTATGGAATTAGAATTACAAGATTGTCACTCATTTACATCTGTATTGTTTTCATCTGTATGTTTGTAAGCCACATTTAGGGAACATTGCTAACACTGCTATAGCCTGAGGAGCATCTTGGCTCAAACTCAGCGTGTAAAAATCCATGAAGCGTTTTGTATACTAAGTTGTCTCTTATAAAATCCAGTAATACACCAATCGAAGAAATGAAGAAATATGTGCCTTGAAAACCCACCAGCAAGTCTCCTTACGTGGGTGTGTTATAGTACATACCTCATACCATAGCTGTGTATATTGAAAATGGAATATTCAAAGATAAAAGCAGAAATGTTCGATGCACACTGATCAAGGATAATTTTTGTAATGTATCACAATTACATAAACACCTGTGCTAAACGACTTTGTGCTGATAATGACTGGGAGCATGTAGAGTGTTCAGTACTGCTCAAAACGTATAATTTCCTACTATTCAAAATCGTCCCGTTTTTTTTTTCTCCTGCTATTCTCTTCCAGACTGCTAAAATTTCTTTATGCCTATATTCTAGGGTAAACATATAGATTTTTTTTTATAAAAGTTATATACAGCAGATATTTGAACAGTCCAATTGGCAAGCTTATAAAAACTCAGCTGTGAAACTGGCTGAATGGAAAAAAATCTTGATAACCTTAATCCTTACCTGTTCTACCTTGTTTACCTTAATACCTACCTATGTTTCAAGAATTTTACTGTTATTACTCTCACGAACAGGTTTATTGGCTGCAACTGCTTGAATTCTAAAATAATTTTACTGAAGCTGGATGATGTTCTCAAATACTGCCACATCAGAAAAATCTGGTCAGCTTGCCGGGAGGTATCTCCCAGCACAACCAGCCAGCCTGTGGTTACACTCGAGCTGTTCAGTGTTGTGTTTACAATGTACAGCTGCAAGTCAGGCTTGTGGGTTAAAATCCATTCTGCATATTTTCAAGACAGCAACATTAAACTGCTTATGTCTTCTACTGGCAAAAACCATTACAGCACCTGCTTTTGAACTGCTACATTTTGACATACAGGAATACCATGTGTACTCCTAACCTGTCAGCAGTATAGATAGTATGATCCTGCAGAGTGAAAAGAGAATATGCCAAGATTTACCAGTATGTAGACAGTTTATTACCTGCTGGAGCAAGCAGCTCAGCTCAGATCAGTAGTTCACACAGATGATGTTCAACAGCTTTGTAACATCCAGCCCCCTTCCTCATTCCTTTTATTGGTGATGGCATAATACAGCTTGTGGTGTTTCAAACGCTTGATTCAATCTGAAATAGTTTAGAAAGGTTATCAGAAGTATGTTGCCTGTTTCCTGAGTAAATTTGGTGGCCGCTATGGCATTTCATAGATAAAGCAACATCCTTTCCATCTTCAGCAATATTTTTTTTTTTTTAACAGTTTAGGGTATTTGACACAGTTGAGTTTTAGGTTGTACAGAGAGTAACACACACACACACCCTAGAAGTATTTCACAGCAATTTAGGTAAACTGATTGGGTACAAATCAGTTGGCTTTAAGATTTTTATTATTTCATGATAGATGTACTTGACTTTCGCCAGTTAAAAACCTCACCAGGTTTAGGTGAGGTTTGGGTTATCTGTAGATAATCTTTATCGTCTATAACCTTGACTTCATCACAGAATCACAGACTGATATGAGGTTGGAAGGGACCTCTGGAGATCGTCTAGTCCAACCAACCTACCAAAGCAAGTCCTCCTAGAGAAGGTTGCACAGGAACATGTCCAGGTGGGTTATGAATGTCTCCACGGATTTAGACACCATCACCTCTCTTGGCAGCCTCTTCCAGGATTCTGCCACCCTCAAAGTGAAGAGGTTCCTTCCCATTTTTAGGTGGAACTTCTTAAGTCCAAGTACAGGCCCGTTACCTCTTGGTCTGTCACTGGGCACCACTGAAAAAAGACTGAGCCCATCTTCTTGACACACAGCCTTTAAGTATTTATAGGCATTAATCAGGTCTCCCCTCAGTCTTCTCCAGAACAAAAAGACCTAGGTCTCTCAGCTTTTCCTTGTAAGAGAGATGTTCTAGTTCCTTAATCATATTTCTAGCCCTTTGCTGTACCCTCTCCAGCAGTTCCTTGTTCTTCTTGAACTGGGGAGCCCGGAACAGCCCACAGTATTCCAGATAGGGGACTCAACAGGACAGAGAAGAGGGGTAGGATAACCTCCCTTGACCTGCTGACCATATTCTTCCTGACACACTCTAGGATACCATTGACCTTCTTGGCCACAAGGGCACATTGCTGGCTCACGGTCATCTTGTTGTCCACCCAGGTCTCCCAGGTCTTTTTCCACAGAGCTGCTCCCCAGCAGGGCATTCCTCAAAAGGAGACTGAAAAGGAAATATTTTACAGCCCCTTTATGAGGTTAAATAATGTCACTGGATGAAAGTATCTCTTTTTTCCCTTTTTTTGTTTTGTTTTCTTTTAGGTTTCCTTTCACTTTACCAAGTAATTTGGGAGAGATTTTCAAAAGACACAGATGACCAAAAGCAACTCATATTAGCAGATTACTGAAATATTTATGCTTCTGAATAACTTTTTTTTTTTCATTTTAGTTGCCACTTTAAACAAGAAAAAAATGTCCTGTAAGAAATAATAAGCATAACGATATTTAATCTTACAATATTAAAAAATCTCACCATGAAGCATTTGATACTGTTACCACGGGCAGCATTACTACAGGAAAATCAGAAAAAATAACCTCTAGAACTGATAGAAAAATTAAAAGATAAAAATATGTTTGCTAATGAGATGAACGAATTAATTCAAAGAATATAATCAATGAAGTGATACTTGCCTCATTCGTCTGCCTGCCTCTTGCCATTATGTCATATGGTAGACTCAGCACTTGGGGGAACTTGGACTGAAATGAAAACAGATTGATTGAGTAAGAAGACAAGTGTACTCATGGCAAACCCACCACAGACCAGGTTAGTAAAACTCTGAGGTGAGAGTATTTGCTAATTACTTATTGTTGGGGTTTTTTTCTTGTTCTCTTTGCTGTTCTGTTAAACTGTCTTTGTCTCAACCCACAAGTTTTGCCTTTTTTCTTTTGATTTCTCCCCTCGTGGCCCAGGGTGGGGAGGTGTGATTTGAGAGAGTGGCTGCCAAGTGGTTCTTTGTTGTCATCTGATGCTAAACTACAAATTATGACAATGTCACTTTTTGAATTTAATGGCCTGATTCTTGTCATGTTCCGTGTACAATTCATGTTAAATTTATAGTCTTTTGGATTTTAGTGTTGTCAGAGAGATGTATTTTTAAATATCCTGGAATGTATCAGCCAAAAAAGATGAAAATGCAAAAGGGAAACAGATTGGCAGGTAATAACTGTGAAAAAAGATTGATTTCCCTAGCCAGGAACTTAACAGCTAAATGTGATCAATACAGGAGCATCATGAGTTTCCCAAAGAGTTAGAGGTCCTTCACAACAGTGTGGATTTAGTGTATAAAATGATAAACCACAAATATATTGTCAGAATACAATAGTCTTAGCTTCAAACAACCAAACCAGTTCTCACAGAAAGAGAACTGGAGTTTGAAAGGAAGGAAAAAGAAAACTATGTGATTTCTCCAGGATGATACGGCTGCAGGTTTTCCTCATGTCTCACTGGGCTTTTCACTATTTGTGTGTTAACTTCTAGGGCTATGTCCCCCAGTGCATGACTCAAAAATTCCAAGTTGCCTTTGAATGCACCTCTAGACTTCATCCATTTATGTGGCAAACACAACATATTTTAAGAATATGTACAACTGTATAGACACAACTATATCTAGGGTTTTGTGATGTATTCACTGCAACAGTCTGGAGAAGAAAAACAACTGGTAGCACTGAAACAAATAGTACCCTCATCTACCTTACCTTCTGTGTAGCCGCTCAGAGACTTGCAACACTTATAAATTGAACTTGCACTTGTCAATATATAATTATTATTAGCCTGCCTTGAATCTAAAGATGACTATAATGAAATAGTGTATTGAATAACAGTATAGAAGTGTTTAGCATCATGACAATTGCACAGCCAAACACTATACATAAGCATTTTATGTAATTATATGAAACAAGGTGACTAGATCACTGCTCTCACGTTTAGAGAGGTTGTAAGTCTCCTCTACATCAGGACAGTTTAAAAGTAAAGTGGTTGTGGTAAGAAGCCAAACTACAGTTCATTATTTTTTTGCCTAAACTTCTTTTTAAAAGACTAACATTTCTGCCCTATGAAAATTAGTCATCTTGTTCAGCCTTCAGGTAATAAGATATTCTAAAAATCCCTAACAGTGTATGAATAAACTCCTAAAATACCTCTTAACAAACAGTATGCCCCACAACACTTTAAATGCATTTTTCCATCTATGATGTAGAAAATAAACCAAGTAAGACCAGGTCAGATTGAGCTTTGAACAATTTGGTCTAGTGGAAGGTTTCCCTGCCCATAGTAGTGGGGTTGGAACTCACTGATCTTTAAGGTCTCTTCTAAATCTTACCATTCTACGGTTCTACAAAATAAGAAACAAGCATAGCACATGCAATCTACCATCTTCATTTAGCTGTCCAGTATTTGGCTTCTTTAGCAAAGGGTTCTGACAGTAGATGTAAATGAAAGCTTTCACAAATTTCTGTTCACTGATTAAAGAAAACAGATTAAGAGGCATAGCAAAAGCAAATACTAAATGCCTGTTGCAAAATACTGATTTCATGGTTGCTGTGTGTAAGGTTTTTGATAATGTCTTATGCATTGGCATCAAGAGTGCCTGTTAAGATTTGTCTCAGAAACTGCATAATACACGATTTTAAACTAGAACTGTAATGGAGACTTAGTAAGAACTATAAAAATGACTTGGTTTTTACATGTGACTGCCAACATGACATAAACCTCTTTTTAATATGCCCAGGGAAAAAGCTAAACGTCTGGAATTAAGTTCACAGAAGTTATTCCAAAGTGATTTTTTTTTTTTTTTTTATTCTACTCCTCCTCAGAAATATGGCTCTATTAATCTTTAACGTACTGTTGCCTCTTACACTGTGGCTTCAGCTAATTGGCAACATTAGTGAAAAAGAAATATCTTCCCAGAAGATGAATGTAAGTTTTATTTCAGCATATTTTGAATCTAGGATTCTGGGAGGCAAAAAAGAAGTCTCAAACATACTATTGTTTAGAGACCTGTGGTGGCTTATTTGTCAAGGAGACAGAAAGGCAATACCATAAAATACCATGCAAGAGTAAAGATTGGATTTTGGCTCCTAGATTTATTGTTATAGTAACAGTATTGTGGGTTTTTTCTTATCTGTACTCAGCATAGCAACTGTCACTAGTCAAGTAAGGAAGAGCCAGTCCAGAAGCTGGATGAACAGTGAGCAAAGATGTCTTTGTATTTTGTTTAGCACAATAAAAACAAAATTTATTATATTAATAGATCAGGAAAACTGCGTGATCCCCATCTTTTCAGCACCCTAGCCATGGCAGAATGCCCTCTGAGTGGCCACACCTGTCCTTACCACCAGGAAACACCACCACATATATGCATACATATGAGGTGTAGAAATAGGCCTGGATATTAAAGCATAAGGTTATGATTTTATACAGGATTTGAAAGGCCTATGTGGAAAACCATCAGTATCTCAAAAACTGGAAGTACTGACTGTGTTATGAGTAGATTTATAACATAGCATGTAGCCTGGGATCAAAAATCAAGTTGCAGAGCAGGATTATATTTTGTATGATATGGAGTGTTCTCAGGACACTGGTACACATCTGAAGGTTGTTTCTGCCTTGGACTTACCATTGAAGCACAACGTGGAAGAAGAAGCGGTAGAAAAGAAAGCTGAAGGAGAATGCTTTTTTAAAAGAGGACTTCTACTAAACTAAACTTTATTTGATTGTTTATGAACACAGTTTTGGGACTACACATTTGTAGTAGATTTGTAGTTATACCACATGCTGGCAAGGTGGTGCTAAGGGACATGTTCAGTACTGGACAATAAAGCATTCCTCATCACCCTGTAATGTACAGGTTACTTTCTCACAAAACATTGGTGCAGATAATGATATGATCTTTATGTTGCTGTAAGTCAAGTCCAATCTATTATATTCTTCCTGTCCTGCAGTAACTACATCACATGGGTGGAGAGGCAATGATGGGTGCCTTTTACTGTTTAATGTATATTTTAAAAACATTATTTGTAATAAAATATACTCAGCAATTTTATTGCTCTGTTACTTCCCATTAAAAATTACAGGTTGTTACTAAAGTAACAGTATGAAAGATGATAGTCAGACCCACTGGCATCATTGACCAGAATCATCTGGAAATGCTCTGCCAAAGAAAATACCGCATTTTTAAAGTCTATGCTACCAATTTGATGCATGTCTTCACAATGACAGTGAAAACAGAAAGCTAATCCTAGGCTTCTACAATCCACAGATGCGAGGAATCCCTAATTATGTGTCGGTTTAGTGTCAGCCATCAGGTTTCAGTAGCTTCACTCTAACAGAGGGAAAACCCAGCTCCCACAGTTCTGATACCATTATGAATTTTCAGTATTGGTGTTGCTTTGAGACCCATGAAAAAGCAAAATCTATGGAATTCAGTGCCATTATATAATAAGATATGAACATCTTACCTGTAAGATAGTTGAACACATGCCAGAGAGTAATATTGACTGAAAGAAAAAGCAAAGAGAAATACTGAGAAAATAATACGTTATCATCACTCAAACTTCAGTGACAGTATCAGCTTTGCGCATCCCTACACTTCAGTTTATAGTATCTAGCACCATTGAGACTCATTTTGAACTATTCCAGGAAACATATAAAATTTTAAGAACCAATTTCCAGCAGTTTTGTGGGTTTTACATCCAGAAGAGCTTTTTTGATCCTGAGCTGCATAATTCAACTGCATGCTGCAGTGCATAGGCCGTTCCATCTGCCAGAATGGGTGTGTTGTGAAATCAAGGATTTAATTTGATTGATAGTATAGAATCTAACCATGTAACAGCCTAACTGCCATTGAGTTTTACCAACATTGTGGCAAAAGATCTTTTTCATTTTTTTGAGAGGGATTAGAAGAAGAAATATGAGGCAGTTTTGGATGGACTTACTTTTAATTCTTTTCTAGTAGGAGCAACAACCAAAGAAATGCAACTTACTATCTAAAATTGATACAAAAGAATGAATCACAGAATCATAGATTGGTTGAGGTTGGAAGGGACCTACAGAGTTCATCTCACTGCACAAACAGTGTCATTTAGAGATAGTTGCTCAGGAAATCTTTATGAAAAAAGAATTAAAATAAGTGGTTTTTTGCAAATTAATTAGAAGCTTGTTTAAATTTGTGATGATAACATGACAAAAAGTATTAAATCATTAGGGTGAGACTTACTTTCATGTTTCACTTCCCAACTACCCCTGTATATTAATTTTTTGCTTTCAAAATGTGTTTTGATCTGGAAAATCTAAAGAGGAGATCAGAACTGAATACCTATGTTTGCTTAAACCAAATCCTGAAGTAAAATCTGGAATGTGAGCTTTGATATTACTGCTACCAGCTCCTCTTTTCCTCAGCAGAATTCTTGGGATAGAATGAAAAATAAATAAATAAATTGATACTATTAAGTGCATGAAACTTGAAATCAAATGTTTCTCTCTTATCTGTACTGAGTAGTTGAATTGCTTGTGTATCTAATAAATTAGAAAGAATCTCCAAACTCTCTGTCACTCAGATAATTCGTGTAAAAACGTTAATTGTCAGGATCTGACATGTCTTAAGATTTTTATATTCCTTTTCATGGAGCTAAAAGAGTCAATATGAAGATCATGGAAACAAAAAAGCTAAACAGCGTGCACATGTATGGGGTGTGGGAAGAGTAAAGTAGTTCCTTAGCTAGAGGAAACAGTATCCCCTCAAGTAGAAAATAAAAATCATATCCCTGTTTACTCTGTAAACACCTTCTCACACTTATTAGTCCTACTTTTATCACCACTGATCTAGTACAAATGCAACAAGGATTAGGAAGACTTCAAATACCAAGCAAAATCCAGGTAGTCAGATGAAAACAGGAAAGAAAAAAAAAGCAAACAACGCCAACAGATTTAAATTTTCAGCTCCCTTTTAAAATAACATAATTTATCATCCTAGCATTAGAACTACATTTACTATTTTTTTCTTAATATCTTTGGTACTTTCTATGTATTTCTTGTAAGATTGCAAGTTGTACATTGTCTATTTCTTCTGCGAGCCACATTTAAGCAGTCTCCACAATAAATCTTTTCATCTACATCTTTACAGAAATTCAGGAGTTTAACTGCACAACTACAATTAAAAATGTATTACCAAGCTCCCAGGTAGTTTTCAAAGACCAGCATTTGTCCACTTACTTCTTTCAGTCTTCTGAACACTACAGACCAACATGGAAACATTTGAATTTCTTGTCCTGTCACTCAGAACCACTGAAAAGATTCCAGCTCCATCTGCTTTCAACCCACCCTTCAGATACTTAGAAGCGTTACTAAGGTCTCCCCTCAACCTTCTTTTCTGGCAAGAGTCCCAACTCTGTCAGCCTTTCCTCATAAGGGAGATGCTCCAGTCTCTTAATCATCTTTGTTGCCCTATGCTGGACTCTTTCCAGTGGTTCCCTGTGTCTCTTGAACTGGGGAGCCCAGAACTGGATACAATATTCCAGTTTTGCCTCACCAGTGCAGAGTAGAGGGGGAGAATGACCTCCCTCAACCGATTGGCCACACTCTCCCTGATGTAGCCCAGACTATGAAATAAGTATTTTTATTTTCTTATGTCGAAAAAAAACCCCACAGTTTCATTCCTACTGTTTGAATAGGCAATAGGATTTCTTTTTTTTTTTTTCCCCACAACTTTTTATTCTATTAATTTTAAATATAAAATTCTATTTATACATTATTTTATGTAATATGGTGACAGGGAAGAAATACAGCTTTAAACTTATGTTCTGGAAATTCCAAAATACTGGCTTCTATAATACATTAAAAGGACTATGACAACTATCTAGAAGAATGCTTTGTATGTTCTGATTTGTGACTCTTGAAATTCACTCAAAAGCTACAAATTACTGTAAACTAAGCTATAAATAATCTAACTCATATTTCATATGTTCCAGTCTTAAGTCATTATTTCATTATCAAGTTACAAACTGTTCTCTGGATTTCCTCTCCACTGTACTTGCCTGCAAATGCATTGTGACAGACATAATTGTACCCCTAATAGACCCATAACCTTCATTATTAAAAAATTCAAACATATATGAGGGAAAGTAAAGAAAATCAGTTACTGTGAAACAATTAAGGGAAAAGAAAAATATCATTTCCCTCACTAACTTTAGCCCTTTTAGAGTTTGGATCAAAAATATTGTAAATACGTGCCTAAATTGACTTCAATAGTGTTTGGGTCAGGTTTCTACAGGAACATTAATACTCATGCATTAAAAAAAATAAATAAATAAATAAATAATAAAAAAAAATTCTAAAAATGTTCATACTCATTCAGCCTTTTTGTTTGATAGTATAATCAAAACTAAGGTCCAAATAAACATATTAAATTATTGTACCAAATTATCTTCTGAGACCAATTTTATTCTCGTTGTCACTGTAATCTGTTGTGATGGACAATAGCTGGCACATAGATTGTTACAACAAAAGAATTTGAGTTTTGCCACTGGCAAATTCAGTTCTGCTCCTGGTCAACATGCACATGCATGGAAAGCCATCATTAGTAATTTGTTATTGCATTTCTGTCAAGAAATATATATAAAGAGTCAATCCTATTATTCAGAAATAGGCTGTACTGAATTCCCAACAAGTTTGGGTAATGAAGCTTGAATGTATTTGTTTACTCATTTGGTGGCTACATACTTCACTTTGCACACCAGACCTTTAAAGTCTAATAGCTGTTTAAATAATAAATGGATTCAATATGTTATTTCAAACCGTTTTTTTCCTGTGCCCTAGATAATCACGGTCTTTAGATATCAGTATGTAGGTTTTCTCTTGAAATTCAGACATGAATATCTTAGGCAGTATTCATAAACTTAATACAGTTTTGTGTTGGGGGATTTTTCCCCTTTTTTAGATAGCCTACTTCTGCGTTTAGAAATCTTACAAGTTTTCAAGGTTTTCATAAGAAATGAGAAATAATTTTTTCTAAAAATTTACATACAAATACAGACAATGAACTAATGCAATGTGAACATTAACTGTCTTTGTATGATTCTTCCTGATCCTTTTTTTTGGTAATTGTTGTTCTGATACTGATTTTTCTTCATAACATATGGACATAATAATAGAAGATGAACCAAGAAAATTTGTTTATTATATATAGCAGAAAGGAAATGAGAACTCCTGATTATAACTTACAACGGGGACAGGAGCATATTAAATTCTATATTAAGTCGGAGTTGCTCTCCCACTATTGTTAAATGCATGGCTAATTATCATGGGACATTACATCTTGGTGTTTATCAGTTTCTCACATGCATCCTCCCTGCTTTTGAATAGTTTTGAGATTCATCACAGCATTTTAACAAAATCCTCTGCCACAGCTTCTTGTTGGAAGTCACCAGTAACTTTGCTCTCAAATGGGATTTAAAATACACCAACGTGATTCTTTACCCCACTGTGGATCAAAGACACTGATGATTTTCTTTTCTTGATTTCACATTTGCCTAAGAAAGAAGAGAAAATATATTCTTGTAGTGAAGTACACCCAATGCATATTTAATGAAAGAAGACCTTCCACAGCAATTAGAATGAACAAAATTATGAATGTAGCAGAAAGCAAGTATTTGGAACTACGTACATGGTCTTGAAAAACAAAATGATAGCCATCATCTTTCTTGACTCTTGCAATACATATTTTAGGATGCAAATCCATTTACAGTAAGGAGGACAGGGGGATAATGAAGATATAAACTCATGGTGGTTTGTGTGTCTGTGAGAAAGTTGACAGGAGCCTTGTAACTGGGAAGCCGCAGCCAGATCTTTCATGAGGTCTGCTTTCAGATGAGCCTCTAGCATCTGGCTCACATGAGTTGCAGCCATGTTGTGTCATGTTGTGCCTATGGTCTTTCCATGCCACATATATTTCTGTAAGAATAAAGCTTTTCTTGTAAAGCAAAATTAAAACCACCAAAAAAAGACTTGAAAAATATTTGTGACATATAGTCACTATGACGAAGTAGTAACTTTTTGTCTTCGTCCATAATTTAATAAAATAATAAATGTTATCAAAATTGCTCAAAAGTAAGCAGTAGATTAGATTGTTCCTCAACAATTGATTTATTTCTCAAGCAACTGATTTTATACCTGTTTAAAGGAGGTTATTTTAGCCTTTCAGGTCCCATTAAATTACATGGAAGGCATATGTCTGCTACATTTTACACAGTTTACAAAATATGTGAGCAGATTTTCTGACATTTTCCCACCAAACGACAAAAAAAGTACAGTTAAAAAGATGAGAGAAACCATATTGACACAAAATTTATTTTTTTACAATTTTATGAGATGTTTAGTGATGACATGACGAAGGTGCCCAATACACTGTGCAGTTCTAAATGTGGGCTTTTCTGCTTTGTTTTCTCACTGACATAGAAGGAACTGATGAGTAACTCAGCTGAGAGAAATTTATCTCATATTTGTTTGATGAACAGAGTCTACTTAGTTTTCATCTTGGAAGTTAGAGAACAAACCCTGTTTCTCGACTTGGATTGTACAAATTTATCATTGGTGGTATATACAAGTTCACATTTGATGTAGTTTTTTCCTGTCAGAAGAAAACAGTGCTAACAGAGGCCAAAAGGCAAATGAGATTGAAAAGCTTTGCACATTGAGATTCACAGCTGTTAAGAGGGAATGGCTCTCTTCCATCAAACACTGGGGACTTAAATTTTTTTAACTTTTCGTCAGAGAAGCAGTCACACAAATTTTTGTCTAACTACTGCTTTATCTAAATATTATTGTGCTCAACAGTAAAAATTATAAGAAGTATCATCTGTGTTTTGGAGCCATGTAGTTGGACTGTTCAGATTCATAGCACACTCTTATTAACCTGGTTCAATCACACTAATAAACTCTGAAAACATTAAAGGAAAGCAAACCCATTTTTTCCTATAGGAAGCTAACGCTTAATCAGGAGTGCAGTGCAGAAGCCCTGCATTGATTGGTGCTGAATAACAGCTACTGAGAAAACAATTACTTCAAGGGGTCATTTGACATAAAGAAGTGATGGGGAACAAATGCAGGGGAAGTAAAAGATGTAATTGGTAAATGGGTCCACTATGTGAAATTGATTAACGTTGTAAATGACTTTGGTAAAATAGTTCACTGAGTTGGAACCAATGAAGGACAATGATAAAGGATGACAGCATCTCATGTGCACTTTGTCAAGTCACTGTCATACTTATAAATTCCTGAATGAGAAGACTGCAGTTGCCACAGCCTCACAGGCAGAAACAAGAGGAAGCAAATTCTGTGTCATCAAATGCAAGAGGGAAATGCTGTTTTCTTTAGGGTTGAGAAATGTAATTGGACTATCAAAGCTCAGGTAAGCTCACTGTCTTCTAGGCAATGAGCAAAAAATAGATCCACTCTTTCCTGCCTCATGGAATTGCTTTTAAATTAAAAAAACCAAACAAACAGTCAAACAAACAAAAAAAAAACACAAAAAACCCAACCAACAAACAAACAAACAAAAACCAACAACACCAAAAACAACTTTTAAAAGAATTATGTTTTTCCGTTACAAAGCATGCAGTATATATGTACAAGATCCTTTCCAGTAGTGTCTAGTTTCTAAAAGTGTTTGTTAAGAGGGCAATAATTTCTTAAAGAGCAGCAGCAGTGGAGTTAAAGCCTTAGTCGCTCTTTCCATAGCTCCTTAACTTTAATTTCTTTCTTTAGCTTCTGCAGAATATTGGCAGATAATTTGCAGGTGACTGAATTTTAAAATTTAAACCATATGATTATATTTAGAGTTTAAGAGTTTTCCTGTATGGGTTCTATAAATTATAAACCATGCTTCCATTCTAATTTTGGAGCTTAGCTAATTTATCTATAGCACAGTAAGAACAGCCAAATCCCAAATGGGCTACCTGAAAAATGGGACAAAAGCCCTTATGACCTTGATTTGTTACAATGATCTAAATAAATCCCTAAATTAAAATGAGTGAGACGCAATATCAAACTATACAAAAGCATATACAGAAAGATATTCTTAATAAATTTTAAAATTAAACCGGCCTTTATTAGAAAACAAATATAATTTGCTGCATCTTCTGTAGCTATTCTACCTAGCTAAATTTAATGGGATATTCTGCTACAAGGCAGATGCAAAAGACGCTAATGTTATAAAGTGATCTAGCTATTAACTGCATGTTCTGTAAACTCTGACTCAAAAATGATATGTATAAATAACAAGCTGAAAACAAGCAAACACTACAATTATATTTTCATTTTAGCATTTAGATAGCTATTGCAGATGGACAGATGATGCAGTCCAAGCACAAACTTGATTTCCAGAAGTCTGATTATGATTCAATTAACCCTAACATAGCCACCAGGTGTTTCTTTCCTGATAAATCTAAGCAGATATAGTAGACAATTATGTTCTTAACAGACCTATAATGGGAAAAAGCAGAAGGGTTTGAGGACCACAGGTGGTTCATTCTGTGAAGACCTTCAAATTACAATTTAAAGTCTACTTGGTTCAAAGACCAGAGTTTCTTATTTATCTGTCTAGAAGACTTTTAAAGAATGTAAAAAGCCAAAAAGTAAATGTTTTAATTGTATTTTAACTAAAAAGACCCACAACAACATAACACACGTCCCCTCCCCCTAAAGCTCCCC
>VXBW01005133.1:239559-338231 GCA_013400375.1 Thinocorus orbignyianus | reverse complement strand
AAAAAAAAAAAACAACAAAAAACCCCCACCAAACATCCCGCAACCCAAATGCAAATTTGAAGCAGCCTGACAAATAAGACACTTCTGAAAAATATAGCCTGGCTTAGAAGGCTTGTGCCTTTTCGTTTGGCTCCAATTGAACTTCCCCTTCATTAAGCAATAATCTTTATAGTGAATTCCAATAAAGATGAAAAAAAGAAATATCCTGAAAAGAATGCATAAATAATTCTGGTTGCCTAGCTGTGGCAATGAATTCCTGTTTGTTTTGCCAATGAAGGGTGAATGCAACCCTTTGAGCAAAGGGGAATTCATTATTCCTGTGACTGAGAAATGATCCACTTAAAGAACCTAATTGGTTTCACAACAGTGATTTCTTTCAAAGCAACTTTTCCGGAATAAACAACAAAAAGAAGACAGCTCTTTGACGAGTACAGGGTCTACAGAGTACATTTGCCTTCCCATGTTTTAGCTTTAAAAAGAAAATGTCACATATACCCAGGACAAAGGAACAAAGATCTAGTATTTCAAAAGGTACAGAAATATAGCAGGTCTTTCCACTTCTTTTAGCTTTCAGTAAAGCTGAATTTCAATAAATATAAGTGTATGCTCATGACACTTGAACTGTCAGTAAGAAAGAAAATACTGTACTGACCACAGTTTTAATTCTTTTCAAGACTGATCATTAGTAACTAAAAGCTACTTGAATATTTTACTATACAACTGAAAAGTAAAACAACGTTATTTACCAGTGAGTGTTATAGAATAGATTAATCAATATGACCAATATGCTGATGCAAACAGAATTCTGTCATTTATTTTTAACCTAATGAATTTGAATATGTGAAAAAGAAACTCAGACACACAGATAGATACAGACAGTTCTCATTTACATCTCAATGGTTATGCTGGAAGAATAAAAATAATATACTGGTTGTTTCATTTAAGTGCAGAATCTTAAGCTTTTCTGAAGGTAAGGTGTGGTTCAGAAACAAATCTGATTCAGGTTAACAGGTGTATATTTATTTACTTCAAAATGAGCTTCAGAACAGGCCCCGGCAGAAAAACAAATTCACATTCAGACTGAAAGAAAAATCTGCCAGTTGTGTGCAGATGATTTAATGTTATTTTTGGAGTTAGAATGAGTGATATAAAAAGAGTTAATACATTATTTACACATTGCTTTCAATATGTGACCAGTCCCTGAAGAATATAATTGATATAAATACTGAAATTGAAACAGAAATTTTTCCATCCCTGTTACTCATTGTACATCCCTGTTATTCAATGGACATGTCAATGCAGAAATAATACACCCAAAGCAATAAGAATAATCCCTGTTTTCACAGTGCAGCTCACTGTTTCCGTTTGTGCCATAAGAGAGAATAAGTACGGCATCAAGAACAGACCACAGCAGTCATTGACATAAAATCTAAAAATTACGTAGTGGGATAGCAATTTGTATTCTATAATACACACAGGCATGTATGACACACCAAATAAGGTATTAGTTTGTCAGCATAAGCAAACAATGGTTTTGCTCATCCCATAGCTGATCCAATGTCTTTGACATTCCACATATTTAAATTAAATTATTAATTGCTTCAGAGGTTTCTTCTACCCTCTGGTCTCCTCCCTGAACGTGTTAAAAATGTATGAAATTTGTCCACTGCTGACAGGAGCTCCAAACCAGAATAATCCTGTCAGCTAGAGATGGGCAGGTATTATCAAGGTCTTATCAGGACAATATCATGACAGCAGATATGTCCTTTTGCCTGTCTCACATCTAAAAAGCTGCTAAACTGTTGAGTAGCTTAGTATTTTCTGAGCTTATTGCCAGAAAACTCACAGAAATAAAAAAGTTGCAGATATTTATCCTATTTTGTCAGTTATTCTACATAACTAAACTGCTAAGCAAATTGTCTCAAAGACACCTGTACCTTGACAGTGGATCAGCAGTTTGTCCCAAAATGGGTCTAGCTGATGGTTATTTAAAAGTACATACACCAAGAAACTAAGAAGTTCAAGGGAACAAAATGTGGCAGCAGTTTAGCATTATCGCTTATCTCACAAACAATTTTCCCCATTCAGTTGGGTATCTAAAGTTCACTAAGACCTGTGAGACCAATGTGGTGAAGCAATCAGCTAGAGGCACAATGATAACTTCAGGACTATATTTGAAATATACCGAAAAATGCCTGCACTAGCAATTTTGTCTGATATACTGCTTATTTAGCATATTCTATGTATAGGCCTAAAGTTAATGAAACTTCATTTCTTTTTATACCTACTGACAGAGCATTCTACTAAGGAATAGCTCTCATGCCTCAATTATTCTGTGACTGAAAAGTACATCTGCCTAAATAGTTTTTAGTAGCACTGTAGCCATATTAATACTTCTTCAGTTTTCATCTTTTGCAATAGTTATACCAGGACAAATGATATACTGAATATACAGTCATTATAATTTTCTTTCACTTATTGTCTGCATTTTTATGTAGTTCTGTATCAATCCAATCTTTTTGAGTGATTCTCTAGTAAAAGTTTACTAAGTTTTATGATAGACTGGCTTGTGTCTTCACCTTATCTGACTTGTTTTACGCTTCTTATATTGCTTTACGCGTATTTCCACTGCTTTCAGTCAGTTGCTCACCTTAAATATGATGTTTACAGTTACATCTTTGGAGAAAGTCTTGCTTCAGCAGACAGATGAATCTGGTTATTTAAGAAAAGATACTGAAACAATGCTCAAAAGCAACAAGAAGGTAAACATCTCTGTATGACCATGTATTCTAAGTATTTAGCTGAAGTCCACTTCAATTGGTATGTCAGCCAAAGATGATACCTTTTCAATGACTACTTAATTAATGTTTTTAAAAACAGGCCCCTGAAGGCACCATGAGTTGCAAACAACAATTGAGTTAGGAAGATTTTCCAAGTTGGCTTTTGTGCAAACAAAACCATTCCCCCCAAAAGTGAAATGTTTTGCTTTATCCTCAGTGCTAAGTAATTAAACTAAAACATTTTAGCTAACAATCACTACCTAAAGGCCTTGTCATCAGTTTCCATAGCTGACCCGGCATATATTGTAGGAGTCTGACTGTAGCTGGGTGTTGGACTAGACAAGAATTCCCTATACTTTAAATCACACTGTATTAAAGAAACATTAATTACAGTTTTATTTTCATTATACTTCCACATAACATGGGATATCTTAACATTTTATTATTATTAGACTAACTCTGATGATTCAGTTTAATAACAAACTTAATCCTTGGCATGTAGCAACTTTTGAATTTTTTGAACTTTGGAGTTATTGTTTGGTATTTGAAATAGAAGTCTGAACTCAAGTATAGCTAGACTTAGTTTCAGATTTTGTTGGATAAATTTAAATAGTTCTTTTCAGTCTCTCTCAGTTTCCCTTCAGATAGTGAACGTCCCAAACTTTTAAAGTAGATTTGAAATCCCTTCATAATGGAAGCTCTATAAGCATGAAATACTATTAGTAACGTACTCCAATTTAATATGCATAATAAATGTTTCACAATCATGACACCAGCTCACACTCATCTAGCATTTAACTGGAATAGAAAGTAATATCACAGCACCAATTCATTAGGTGTAACAGTGGCTGATGATGCACAGTCCATTTTATTGGAACTAAACAGAAGTAAACAATTTAAAATACACTTCAAGTCCCTCCTGGACACTTGATTAGCGGAGAGACACTAAGTATCATCTGTCCATCATGAAAACCCAGGCAACTGTGCACAATTAAACTTTCAAACAAACTGAAGTGAAATCACATTGCAGTGCAAACACATTATGCAGTAATTAGCACACTTACTGCACAGAAATATAATAAAGTAGCTCTCATTAGCATGCTCTGATGAATTAAAAATCTTCTTTTTATTTAATACTGTTTCACAGAGTAATGAGCAATAGTACAAAAAGATTACAGAACAACACATTCAGCTTAGCATGCTATGCAAGGGATGTGCATAAAGTCAGTTTCCAAAAGGCACGTAACCTGGTGTTAAACGTTAGAGATCATTTTAGATAGTTAAAAGACAAGGATTTTTCAAAAGGACTGAGCTCTTAGGGAAATTAGGTGAAATTCTATAATTAGTTTTGCTCCATAAGCATGTTAGAGGACTTCTGTTTACATTTGCAGAAGATTTTGATTTACAAATTATGTTTTGTGTCTTCCTCCTCCAGGAGTTAGCACATTTTCAGCCTCCATGGAAATAATCTTCCCAAAGCAAATAAGACGTGCCCAAATATTTACTGAATTATATACAAAATACATGGCTTTTATTTAACTATTCCCTAAGTAAAACTCCATTTCCTTAAGAAAAATTCTAAACCCTTAAATCTTGCCTGTGCAAGACAACAGACAAAACTATGGTTATAGAATTAAGAAAACACAGGAATCAAATTCTTCAAATGGCACAATGCAGAGTGGCACAATCAGTTAACAGAAAGATCCAGAATACTAGCTGTTGGAATAGCTGCTAGAAAAAACTGCCTGGAAAAAAATAAAGAAAAAAAAAAAAAAAGAAAATGTAAAATAAAAAGAAAATGTAAAAGAAAATGAAAAAGAAAAAGAAAAAGAAGAAGAAAGAGAAAAAGAAAAAAGAAGTATTATACAACTATATTTGTTGCATTTCATGGAGAACAAAACATACCTTTTTCCCTGTAAGGGTTGAAAATAAATGTGACTGATCCCTGTCACCTTCCATAATTCCTTAACAGATGGAAAATATTAAAAGATATATCCATAAATAGTATCAAAATTAGTTACAAATCACATTATATGTAATAATGGGGGAGTAACCCTCTCAGCTTTAAAAAAGGTTGATAAACTATGCTATGATGGCAAGTGTTACTTAGGTGAAGGCTGGAAATCATCTGTATTACCACAATTCTCACGGAAGTCCTATGAGCTTCACAGGTTTACAAGTTTCATTATCTAGAATTAGGTGCTGTGAGTATCTATCTTTTTAATCATCAAACCACTGCAAAACATATCAAACACAATAATTTTTATTTTCTCTTGTCTATTGTGAAGAGCAAATGTTTTTTACTGAACCATATTGGCTTTTAAGTACTTAGGCTCCAAAGTGATAATTTTCCAGTACTAATTAAATGTAGTTGGAAACAATTGCAGAAATAAACAATACAAACATGCTTTGTAGAAAAGAGAACCGGGAAACAGTTTCGCTCCACCAGTATTATCTACAGACTGTCATACAGAATGTGTGTCTACACAGTGCTTAGAGATATGACTAAATTTTTTTCAGTGCTAGGTTTACGATTGGACTAGGCAATTCTATGATTTTATTCTGTGATTCGATGTTCCTAGGTTCCAATAAGGTTCATGAACAGGGCTAAAAGCCCTTCCAAGAAAAAGTTGTTCATAAATACACACCCTGTAATTCTAATAAGCTTCTCATGCTTATTAGGAGCGTTGTCATTTGTTCTCCTACAAGTTGAAACTCACTCAGATGCGATTATCTCTGAAGTATACAACCTGTTGATCCCTGTTCTGCAGAGACATTAATTATCATGAACTGTCACAACAAGTCCAACTGCTAATACAGTTTATGCAGATTTGCTTCACATACGCTCTGAAAGACAGAAAATTCCCTTCCTCTTACCTGGTTTACTATGTTAAATAACACCACTACAGAAAGACAGAGCCTAAATATGAAGCTTTTACTAGAGGGACTTATTTTGTAAAGCCAAGCATCAAACAAAGAAAACAAAAACCCTTCCTTTTTTTACCTCTTTCAAGTGCAAGAGTATGTATAAAGACACTGGGATCAAGAAAACAACTGAAGCAGTAAAAATATTGTAAAAGAGAAAACGTAGGTTCCTGTAAGTGAGGACAAACGTTTATCTACTGTGATGACACAATATACTGCCTGAAGTAATTTACTGTCTCATAGTGCATATAAACAGGGATTTAGGGCTTCCTCTTTTCAACATTAATTACTTTGCTAGAAAACACATTTGGTCTTTGGAAAATTGCACTATCGTGCATGATACTATTCTCAAAGTATCATCCTTCTAATCAAAGAAGAAACCCCAAGGAGTTCATGATCTTTATCAATTTGCAAATATGGCCCACTAAAGGCCCAAATCTGTTCCTGTTTAAGACACACAAAAAGTATTATTGGTATCTATGCAATCAGGCCAGATCCTACAACGTGGGTTTTTTCTGTGTCCGTTTACAGAAGATACATGAGGATAGACTTGGTTAAAAGATACCGTTCCAGTTCATCAAAGGCATCTCTTTTTTAAATTTTATTTGAGGCCAGAATTTTAATTTATCAAACAAAAATAATTCAAGGCAGGAAAAATCCTGTGGAAATCTTGGGGAAATGGGCATTCTTGTTGATTTAATCTTAATTACTTCTCAAGTCACTCCTACTCAAGAAGACCACTCCTCAAGGCTGATTTACTGATTCCTCAGTAATGATAAATTCTGGCAAACTGTACAGTGAGCATTGCCAAAACTTGGCATTTCCAGAACTTTTAGACACCCGGTCGTCCATAAGGCTCCAGAAACACGGGGACCTATATTCTGATGCTAGCCCCTTTAAGTCATGAACCTAGGTGCTCCCCAAATCTAATTCCAAGTCAAAGTCAGAGTCTGACCCAAGAATTCCAAACTTCAGTACTTTGTTCATGACCACAAGCCTAAAAAGCTTACCATCATGACTGCTCCAGAGTCCCAAATCGGAAGATATCAGGATCCTTCAATACATTTCATTTCAGTTTAGTAGAGTTTGTATGAAAATCCTGTCTTTGATTCAGGACCAACTTGGGATGTTTGATATACATATATTTCCATTACAAACAACAATGAAATGTTTTAAAAATAAATTTACTTTGCTGAAAATTTTCCTTAGGCAATAGTTTGACACTGATTCTGCTTTAAATAGAGTTTCTCAATTACTTTTGAATCTTAAAACACAGATAAAGGAGGAAAATTAGAAGGAAAGTAAGATATCTGTTTTAGATAAGGGAAGGGCGTAGGGCTATAAAAAAGTCACTAAAGTGCCAAAGCAAATGATAAATTTCACTTTATATTGTTCTCTTTAATAGAAGTTTTATAACAGTGCCAATATAATCTTGCTAAAAATATATAGTATGTCCTTCAGTATTTTAAAAATCAAATACCTCCATTACTATGTTGAGCGTGATTCCAGTAAAAGCTCATTCCAAATGGCTACAATAAGAAGAATCTATTTTTCCTGATGTTATACATCACTAGTTTTAGTTTTAGTCCATGCTTATCATTCTTTGACCTGGTTTCCAGACCACAGTACTATGTCTTCCACATCAGTTTCAGTAGAAGATATTCTTCTCCCCTACAAATCATCCTCATTTTGATTTACGTGTCCTTCCATTTTTATTGATGGTGAAATTAGCAGAGTCATGACATATATTCTCTCAGTAGGAGCTACCTTTTGTGCATGTGCATGCATGGTTGTCAAAGCTGTCTTTTATTTTTCCTCCTTTAATTTTAATTTGTCCTCTCTGAAAAAAAAAAAAAGAACTGTAAACTTGTAAATATTTAGAAGGTGCGTGCCAATTTAACCACTGGCATAGTCATGTTAGGACCAGTAAGACATAATGACAAAGTTAACGTGACCTTTGTATTTTAGTAGATGGCAATTCACACTCAGACTTTAATATCACAGTTGTAACAATAGATTTGTGAAGTAAACATCATATTTACCCATATATTCTACAAAGTGTAGATTCATGTCTGAAAACATAGTCATGATGATTTCAGTTTAAATAAGATTTCCAAATGCATCAAAAGTTTTCTGAGCTGAAGCAATGTCAACAGAAGCATAATTTTTCTCCAGAAAAATAACTCCTTCAAAATGTTAATTTCTCTCATTTTTGAGTTAATGTACAATCACTATTTTTACCCCACAGTAGCTATATTTTGCTAAACAGTATAGTTTGAGTTAATGTTATACACTGTAATATTATTTTTTTTTTAATCCCAAATATCTGTTCAAACCACAAGAGTAGAAGAGCATCAGAGCTCTAATTCAGATTGTTTGGATAACACTGGATTAAAAATATTCAAGGAAATTCAAACGTGCTATATGGACTTGGAAAGAAAACTCCACTTTGGATTGGTAGGAATGTGTAGAAAACACTTCTAATACTGAACATACAGACTCTTTTGAAAAAATATACAGTAAATAAATGAAAGGAAAATAAGCAAACAATCAATAAACAGAACATGCTTCCTGTCTGCTTCTGTACAGTGACATATTCTGTTCTTTTCTGGAAGTATTTCTAGTTACAAATATAAAGATGTTTTCCCTAGGTATATATGCAGCACTATAGCTACTGTGCAGTCTCTGCAATAGCTCAGGCTGCAGCTGCTTTAGGAATTCACCACTAAAACGTATGTATCTTCTATTCTTCTGACTGAGATATTGTTAATGCAGAGGTCAAATCCTGACATGAGATTACATATTCCACACTTGAAATCTTTTCAAAGGATTTTTGGTTCTTTTCTGCATAGATCATCTGTGAAATATGACCTGTGTAGCTTACTTCAACTGAACTGTAAAGCCAGAAGAGAAATAATTCCTATATAAATATGGTATAAATTGAAAAGTAATAAAGGAGTGATGGATATATACTAATGAGAAATGGTCATTGATTATATTAATGCTTACAGCAAGCCAATGTGATTTCTAATCTACTGTAGAGTCTCACCAAAAGACCTCTGAACGTAACGATTTTTGTTATTGCTCAGATCAAATTAACTTCTGTTTTATTTCCTGCTGAATCCTTGTTTCCTGACAGCTAATTAAAAAAAAAACTGTCTTGTTTTCCTGTTTCCATTAGGCAAACACATACTTCACATTTTGAATAAAAGGACTTGCACCAACAGAGAGAGATTGTGAATAGAAGTAAAGGACTTTGACAACTAGACCTGATTTTATTCTTTCTTTGTGTCAAGTCATTTCAGAAAGCTCTTATTTGCATAGTAATTGGAAGAAGAGAGCCTACATCTAACATTTCTGAGGGTTAATATCAAGAATATATGAGACCATAAAGTGAAAATACATGGTTGATGTGTTGCTACTGTGCCAGTGTGATGTGAAGTACATATGTTACAGTGAGTTGTACTAATGTGAATTAAGTAGGTAGCATTTCTCTGCCAGGGGTGATGTAGATGCAAGGAAGGAGAAGTTGGGTGGCTCTGGTTGCTCACCAGCTGGACCTGTTATTTGTGAAAATAGAAGAACTTGTGGGTCATGTGCCAGTTGGAGGCTATTTTGGTCATATCAGTCACAAAATTACCAAGTTTTTGATTCTTGGAGAAGTAAGGAGGGGGGTCATCAGGTCTGAAGTCTGAAGAGGAGACTTAGGTCTTTTCAGAAATCTGATTGACATAGTCCTCTGGAAAGCAGTCCTGAAAGGCAAAAGAGTCCAGGAAGGCTGGACATTCCTGAAGAAGGAAATCTTAAAGGCACAGGAGCTGGCTGTCCCCATGAAGTACCTTGGCTGAACAGAGAGTTTTGACTGGATCTCACGGAAAAAAGGAGAGTTTATCATCTTTGGAAGAAGTGGCAGGCAACTCAAGAGGGTGACAAAGGTTATGTCATGAGGTTATGTGGGGAGAAATCTAAAAGTGCCAAAGCCCAAGTAGAACTTGGCTTCTGTTGTAAGAACAATAAAATATGTTACTATAGAGATATTAACAACAAAAGGAGGACTGAAGAGAATCTCTGTCCTTTATTAGATAGAGGAGGCAAATTAGTGACCAAGGATGAGGAAAAGGCTGAGGTAGTCAATGCTTTCTTTGCCTCTGTCTTTAGTAGTAGGACCAGGTATTCCCTGAGTACTCAGCCCCCCTGAGCCCGTAGATAGGGCAGAGAGAAAAATGAAGTCCCCCATAATCCAAGGGGAAATGGTGAGGGACCCCCTACAGTCCTACAAGTCTATGGGATCAGATAGGGTCTGCCTGAGGATACTGAGGGATTCTTTGCTCACTGAGCCATTTTCCAGCATTTATTAGCAGTCCTGGATAACCAGGGATTTCCCAATAGACTGCAAGTTAGAAAATGTGATACCCATCTACAACAAGGACCAGAAGGACCATTCAAGGAACTACAGGTCTGTCAGGTTGACCTCAGTACCTCAAAGGTTATGGAACAGATCATCCTTAGTGTCATTATGCAGCAAATAAAGGACAGCTGGGCTATCGAGTCCAGTCAACATGAGTTCATGAAAGGCAGGTCCTGCTTGACTAACCTATCTCCTTCAAGGACAAGGTAACCCACTCAATAGGTGAGGGAAAGGCTTTGGATATTGCTTACTTGGACTTTAGTGAAGCCTTTGACACCATTCTCCTGGAGAAACTGGCTACTTAATGCTTGGACAGGCATTCCCTCCACTGGGTAAAAGATCTGACTTGATGGTCAGGTGCAAGGAGTGTTGGTGAATGGAGTTAAAATGGAGTTCAATCCAGTTGATGGCCAGTCACAAGTGATGTTCCCGAGGGCTTGGTATTTGGGCCAGTTCTGTTTAATATCTTTATCAATAATTTGGATCAACTGCACCCTAAGAAATCTTGCAGATGACAGCAGTTTAATAAGGCTAGAATATTATCTCTGAAGTTGCAAAACAAACAATTTTCAATAAATTTCAATTAAAATTAGGGAATTCACAAGACACTATTACCATTAGTTGCCTAGAGCAGTGGGAGCGAGTGAGTTATTTGGTTTATATTTTTCCTTTTCAGCTATTGGGAATAAGATTATTTTTAACGTCTGCATAAAATATAAGTGAACTGTAACATTCCTATAAATAGAAAATCCTCAAAGGTCTCTCACAAATTGCCTACAAAACTTAATTCTTAGAAACCAGCAGATTAGCAGTATATGCCTTGGTCCTATGGGTTTTTCTGTTTTGTGGTTAATTTAAAACTTTTGTACCCCTGAGGAAAAAAAAAAAAAAAAAAAAAAAAAGGTGGATAATATATCCCTGTTGTGCCTGGAAAATAGCTCTGCAAAGTTTGAAAATGATCTGATAGAGAAAAAATCTGGCTTGAATAGGGGCATCATATAATCAACACTATATTAATGTGAGTGAGAAATATATTTGCATTACAAACCTTGGCCAAAAATGATATTTATCAGGCATGTTACCAAAACAAAACAAAACAAAAAAAAAAGAAGAGAGGGAAACAGTTATGGTAGCAAAGTTTTTTGTTCACAAAGGGAGAAAAGAAAGAAGGAGGGAAGACACTTAAGAAGATACTGCTTGAAACTCCCTCAGAGCAGTCCCGAAGCAGCTAGATAAAGATGAAATAAAACATTCATGGGATTTAAGTATAAAAATTATGCACTCTTCTCCTTTCTGTCCTCCTCAAAAGAAGGAAACAAACAGCAATAATAGCTGATTAAGTGTGAGTATCACTTCACCCACAGTTGTACCTAAATATATCAAGGACCATGGACAAAAGAAGGCTATTGTAATTCATTGCACTGTAAGGCATATAATTTCAAATGACCTTCAACATTAGTCATGTTCTATTCTATGGGTTTTTTTCAAATTATTTCAGCAGATGAGGGCTTATGCCAAAAACTGAATTACTTTTTAAAATCTCTGTATGTACAGCTAATTCTAAAATAATGATGTGAATATAATGTATTGTTAATTGACATCAGCATTTTTCTTTTGCAGTTAAGCAGAAACTGTGCATTAGGAAATGAAGCCAGTAAAAAAAAAGTTTTATCTGGTAATTAAGACTCCATATTTTTCCATGCTTAATAATCATATTGTTCCTGCTGTTTTACCACCAGAATTAATCCAGCACTGATGCAGTGTTCCCTACAACAGACACCTTGCAAGACATCTCTTTTCAGAGCCATTATAATATAAAATAGAATAGTGCTGGTAAATCACATACCTGTAAAGAAAAGTGAAAAACTTTGACTCTTACCCATTTCATCTGTAGTACTTTGTGCACAGACCACTATAAACACCCCATCCCACAAAAAAGTAACAGGCACAATCTTACCAGTTTCGTTAGCCCTACATGTACGTTTCACAAAAACGAATAAAGAACACTCACAGGTTTGTTGTTCAAAACAGATTCTTAAGATGCCCAAACTACTTTTTACATATCTGAAGTCTGTGACCCAAAGCTTGGAAATTCTGACCATAGTTAAAAATTTGAAGTCTACCCAGACTCCTTAGATTCCTTCAGTGCATTCTTTTTTAATTCTGAGGACTATCATGGCAAAATAAAAAAAAAAAAATAAAAAAAACCCAAAACCCAAACAAACAAACAAACAAAAAAAACCAATCCAAACCCTTTTCTTCCACTCTATTTTCCTCTAAAGAAAATAGGTCTACAGACTCCTTTACATGGAATAGCTTCAGTATTTATTCTAATTCAGAAAAAATCCCTCACTTCTTTAGATTTGATTTTTTTACGTAAATGCAGAGAGAACATTTCTTGTGATGCAGCCCAGGATATGGTTGGCTTTCTGGGCTGCCAGCGCGCACTGCCAGCTCATGTTGAGCTTCTCATCCAGGAGCACTCCCAAGTCCTTCTCCTCAGGGCTGTTATCAAGCCATTTTCTGCCCAACTTATATTTGCGCTTGGGATTGCTGTGTCCCAGGTGCAGGACTCTGCACTTGGCTTGGTTGAACTTCATGCCATTTGCATTAAGCCCACCTCTCAAGCCTGTCCAGGTCCCTCTGGATGGCATTCCTTCCCTCCAGCATGTCAACCATGCCACCAAGCTTGGTGTCATCAGCAAACTTGCTGAGGGTTGATTCTATCCCACTGTCCATGTCTCCAACAAAGATGTTAAATAGAATTGGTCCCAATACTGGCCTTTGTGGGACACCACTTGTCACCAGCCACGACTTGGGCATTGAGCCATTGACCACAACCCTTTGAGTACATCCAACCAACCAGTTCCTTATCTACCGAGTGGTAAGCTGCAATGGTCTACTTCTTACAAATTTTAATGCTACTTCCAAAATTCATATAGAAAAAGCAAGCCTCAGTAGATATTTGCTCTTCTGATGTCAAAACTGGCAATTTTTGAGACAGAATGGGAAGAAATAATCCATAAAGTTTCATCGTTAATAGCTATCATGTGTTGTCAGGAAGTGTCACATCGTGATTTATACAATGCAAATGGAATGCCATCATTGATACCAATGTACCTAATCTAGTAACATCAGAATTTTAATGCCTTAAAATTAATCTTCTTTCCAACAGTTTTCAGTGTTCTGTCTTATCAAGGAAATCACACTGCAATTAGCTTTCACTATGACTTGAGCAATGTCACAGTACAAATATCGTCTTAACCTTCAAGCTTATGATGTGACATGCAATGCATTGATACTTGCTTTAAGCTTAATTAACTTTTTTTTTCTTCTTTTCTTTTTTCCTTCCTGTCAATGAAGACAATTCTCTACTTACTGAGGAAGCAAATTACTTTTCCATTATAATGTAATGATGCAGGAGAGCGGTATTTTCTAACAATAGAAAATAAAATGTAGCTGTCTTTCTCAGTAAGAAAACACATCACAACTATTAGAAAAAAAAAAAGAAAAAATAAAAGGAATCAAGGGAGACTACACTATAAAGCAGAATAAAATTAGCTTCCAGTGGATATTGTGGTAAATAACAAATAAATGCCAGAAAATAAAATTGTTGCTAAGGCTCCTGTTTCTGTTGCCTTTCTCAAATCGGGTTTAGAAGCTAGAATTATGTCCAGCTTCAGGAACTGGTAGAGGTGAGTGGTGATGCGTTTGTTCAGTGTAGTAGGTTGGTGTTTACAACTCCTTCAGCCTGAGAGCCACCACCTATCTTTTCCAAACTTTTGCTTAAATTGAGTATTTCAGAATTACTTAAACATATACCTTGAGCTAAAAACTGCTAAAGATAATGTTTAATGACAGACAGGATTACATAAGTTACATAATGCACCATAAGACAGGACAAACTTATCAGTATTCATTATATTAAGTCATGTAATAATGTATACACACCAGTATCCTGCTTCCAGAATCTTCTGTGGACCTTTCAGTCCCCTCTCTTCTACAAAAAGTTACTGCTGCTTTTTCATTACTGTATTTTTAAAAGAAACTGGGGGAAAAAAAACCCTTATATGTTCTCCTATGTCAACATATAGATCTTAAGGATTACAATAAACAGTGATAACCAAGAGGTATAGAATACATTGAAAGTCCAAGAATATGTGACCTTATTTTAAATGTAATTAAGGGCTGGAGAAACTTGCACAGAGATTGGTGTTTAAGTGTGGAAAAATCCAAATTACTGCATGCTTGTCCAGATAATGAGAACTGCTGTATTTCACGCTGAGAAACACAGTATAAAGTATAATAAGATATGGCTCTATTTAATCTCTTTTCTTAATTCTTAAAATATCTCCTGAGACTGCTCTATAGGGTTTAAAGGAACTTACAAAGGTGGGCACAGCTTTGTCCACCAGTAGGTCCATTGCGGAGCTGACTGGAACTGGCTCTGTCTGGTATGGGGCAGCCCCTGGTCTCGGGTGTCAGAGACTCCATCCCCACAACCTATTTCCACTCCATTTCCAAAACTTTGCCACACAAACCAACTAGTTTAGCTTCAAAAGGAATGCAAGAGTTGACTGTACCATGTGCATTCTTCCCACTCAGCAATCTGCCTATGTTCTGCTATTCTGCTAGAATAGGCAAAGTAGTGATCTGAAAGGATTATAATCACAATACTTTTAAAAAATATTCTGGTCATGATATACTTTGCACGGAGACCACTGCTCCCTGCAATCTGCTTCCTAAAAATTGTGTTTTCTAGCAATGGCATTTACACAGCCAGAAAAAGGACTCAAGTAAAACATCAACATATGGTTTGATCAGAAAGCAAAAATATTTTTGTCAGAACTTACCCTTTTCTGTAATTAGTATATGATTAGTCTATCCTGCAACTGAAGCAGCTCCAATTAGATTATTTTAAAATATTAGAACTTTCATTAAAAAAAAAAAAAAAAAAAAAAAAAAAAAGAGAGAACTGAAAAGAAGCTTGTAGGGGTTTTAATCTTTTATGCATGAAACCTAATTTGTTACTGCCACAGGAAGAAATACAAGTGGTTTATTACATCCATTACACAATTAAGGTGGATAGGACTGATAACTAGCTAAAAATATTTCTTAGAACAATATTGATAACTGAATATGACAATAGCTTACACTTGTCACAGAAACACATGATTTCCATAATTTAGGACTGTAACAAATAAAATCCTGCTCTTACAGCTATGCCAGCATTAACCCTCAATATCAAGCTACTGGAAAACTAAAGAGCCTGTGAGAATGACCAGATTATAATGGTAGTCTTTTGAACAATGCAGAGTTTCTTGTCCATCTAAGACTCCCACATTTGGGCAAGATCAACACAAGCTGTTTATATTGTGAAATATGAGCAGTTTCTCTGGAGTAAACCAAATGGGCCAGATTCATCATGCCATTTCAAACTTTTTGAAAACACGTCTTCAATGAACCTTTCCTTGGTAGACAAGTCTTACGGCTCTCAAGAGAAGAAGTCAGTGTTTTTGATTTCCAGCTAAGTAGGGAAAACATCCCTGTTAGACAATTCAGAAATGTCTCTACCAGAATTCCTTGATGCACAGAGTGTACTTTTACCATATTCATACTTCAATATTATTATAGAAGATTTTTTAAAAAATAATCTCCTGTCATTTAATTCAATGTAATTACTTTTGGAAAACCTGACTTCAGGGGGGATTATTTAAGGCTTTCATTCTGCTCCCTCAGAATCCCCTGGGTGTTGAGCAGTCAGGAAGTCAATGACTACTAATATAAATACTGCCTTGCATTCTAAATTCAGTATCCGTGGGAGACTTACTTCAAGGTAGTATTTCAAATCATCTGCTTTACATTATTCTGTCTGCCCTGAGCATCACTTTAAGGATATTTTCTAGTGAAGTTTTATGGTCTGACTGAAAGTCTTCCAGCATGCTTTCTAAAACTGGACCAAGGACATGGCTTGCCACGGTGTGCTCAATAAGGTCAGATTTCTGAGTGGGACAGGGGTTGAATTGACTGGTTGGAACTCTTCCAGCACAATCTGCTGTTTTCTAACTTCTGGGTGACACGCCAGGTAGCAAGACTTACCTTCACCTTTTGTATTGCATCTTGTAACTAGGGAAAAAGGCTTTATTTTTAACTCTGTGCTGCAACAATATGTCAGTTGCATAGTCCAATTGGTGACTCACCGAGACACATGAGACTCAAATATACACTGTGTATTCCTCAACTACTTTTTTTTTATGCATGTTCTTATAGATGTGCAGTTATTTCTGTGTCCTATTTCTGGAAGTGGCCTGTCAGAGTCTAATCAGAGCTTCATCTTTAAAAGCAATCACTACTGCTTCTCACCATAAAAACTACAACAAGCAAAGTCTTCTATCTCCAATAGTAGCCATAGGCAAAATAGACAATTTTTGGCCTAGAAATGCTGAAATACAGTTTGAGCAGCTGGGTCTATTTCTGATAAGAGCTACTAGTTGATTTTATTACTTTCAAAATTAATCTCTTTTTAACTCTTTTTTCATAAAGCCTCAGATTGGATTTATGACTTCAGTGTTGTCCTTTTTTTTCATTTTTTATTTTTGGTCGCATATAAATCACAATTCTGGTAAAAAACATCTGTTGTCTACAGATATGCTTATCTTACAACATTTTTTTCTTACAATTAGTGAAATTCATTAATCTCTAATGTCAACTGTCAAAATAAATTAAGACCAGGAATGAACAGCTATTTTTTTTAGTTTGGACCTTGACTAGCTATTCTGAAATTTTTTGCAGGTATTTTTTACAGATCACAGATAACGGATGAGAAGGATGAGCACAAATAGAGGGCAGAAACTCTGCTGAGGATGGCATGGGACTGCTGAGCAGCAGTGGTGAAGTACTACAGGACATTCTTCCCAGTACCCACAGGGGCAACAAATGCTGCACATCCACAAAGGCAGAGCCATGGATAGACACACAGTCCCATGGGTCTGTGATTACAGAGAATGCCTAATCCCTTTGCCAGAGGCCGAGTAATAGGATATGGTGCCCTCTGATAAGCCAAGTCATCAGGTAAAGGAGCTATAGGTCGAGGTCGGGAGACTGTGCAGCTTCTATGAAGTGTTTCTTCCAGGAGGTATTTCTGCACTTCCATGCGGATGAATAGGAGATTGATAGAGTCTTTACTGGGACATTGCAGAGATGAAAACTCTAATCTTGCTTGCACCAAAAGAGGGAGAGCCAGACATTTTTGCTTGATGGGGCAGATGGAGGAAATTGTCAATTATCAATCAGTCCCAGCCCTGCCATCCAAATAAAAGAAATTTTGACTTCAGGATAATGACAGAATCATAAAATCATTTTGGTTGGAAGAGACTCTTAAGATCATCGCGTCCAACTGTAAACCCACACTACCAAGTCCACCACAGTATTGTTAATACAAGTTTTTAAATATTCGTTTCACTTCTAGTTTATACATTTCATCCCACAGAGTGATTTTTCTGCCCAGAATTCACTTTTTCATTCTTTACGTTTACCTTGTACAACATCTTTTGTGTAGTGTATGTATATAAATCTGTATGCTCTTTTAATTCACTCTTTAAATTTCATTAATAGTAGTCTTAGCGTCAGAAAATATGGATACCAGATAAAAATTTTGAGCTTTCTCAAAATTTTCAAAACAAATTTCTATAATTCAAGGACATTTAATATAGGATTACATATTGACTATATATGTGTGCATGTGTATGGGAATATGTACTGAAATACCGGGGGGGGGAGTGTTCAATGGACTGAGGACAGCAATTACGTCTGGAGGATTTTCTTTATATAAAACCAGTGCTATTTTCATCTGTACTAAATAAGTTCATTACACCATGCATTATTCACACAGGTTACTAATGCTGATTTTGTTGAGATCTTCACAAACACTGAAAGCAAACAGCTTGAGAAAGCAATCAAAATTTTATTGAAATTAATCTGCATATGTTTTCATATTTTCAAAGCAGCAAAAGAAATCTATTCAAATTTCCATATGTGAATTACATAGTGCTTTTCACACCACAGTCATTGGTCATGTTTGGGTTAGGAATATATAACAATCAACTACAGAAGCTGAAGGATGAGCGAGTTAATTTTGTCCCATAGTTCAGTTTTGTCCAACTGACGTGCATCGCTGAACGTATGCAGGAAGGTTCATAGGATAATGGACTAGTCCATTTTCACCACTACTGTTGTTCACCATCGTGAGTAACGTGGAGAGACTCACTCACAAAACTCTCAAGGTGAGAACTCTCAGGCACCAATTCACGCAACCTTCCTAAAAAAACCCTGCTTCTTTGGAAAGACAACTCCTGATGCATCTGCCTCCAAAGGATGCTAAGATACTGAGGACATATGAACAGATTTTGGTATCCATGAAGAGGGTTTATGGTAGAGCTGTTTTCATGCTGCAGGCTCCCAAGAAATCTTTCATTTGCTAAAACATGCTTCTGGAAGACATTTAGGTGGTAGAAACTCAACACCATTCTATTTAAATGGTATTACGATAGAAATAGAGCTGTCAGCTCTAACTTCATATGCCTTGTGCTGCGGTGAATTATTGGAGATATAAGCAACATATGCTACACCAAGCACTTGCAGCTTTTCCACTGAACATTAGAAAGTATTAAAGTCATAAAGAAAGGATATCTGTGCTCACAGCAATTTAGAAGTATATTGAACTTAATTTTTACTGGTATATTTTTTTTAATGCATTTTTATGTAATCTGAGGAAAGCCTCTTACTTCTTGCTTCAAAATGTGACACCTGGAGGTATCGCAGACCCAGTACCTGTCCCATAGTTCAGTTGCAGGGAACCACCAAGTGTCCCCGAGGGCTTCTGTATTGCCGTGAGTGCAGAAAGCCTGGCAGGATTCAGCACAGATGTGACAGAAGGGAAACATGAGCTTGCTGTTCACTCTAACATGAAACTTACGTAAAATGTACCTTTTGGGTTTTTTTTTGTTTTGCTATGTTTTGTTTTGTTTTTTATATGGAACAGTGTCTACTAAACCCACAGGTATTTATCCTGTTACTCAAAAGAGCATCTCTGGAGACCAGAGCTAAGTTTGCTCCATGTCTGATTTTGCCATCACAAGCCATTCATACCCCCATATAGACCTGATATTTACAACCACTCTCTTTAGATGGTCTGTATTTTGTTGTGTTGTGAAATACAAATACCTGAAGGTAGCCTCTACCAGAGGGTTCCACTAATTTTCACAATACCATCCAAAACAGCTCTGGGCAAGTCACAAATTACATTCAAAAGCTCTGATCTATGAATTACTATATAAGCTCTCCAAGAAGTAGGCCTCCACTTCATTTTCACTGCCTCATGATTCATGGCAGATTTCAGTATTTTCCGTTTAAGCCACAAAAAAAAATCATCGAATGGATGGGGTTTAAATATCCTTTTCCCTCTCGTGACAGCCATGCAGTGGGAAGCAGAACACAGTGGATTAAAAACCATAAATTGATACATGGCCATGCAAGTCAAATCCACTGCGGTATACAGAAAGGAATTTATACAGTGATACACCTTTATATTTTCAGCCACTCTTTTCATATGATGTGCAATGAGTCACCGTAAAAATCTCATTCCTGTATGAACTGTAGGCCTCTTAAAATTTTCACATCTTCTTAGCAATAGTAAGATGGTTCCTTCTGCACATCAAAATATTCTGATAAGCTGTATGCCATGTCAAGAGATGCTTTTTTCTCCTCAAGTACTAGGTTGTCCATACCACAGCATCCTATTTGTGTAAAAAGGGCCTACATAATCTTAACTTTCAGCGGTCTTGAAAAAACTGTGGGAATTTGCCATTTATTTTTACTGGTGAGAATAAAATTTTGGCAAGTTAATGGAGGACAGTCTACTTTATATTTAAAAATGAAATTAACCTTATCCATTAGCCAGTCATCTCAGGAGAAGAAGCTTACTTATTCAGATAATTTTGTTTCTTTGATGTGTCTGGATTCTATGCTGTAATTACAGAGGAAAAATACCCCTCTTCATCCTCCCACCCCCACCACCCCCCAAAAAAAAATAAACATCTGTTCAGCAGATAAAAGTGGAGATTGCCTGTAAAAATCAGTATTTAACTTGCACTGGTATTGTGTTGTCCTCTAATGTAGAGGCTAACAGCTCAGTCAAGTGTGGATTTGAAAGGATTCTTAGAATAGTTTTTCTACAGGAAGAATTCGAACTTTTGCCATTGCTCATTTCGTATGTTTAGTAGCTTTCTAATTCAAACCTCTCTGCAGACACAAAATGCACAGTTACATTACTGGAATAACTAATGCAATAGAAGCAATAAGACTACACTACTCTGCTATAACTTCTAACAATGCTTACGTAATATTTTAGTTTATGAATTTCTCTGTGTGAAGTGAGATTGTGACTTTCACAACATACTTTAATTTTTACCCTTCACTTTCATTTAATTTAAAAAAGCCCAGGGTTACAATTTCTCCAGTGTGCTACAGCTTGTCTAACAAATTCCCTGCCAAAAGCAGCCTTTAGCCAGTCCTAGAAACACTCTAATTAAATTCAGCAAAAAGAACAATGAGGAAATATAAGTGACTATTTTAAATGAAACCTGGATTACCATGTCAGCAAAAGAAATACAGTTCCTGTCATAAAAATGTCAAAAACATTTAAAAATAGAACTTTTTCTGTAGGAAATAAGATAAGACTTTAAAGGTCAGTTAATTAAAGTTTCCACTTGCCTGAAATTGGCGTTACTTGGTATATTTTTGGACAGATGGCTTAAATATGTGTCATGGCCCTGAATACCCCAGTGGGCTGCAATTGCTATGTCCACCCTCTCCTGAGACTCCCACAGACTCCTTGTCTGTGATCTAGGGCATGTATATCACCTCAGACACACTAAGAAATTTAAGTGTCACAATTTAAGTAATCCAAATTATTAAATTATTTTGTGTGCAGTGAAGTGTATCCTGAGATGTATCCCAGCCAAAACCACGACATCCTTGCAGGGACCAATTATATTGCAATACACCGATTAAGGGGTCAGAATGTGTCATAATTAGTTGGTATTATTTGAAAAGAAAAGGTCGATATTCTTCTCGTTCTCCCTTTAATACAGATTTCCCTCGGCAATGAGGTTAGAGGAAAGAAGGAAATTAAATACTTTGCTTATGGCAGGGGATTGAAAAATTAGAATAGGATGATTTCTAAAGTCATTGATTTTAGTAATTCAGGTTTAACTACCATATATCAGCTCACTGGTGGCATACATTTTTATAAACCATATTTGAACTTGCTTTAGTAAAGATATTTTAAAAACCCAACCAAAGAAAAAGAAGCTGTATTAAACAGATGCAGCATAAAATCATGTAAACAAATATAAACCAGTAAAAACTGAATCTAATGAAACACACCAGTATCAGCACACAACAGTCCCATCACTGATTCATCATAGACTTATAAGTATGCCTCTCTGAAACTTTCCTGGGATGATTGACATGATAATGTTGTTGACAGATCATTATCTAAGATTATTGAAAGAAACATACATTTTCTCTTTGCGCCACAAAGAGGAGATTTTTATGTAAATTGTATTAATTATACTAATTATTATCTTGTATCTTCTTTATTAATATAATATAATATAATATAATATAATATAATATAATATAATACAATACAATACAATACAATACTTATTCTATTAGAATCAATACTTAGACCTCCACTGCAACAAATTTTGTGGAAAGATGAAGAGTTCCAGACTATTTAAATTTTTAGCAAAAGAAGATAATGAATAACATGGATAGATGAAATGACATTTCATGCTTCAGTGGCATAACAGGGAAGGAGATGCTGGTTTAATTATTTATACAGTTTTCTAGACATTACACTTCATTCTTTTCATATTCTTTCTTAAACATCATATTAATCAGCAGTCCAGTGTCAGATACAGTAACTTCTGGATGTAGAACTATTTCTATATATTATGAGGGGATATTATTATAATCTTGCACTTACCCTATTACATAAAATAACATTTATGAGCAGCAGTAAGAACAGAATCTGAACATTAAACTTCTCACATAAGGATTTGTGCAAAAGACCCATAACTCTTAAGCATTTATTTCAGAGGCATTTATGACAGTCTGTAAGTGCAGATGGTGAAGGAAATCCATCCTTTATATGTGGGTTACCTCATTCATCCTTGAAGGGTTCATTGCAGTGTCCTGTAAAATGAACTGTGATATAGTTGATCCTTGTCTTTCGAAAACGGTGCCAATGGGAAGCAAACAACGTAGTTGCAAGTAACTATATTTTAAGAACAGTAAGGAAGTATTACATAGGCTTAAAAAGATTTTTTTTCTTTTTAGTCTTGATTAAAAAATATTTTGGTAGACAATTAAGTTGCTATCAAAATTACTATCCAGATGGATGTTATTTAAGTACTGCTTTCAATATTTATTCATTATTTACAACTACTTGGATAAATTAAAAAATTGTATAGTTCAGGACTGCAACAAACATGTCAGAATAGTTTCCATGCAAATGAAGATTCACTCATACCTACAAAACCACAACCTTTTCTGCTTTCTGTCCAATTGGAACTTGCAAACACTTGTAAAATTCTAGTTGTCTAGTATGTTTCATCACTTGACTTAACTTATACAGAGTCAATGCTTTTCCTACTGGAGTAAATGACATTTGTTCAATAATTGCTGTCCTGTTTTGTTCAAGCTATGTGCATTACCATACTGTGTTGGTTTTTTTTAATTCCCAAGAAAACCAAAAAGAACTATAGATTGTCCTGGTAAATGATATCTTGTACAAATGTAATATCCAAGCAGGTTATCTCTGCTCACCATGTTGAAAGTTAAGCAAGTTAGCTATTGTTCTGGGCTTTAAAGGTATAAACAACAACATTTTTCTGACCCTATGTATCCAAGTAAATAAGATAATGCAATGATAAAATAACTCATTTGTGTAATGCTCTACATAAAAATATTTTTTTTTAAGCAAATTAATTTATTTGATGAGCACTGTTGCATTCTCGATTGGACCGGTGCAATTTTTCAACTTTTTATTTCTCCCTATATGGAAACATACCTTGTTCAGGTATATTCCAAAATACACATCTACATTTGTGAGGTTACCACAAATTGTAGTGACCCATATTTATAAATCCAGTCAGTATTACTGGAGCCTACTCTGTTAAAACAGAAATGTCACATTGCACAAAGAAAGAGGGTGCTATGAGCATGCACTCAGTTAAAGAATGTTTCCACTCAGTTAAAGGACGACCAAGTCAGGTTCTTTCCACCTCCCACTGGCATTTTTGTGTGTTCATTCCAGCTAGAATTTGCACAGACATCTATTTACATTGTCAGGATATACTCTGATTTCTATGTATTTATAGAATTTCTAGAATTTTCCATCTTGAAAAAACAAACAAGCAAACCAAACATGAACTCAGTGATTTGGAAATACCACTGAAGCCTGTCAGTCATTGCCATGCACATTAGCAAATGGGACGCAATACCTACATCAGTATGTGTGTGTGCCACGTCACTTGGACCATGAGTCTGTGGTATCACATGTCAGTTTCTGCTTCATTAGTCACTGTGGGCAAAATCATAATTTTTCTCCGTTAACATAATTAACAGAGTTTCCCTGAGAAAGCTTATAATTATTGAGATACTCCTCAGTGTGTACACTATCTTGCTAGTGAAACCATTGTTTAAAAGTTTAATTAACACATTGCAAATTTGATAACTTATGCCGAGGCCACTAATGCAGGGTTTATCTACCCGGCATCTCCTCTTCCTCTAGAAATGGATGTTACAGATATTTTTCTGTTGAGATGACAGAAAAATGGAATCGTATCAAAGTTAAGATACTGGGGTTTACTACAAAATTTCCATGATATATTTGACTTTATATGTAACCTTAACAGAGTAACTGACATGACCAAAAAATTATCAGTGAGGCTAAGATTGACTGTAATTTTAAAAAATCATCATGAGCTGAAAGTGCAATGAAACTTCCATTTACTTTAACTCTAGAAATACAGTTTCAACTTTTGAACTTGAAAAAAACTTACAATTTCCCTGTTATTGCTTCCTCACTTTCCCCATTTCACACCTCCAAATGCCACAAAGCTGTATTTACATCCATCAACACCAAGAAAAATTCTTATATTTGTGAGTTGGTAGAATTTATGTACTCACAAGTAGGCATAGTCTAATGACATAGAAAGACTCATTACTCTGAAAAATCATTAGTAGATTATTAAAGAGATTAAAGTATTTACGTTTCCAGACAGGCACAAGAAAGAAAAAAAATAAGCAATTTCTATTTGTATTTAAGCTACATGAAGTGCAAAATATTCTGTAATACTATCATAAACACCTTGTTTAAGTATTTTTCTTATTTGCAATAGTATTTGTCGTTACACAGAAAACACATTCATTGGAACAGACCTTCAGGCAATGCAAAACAAGACTTAAATTTTTGCATTTTTTTCTTTTTTAATGTTTAAAGAGAGTAAACTTAAATTTACTGTACTGGTAAACCATTAGCAAATAGTCATTACCTGAGCTTCAGAACTGAGCCAGTAGTCATTATGTACATAGCTTTGATGACTATCTGACCATTTTTCCTTTATGTCTTTTTTTATTCTGTGTTAAGAATATTCTTTCTTGAATACTGTATTTAACTTTTTTAAAAATAGGTCAAAGGTATCAGGATTAAATTCCTTTTAGAGATGAGTGTCAATTTGAATTTCTCAACACAAATGGAATTGAGTTATTACCCTCAGAATTTCATCCCCCACCATTTGTATAGAGTGTAGAAAAAAGTTCTAACAGGTGAACAGGCAATGACAAAGTCACAATGGTCACATCAAATTAATTTTGACTGTTACTAAGCTGGGTCCCAGTCATACAAATCTGCTATGTTAGTGAATCTACATTAACCCACTTGTTGAAACCATAAGCACGTTAATTAATGAACTCGTTAGCAATCTTTCAGGTTTTAATTCTAAATTTAGTAGATACTACAAAATTCAGTGTCATCTTGTTTTGTTTGATTTAGAGTGAGTGTTACGCATCCAGATAACCTTTTATTTTCCTAATGCAATTGAAACAGAATCGTAGAATCATAGAATGGTTAGAATTAGAAGGGATCTTGAAGATAATCTATTTCTGACCATCTCCCCCTTCCACGGGTAGGGACACCTTCCACTAGAACAGGTTGCTCAAAATTCCATCCAGCCTGGACTCGAACACTTCCAGGGATGGGGCAAAAAACAACATCATAATCAAACCTAGAGAAAGGAATTAATCATCTCAAGCTGCATGTTTACTTCAATGCAGAAAATAGCCTGATTGCAACTGAGATCTTTGTGCTAGAACTATTTCAAATACCATAGATAGACATTCCAAATTTATTCTGCTTAAGCTTTTACGTCAGTAGTCTGACGTAAATATGAATTTTGTCAACTATATGTTTATCAAATACTCTACTGAGGTAAAGATATTACAGTAATGTTGCTCCTACCAGGGATCACTGATTAAACCTAATGCTATTGCAATCATTCCTAAACTAATGAAGTTTTCGTCTTAAAATAATGAAGTTTTTCCTCACAAAATTAGGAGAATATGGTGAAATCTACCTGCCTAGACTGGTAACCTTCATTTAATTTCAAAACTAATGTAGTTCAGGACCATTTTATGCCCATGAAAGGTGAAAGTATTGTGAAGAAGAATGACATAATAATAAATTCCATTTACATCACTCTTATACTCTTCGAATTCCTCCACTGTGGTACTCCCACTTACTTCTGCAGTGATGATGCTAAAAAACTTGATGTTCTATGAAAGCTGATTAAAAAGCAGGGTTTTTTCCCTAAATCAATATTGACATATTATATCCATATATCCATATAAAGATGTTACACTGTGGTGGGTTGACCTTGGCTGGCTGTCAGACACCCACCCAGCTGCTCTCTTGCTGTCTCACCTCAACAGGGCAAGACACAATATAAAATGAAAAAGCTCATGTGTTATGACAAAACCCTAAAAAGGAGAGATAATTATCAATTACAGTCACAGGCAAAATGGGTTTGACTTTGGGAAAATTAATTTAATTGATTGTCAACTCAAATATGTCTGGAATCCTGAAATAATGAGATTGAAAAACAAATTAGAACAATACTTTCCAACACACACACACTTCGCAGGTTCAACTTCACTCCTTTGTACACAAGTCCTCTATCTCCCCTACTCCCCTAGCAGTGCAGGGGGGATGAGGAATCAGGGGTTGTGGTCAGTCCTCACTATTGCTTCTTTCTCCTTATGCTTTAGCAATTTTAGAAAGGATTAACAGCTATACATATTTACTAGTAAGTACATTTAGAAGTTGCATGGGAAACAATACCTAAAACAGGCTCAAGGGCAATTAGCTGACATTGGTAAGGGTCATGCACACTCTCATTTAAAATATAATGCACTTTTCAAGGCAATGGTGATTCCCAAGCCCTATGTATTTCTGAACAGTACGTACAATTGTATGAACAATACATATATCACAACGAGAAAAAATATATATATTATTAACCATAAAACTCAAACAAATAGTGCAGATACCTTCAGCATTTAGAGCATAGCAATCTATAGTATTTGTGGGAAGAAAATGATCCTGGTACATTTCAGGAAAAGAAGACACTAAATTGGTCAATGTGTGATTACGATAAGAAAGCAGGATATCTTACTAAGTTTCTGTTAACCCTGTTGTAAGAGCTGTTGGTTTTTTCTGTTAAATTAGTCTTTGTAAAATAGCTATACTGTTGTCATGAAATATCTGGGGAGATTAAAAAAGAGCACTCTGCAGCTATCTACTTCTTCTACCTGAAAGAATCTTGGCTATTTCTTCCAGCTGTGAAACCTAAACAGCTCTTCTCTCCGAAAGGACATTTCTCTAAATACTTAGTACTTTACTACCACTCCCACTTCAGAAGAAAAGTGCCCATTTCTATTACTGCCTGGCTTCTCTAAGTCTTTTCATCACTTTTATTTGGAAGAAATCAGTTCCAGCCTGAAAAAGAGGAAAGCTTTAGAAAGCTTAACTCCTCATTGTGCAGCACTGCCATGACAGCCCATCCTAGTATGTACCAGCTTTCCCAAAATGTAACAGATAAGGTGTTCTTAGGCTTGGTAGTCCCATATTGCCCAACACTTGTCTTTTCTTTTGATCTTAAAGTTGTTTAGACAAGCTTGCCAACCCTGCTGGGGGTTACTGTAACAAATATACTTAGTGCTGAAAATTGGTTTAGTTTTCACTCACTGAATGATCAAGGAGGCACAATGACTGAGGCTCCTGTATCATCACTGCAAAGAGACAACTATATATTTATTTTCCTTTACATAACGTGTGCCAGGAGAACTGACAGCAAGCATACAGACATATATGTTCATTTCTTTTACTATTTTAATTAAAAAAACCCAACCAAGCATCTGGAAAAATAAACAAAAATCGAAACATTCCCACCAAACCTACCTGATGGTTTAGAGAAAACAGGAAATGCCAATTTTGCCATGTGGAGTTTTTGACTTGCACTAAAATTGCAGTTGTGATGTAGCAGATTGTGATCGAGTCCTCAGTCCCTGGATCATGCACGAGCCCTGCAGCTAATCTCTGCACAGACAAAACAAGGGACTGTGTGAGAAAAGGGACTAATTGACTGGACATTTGGCAGATTCACAAGAACTTCACTGATTCAAGTCCAGAAAAGCTCTGCAGCAAAATGGCCAAATAATGCGCACAGGAACTCTTTTTGAGGGATCTGAGGCACTTTTAGGGAATTGCCCCAGGAAGATTCTCCTGTGCTTAGACCAACTGAGAGATACTGTTTGCATACCATGATTAACACCCTGGAGGGGAAAGGAGATTAGGAAAATTAGGAGAAACCATGCAGTTCCTGCTGTAGTCCGAAGAACTGGCAAAACTCCATGTGCATAATTTTAAATCGGTATTAGAATCTGTTCCCACGTCATAAAGCAACAGCTTTGTGAGTCTGAGCTAATCCATCCGAAAATATCATTGCAAATATGTTAGAGGTGGAGATTCCCATTGTCCCTTGATCAACACCTGGAAACAGTGTTTAAGGGATTAGTTTCCCCATATGAGGGTTAACCCTGTGCCAACAATCCCTATAATTTAATTATGTGAGTTTTTCTAGTCAACACTTTATTCATGAGTAACTGTGCAACCAGTCCTAGAACAGAATCTGTACTCACAGTCAGAGAATGGACCAGGAAACACAATCTGTACTAGCAGCTTTGCACAATGATATCATACCTCCTTGGATCTTAAACCTTCAACCTTAAGCTAGACATTATCATTCTACCTTATATACAATCCTCTCAGTTATATGGTCAAGCACAGTTTTTTTCTTGCATCCACAAAAATTTCCAGCTGAGGGGCATAATTTAAATACCTAAAAATTAAATATGCTTAAATCTATGCAGATTGAGTGCCTGGAATGCTTTTGCCATTATGCAATCATTTTTTGATAGAATTTCACCTTGTACAAATGAGACAAGGGAATTTAAAAGGTTCTCTCACATGCATTTGAAGAGCAGTCTATGCATTATTTTAATGCAGAAATTAATAAACTGGAGTCTTAGATGAAATTTGCATGATTTTTTTTTAAACTCCTAATATTTATATGCTCTGAAGATTAAAATGACTATAGCATAGACTATTTTAATGACCACTCAATCAAGAGAGGTCACTGCCTTTTAAGTCAACCTTGGGAATGAAGAACAGAATATCACAGTCCTTGTTTTACGTCTGCCTAGAAAATTAATGATGCATTAAAACTTAATGGCTGTAGAGACCATCACCCCTCATAAATGGTCCATCTCAATGTGTCAGTGTGTACATTAAGATGATGTGTCTTAGAATAAATGAGAGAGTGACCAAAAATTAACCCAATGCTCAATGCAATTACTGTGAGGTGATGATTTGACTAGCCATTCTCACTTCTGACAGTGATTGAAATGCTATTATACTTCCCCACCACATTATTCAAGAATGAGTTCTATATAGAGGACCAAAGTCAACCCAAAAGTGACTGGCATCAACAAAACATGAATTAGACCCCATTAAGATTTTACAAAATGTCATCATAATAATTAAAAGACTAAGTGCCATGAAGTGGCAAAATATTTTATATTCTCTAATATTTATTCTATGCATGACAAGTATTTATAATACTTCCACTTCTGAAGTAAGCAGCAACAAATAAAAGGATTGATTACCATTAAGTGGTTTTCTTTGAAATGCAAAGTACATTCATGCGTGCATACACAGAGTGAACTCATCATCTGTTGCCTGAGGCAACACCTTCTTGTAGTTAATATAAAGGCAACCTCATCTCTGACTCTTCCTTATAGGCCAATATGGAGCTCACTCATATTGGGTTTATTTTAGTTTCAACTGTAAAATAACAAACCTCAAAAGACTATCAAACAGAGACAGATAAACTAAGATTTCCTTTCAAGGGGTAGGAAGCCAGAATTAATGAGAAAAAAAATTATTGTAGGTTGTTCAAGATACCTATATGGAGGAAGCTACCAAGAAGGATTAAAGCCTACACATCCTCAGAAGACTGCAGGATGCCAGCCTACACTGACAATGAGAAAAATGTTAGAGTTCCTTAGACTGTTCTTTCTCATTCTCAAATGCTCTTGCAGGAAGCAGGGTGTGTTCATGAAGTTCAACAAAGGTAAGTGCAAGGTCCTGCAGGTGGGTTGAGGCAATCCCAAGCACAGGTACAGGTTGGATGGAGAATGAGTTGAGACTAGCCATTAGGAGAAGGACTTCAGGGTGTTGGTGGATGAGAAGCTCAACTTGAGTTGGCGGTGAGCACTCATAACCCAGAAAGACAACTGTATCCTGAACTGCATTCAAAAGAAGTGCAATCAGCACATTGAGAGAGGGAATTCTGCCCTTCTCATGAGACCCCATCTGGAGTCCAGCTCTGGATCCCCCAACAGAAGAAGGTCATGGGCCTTTTACAGCTGGTTCAGAGGAGGGTCACAAAGATGATCAGAGGGATGGAGCACTATGAAGACAGGCTGAAAGAGTTGGGGTTGTTCAGCCTGGAGAAGACTCCAGGAAGACCTTGTAGCAGACTTCCAGTATCTAAACAGGTCCTACAGGTAAGATGGGGAGGGAAACTCTTTATCAGGTAATGGTTATAAACTGAAAGAGGGTAGATTTGCATTAGATATTAGGAAGAATTTCTTTACTGTGAGGGTGGTGAGGCACCGGCCCATGTTGCCCGGAGAAGGTGTGGATGCCCTACTCCCCAGAGTGATGGCAGGCTGGATGGGACTTTGAGCAACTTAATCTAGTGAGATGTGGCCCTGACCTTGGTAGGTCTGTTGGAACTATGTGATCTTTAAGGTCTCTTCCAACCTAAACCGTTTTATGACCCTGCATACTGCCATGGTGTCTTGCAGCAAATCTATTACATCTCAAACAGACAATAACAGTAAATCAGTCTAAAAATTAAGAGACCACCATAATCTTGAGTCAATTGTTCAAATACCCTTAGAAATTTTTGCTGTTCACGCACCCTTAGAGGTTTTCATCCATTTTCTCTAGTGAAGTTAACAAATTTTAGTTTCTAGGTATTCAGTTTCATATGCTTTCCCATCAGAAATCTATTCTCCACATCAGTGACTTATCAATAATTTCTTTTTTCCAATTGTATCTTCAATAAAGATAGTGAGTCTGTATGGTCAGATCCTTTTTCAGCTTTCAGTTTTTTATGTGTTGGTCATGTAAGAGAATGGGTATTTAGTTTAATAAGTTACAGATTGGTTATTTGAATAACCAATAGAAATTCCCACATCATAACTGTACTAAGAAACAGTGGGAATAGCTTTGTAATATTATTTAAACAAGATACATCAAGTAACTTTATTTCTAAGATGACTTTATTCATCATCTGTGCAAAGGCATTTAAGTTCATGGATAAATAATATTAATGTTAGGTTCTGTGCTAAACATTAAGATTGTTTGGTAATGTATTATTCACACTTTTTATGGGGTACTTAGTGGGAAGAAGATGTAAATTGATCTAACTCTCTCTTCAGCTCATTTTCCAAGTGTTCAAAACTCACAGAATATTGTTACTAAAAGTGAGGCAATACTGATCTTCTCTTTCATTTGCATCCTCATACCCACTGAAATAAATTTGATTTTAGAGCCACTCAGAACATAAACATGTTGTGGTCATTGCAATAAAATAGTCATTTACATAAATAAAAATTTTTCTTATATTCTGGCTGATCCAATCTTCTCATCTGGCTAAAATTAATTTTTATGCAATTAGAAATGACTGAGTTATAATCAAATTTTACGTCATAAATAAAAAATTTCTATTAGATGGAAATGAAAAAAGCTAAGATTAATTCTTTTTTTCATAACAAGTTTAAATGATGTTCAATAACTGTAAACAAATTTTTAGTAGTGACTACTGACTTACAGAAGAATTGCAGCAAATTTTTTTCTAAACAGCATGCAAACTGTCAACGCCTGCTGGATACTGAGAGTTCAGGTTACAAACATTGTATAATTCCTCTCCCACTGCCTTGTCAATTGATATAATTTTCACCATACAAAAATTAAGGGAATTTTACACAAAGAACTAAGGTGAATTGTAACCTGACATTCAAAGCTTTTATTCTCTAATTATTCTAATTATAAAATCTTAATTATTTTTATAACAACTGCTTCAACAAAAAACTATCTATGCGGTATACAGTTGCTGAGTGTTGTGTTTCACACTGATTTCATAAAAATAGATTTAGAGAGTTTTGCTTCTCTAAAATGGTAGATTCTGCATCCCTGAACTGCAACTCAATGTCAAATCTTGAAGCTGACATGCTATGAATGGTTGTCATGGTTTTAGCACTTAGTACTGGGGATATTTTGCCCCTAGTGTCGGAAACTACCACAAGACTGGGGGAAGAGTACAGTACAGTATGAATTTCAATCAGTCATACTTAAACCATTACCTAGATTCTAGGTCTTTGACTGAAAACACTGAAATTTTGTCAAATGCCAGCTGGCCTTCAGTTTTTAGTTTATTCTTGTTCTTAGCTCTGTGAGTTCACACAGACATCTTCTCTCCAGATTTTTAACAGAAAACAAAACCAGAACAGGAGACATAAAAACTGGAACTCTATCCAAAATTTGTCAGATTGGAAAACTGCGTCAAAGAAAATTTTAACAAATGATTTTTCAGCTATTAAATGTATTACAGTTTAATACACCCACAGCAAGCATTCATAGTTCTATTTACACCTTGAAAAGAAGTGGCTTTTTAGATGGTGCGCTAAACTTTTTACCAGCTATTCAAATGCACCAGTGAAGTCTGACTAATCTCTCTGTTTGAAATGATCTTCCCTGAATAGTTGTTCAAAGAAACCAAAATGCATTTTATATTTTTCTAGAAAATGAGAAAATCATATGAATATGTGAACTAGTTGATCTGATCAAGAGTTATACTCAAACTTTAATGTTGCCTTTGGAAGGGAGAAGACAAAAGACTTGGACAAAATTTTTGTATTTGTAATTTTTTGGGTTTGTATTTCTAAGTTGAAGCCACTTTTCTACATGGAAATTAACTAGCTCACCAGGTATATTGTCTTTCACCATAAAATTTATGGAAACGTATACAAGCTAGATCTCTGGAGAGGACGCACACAAATTCCAAATCAAGCCACTGTAGTTTTGCCATTTTTTTCATTACAAAGTCCTCCAGAAATAAAGTTTTGAAATAGAAATACTATCATCTCCATATCCCTTAGGATCCTACCAAAATTGCATCTATGAATATGAATCTATATGAATTGCATAATTATAGTTTTGAGTTCTAATAGTTTCAGAATGATGTTGCTTGGAGTTCTAATATACTGTAAAGCTGTCTTAAGAAAGGATTATTCTAAAAATAGGTCCTCTAAACAGAAAACTAAACTTGGTCACTCTTTCGGTTTCTTAGCCTAAAGCAAACTTTGCCTCACATGCTAGGAGACAAAGAGAAATGTAGCAGCTCAGTTAGTTGAGGAAATGCTAATTAAAAATGTTTGTCTCCTACTGTGAAGGTGTGAAAGTACTAGAAATAGTCAGTGTGGATGTAGGACTACTTAGGGGCCATTTAGGAACCATTTTATTCCTACACTGTGGGTTTTCTGGTTTTGAAGACAGCTAAAGTCATAGCTACGGGAATATTAGCTGTCATATAGTCTATGCTAAGAACATACCCTGAAAGTACAGATGTGTAGCTATTACAGTGCTAAGCTCTTTCTACTTCAACCTTTATCCTCGATGAAAAAAAAGTCAAGAAGAGTCAGAGGTGCCTCCCCAATATCTGTAAAGATTAATAAAGTCTTTGTGCCTCTTTCAAGACCCGAGTCCATACTACTTCTTCCTCTTAAGGAAAGACATTTCATAGATCTGATGGCATAGCCACAAAGATGTAAGCCAAACTAAAGCTTTCTTTCTACCCCTCAAAACGATTAACCTTTTCCCTCAGATCTCCAAAGGCAAGATGAAAGATTCCTAAAAAACAGAATTCCAGCAAGAGAGTGTGACCCACTCTATTAAGGGCTTTAAACATTAAGACTAAAATCTTTAACACCATCAAAACTCCAACAAGCATTTTGTGCCCAGTAAAGCAGCAGGGAGGATCAAAAAACCTCCACCCAAACTTCATACTTAATTGCCCTACTATATTCTGCACAAGCTGAAGGCAATTACTAAGCTTCTTTAGCAGTGTAGTTTTGAGTACTTTTGAAGTAGTTTGACCGTGCTATAAAAAGATATCTAATAATTTTATATCAAAAGAGAGGGACTGCTTCAGTCCAGTGACATCGTAAGACTAGCAAAGAAAACAGACTGAACAAGACTTCCTCTTGCTTGTTCCAGTTTTTCAGCAACAAGCTGTACACCTTCTGCCAGAAAACTGAGGAGATTTGTAGAATGACCTCTCTGAATTCTTGTATTAATTTTCCTACGGTTGGTCATAAGCATTGGGGTTTAGGCCCTCCCCAACTTCATTGGGATGAAAAACATTGCTCAGAGTAAGATATAGCAGAAGGATATAAATATTATCCTGCCTTATGATTTATGAGATGATGATTTCATTTGGCATTTAATCTGGAATACTGATAATATTTAAAGATTTGGGTTTTTTTTCTACTTTTGAAATGATTCCTGGTCATAACAGTGAAGACGTATTTTGTGAGCTGAAAACATCTGTACTTCTGGCATATTATAAGCAGACTTATAATTAATGTGTTTTTCTTAGTATTATGGAGAAGAAGAAACACAGTACCAGAGCCTAATGCTTGATAAAAGCAGCAAAAATCAAATATACTCTTATACAACCTGTACAATTCAATTTTTTTTCACTTTTTTTTTTTTTACAATATTTTACTGGAGGATGTGTGCATTTTTTTGCAGTGAAAACCAGAATTTGCAAGTGTATCACATCTGGAACAGAAGTTTTAGTCATGATGTAAGAATCTGGGCATTAACATAGTTAACAAGTTCATAGTGCTTTTGAAACATTTTAAAAAGACACTACAAAAGCTTCTGCTTTGCCATCTGAACTGCAGCACTATCTTTCCAAAAGAAGTGATCAGTGCAATGGTTTGCTGTACATCAGCAGGGTTATTTCTAAATTACTCAGTAATTAAAGCAAACTTGACTTGCTAATTTTTTAGTTTTCCAAATAAAAACATTTTAAAAACAGATCTAATTCCAAGCATTACAATCACACATTTTTAGGCTGTTTTTCATGAGTCAAATATGCAATAATGAATTGAATGTTTCTTCCAAGATGGAAGGAGAAATGCTCCAAGGCAGACAGAATGAACAAAGCATCAATCTGCTGCTGCAGTCAACCAACCCTGACAAGAGCTCATCATTAATTTTAAAAGAAACTTCAACACATGGACTGACAGGGTGAAACTTCCATACGTATTCTCTGTTGTTGGTTTTGGGCTGAAACTCTGGATATTTTCCTCAAGGCTTTTGTTTTTCTTTTAATCAGGAACTGCTACACTGTTGTCAGGGGCTCTAACAATACTTTCAACTAGTGTGCTTGTCACTACAATGTCTGCAGCAATTTTTCTTTATACCTATAGCTGATAACCTTAACACTAGTATTTTTAAGATCTATACAAACTAAACAATTTAAAGGATATTGGTATTACTGCTGTTGAAAGCTTCACTGTTCCAAAGGCAGCAGCCCCCAAACGGTTACAGGCAAAATAGTTCAGCATGCTAGAAGCTGACTAAAAAACATAGTTTCCTGGCTTAAATAATAGTAAGAAGAAAGTAATAAGACTGTAAGTCTTATTACAGAAAGTAGAAAGAGCAGAAAAATAAAGCTCTTTATAAACCTTGACACTAAACTTTTTTATTATGAAGACAAAGCACCACCTGTGACCTTTAAGAGATTTATTTTGTTCCCTGACCCATTCTCCCATGTAAAGGATTAAAACATTATTCATTCCATACACTGTTTTTTATTTTCTTCTCAACACATCCATTATGTTTCAAATAAACATTTTTTTTTTTTCCCCAGCTCTGGAGTTCTTAAATAACTTCTTCAAATGCTGAGAAGTGTTGACAAAACTGTGAATAATGTTCAACTGAATTGTATGTGTCAGAAAGAAACACCTCACATAAAAGCACATATTTCCCCAGATACAATATGCTAAAGCAATGCAAACTTCAGTACTACAGCTCTCAAGGACAACCTTTTACCCAGGCACAGCCAGTACGATCATGTCACAGTGTCCTTAAAAAAAAATAAATATTCACAGCTTAGCTGTTACCCAGATATTTCAGAGAAAGTATTTTAATTGGAGTACACTGTGATTAATTTAGCAAACATCATTGCATTTTATAGGTGATTTTAATCAGTTTGATTCATCTGATGTTAATAGGAAATGTTTGTCAGCCTCACCTCCATACCTGAAAATGTTATGGAACAGCTTGTCCTGGATGTCATCTCTAACCGTGTAGAAGAAAAGGTCATCAGGAGTGGTCAGCATGGATTCACCAAGGGGAAATCATGCTTGACCAATCCGATAGCCTCCTACGATAGGACGTCTTGTTGGGTGGATGAGGGGAGAGTGGTGGATATTGTCTATCTTGACTTCAACAGGGCTTTTGTCACTGCCCCCCGTAACTTCCTCATAGTAAGCTTAGGAAGTACGGGTTAGATGAGAGATCGGTGAGGTGGATCTCCTTCTCTGGAGATATTCAAAACCCACCTGGATGCACTCCTATCCAGCCTGCTCCGGGTGGACCTACTCTGGCAGGGCGTTGAACTAGATGGTATCTGAAGGTCCCTTCTAGTCCCTAAAGTCCTGTGACTCCATGATTCTTTTATCAAGTATCTAGTAGTCATGTTTCAACAGTTTGTGTTAGATGTGTAATGTATAATTTCATAATGTCCTTATTACTATATTTCTTAATTGTTTAACTTTCATTGGTGGTTTGTTCACCTATGATCTACTCTTATAGTATACAGTAACTTGCATATACATACTTCTATCTTGGATGATTTCTGAAGGCTTCTTCAGTAAGATACTGACATACTGCTGTATAAGGCACTTCCAGTAAAATTGCAAAGCATTTCTTCATTCTGCAAACTCTGCAGTTAAAATGAGGAATGAAACACCTTTTCCTTTCTCACACAAAGATCTGCTCAGCTATTTGAAATGGAGAACTCTGAGTGAGATGTTGGCTTATATGCATCTGGATAAACTGATTTAAGAGATATTGTTCTATTCCATTTATAATCTCTCTGCATAGCTTTGCAGATTTTGCCTGTTGGAACTCAGTATTTTCTTCCATGGCTTTTGCTATTACGTTCGAACAGTACATAAACCTAGACCCTGTTACAATTCAAAGTAATTAAGAATGGAGAGGTTCTTCTGTTCTCCGTCAAGTGCAGAATTTTTCAAAAGAAAAAGCAGGATGGCTTCCTACTCTTTTTTAATTAAAAAGTTAAAGAGACACTGGCACATTATGCCGCAGCCCATGTTACAGCAGATAACCACAATGCTTTGATCTAACTTCTATCAGAAATGGAAAACAGAGAAGGAAAATCTTGTACATGTTGGACAAAGGTTTCCAAATTGTTTTAAAAGCTGATATTCCATTGCTGGCTTGGCAGTCACTGAACAAGTTCATTCTCAGGTATAAAATTGTAAGAAAACAAACAAAAACAAAAAGAAAACTCTCAATCAAATCAGAACAACAGCAAACAGATAAACTATCTATGTTGCCGGTAAGAACACAGGAGAGGAAGATTCAGCCAGGGAAATGCACTGGAAATGAGGAATTTACATGAAATTTGTTGTTTGAAAAACAAAACCTTCAAGCTAGAACACTGCTAATACAGTCTATGAAAACATACTGTCTTCAATAATCCTAAGAGTAATGACTACTTCCCCAGCAGGCTCAGTGCCAGAGGAACTGTACAGCACACAAGTCAAACCACCAAAACAGTAAACAGCTTCTGGGAATATGCTCTTTCACTCTTTTAAACCAAACTCATTTAAAACAAACACAATCTGAAGCACTTGGACATCTCCAAAAATACATACTAATATGAAAAAATCAACAGAAAAAGGAAAACAAATTGAAGACCAATACCTCATGCAGAAAAAAAAAAAAAAAAAAAAACAAACAAAAAAAAAAAAATTCAANAACAAAAAAAAAACAATTCACATTTTTCCTTAGCATTAAAGTTAAAGCCAAGCAAACTTTTTTGAAATGTTGACATTTTTTTGTATTCTACCTAGAGAGTTAAAAGGAGCTAAAAAACTGAACCAAGAAATGGTCCCAGTTGGAGGTGTACTTGCTAAACAATCCTGGATTCAAGTGGGTTGACAGTTGTCCCCAAAGCATGCAATTTAATGGCTTCACGGTGGCCACTGTGCTTAAAAATTCATAATAGTAGCAAGCTGTCTTGATTTTTTGGTTGTTTGAAATACAAGCCTTGTGATGTGTAAGAACAAGTGACAGATCAGCATCACTCATCAAGTGACTGAGCTGTTCCCAAGTTCCTCAAATCGATGTTGGTTGTTGTTAATATTTGCTTGCCTTGCATGCAGGCATAAGCACTCTAAAATAGTGTAGCCAGCAATGTTACAATGTCAGGAATAAGGGATGGATTATTTTGGTATTTATAGATTGATTATTAAGATTAAAAAAGAAGATTGGAAAGGGTTATGTAAATCACATGAAAAATAATTAGAGTTTTATGCAAGTGCAGTTATACTTGGCCTAAATCTCACACAAAACAATAATCAGATGAAATTCAATTAATTATAAAGCCTTAAAATTCAAGGAGAAGGAATTAGCTGGATGGCCACACTCAAAGAGCTACAGTTAATGGCTCAATATCCAAGTTGGCAACCAGGGACACGTGGCATTCCTCAGGGATCAGTATTGGGCACTGGAACAGGTTGCCCAGAGAAGTTGTGTATGCTCCATCCCTAGAGATGTTCAAGATCAGGCTGCATGGATCTTTGAGCAACCTGATGTAGTTGGAAGTGTCTCTGCCCATGGTAGAGGGATTGGAACTAGATTAGTTTAAGACCACTCTCAACCCAAACCCTTCTATGATTCAAAAAGTAGTCTGATGCAATGTTCCTGATGAAAGAGTTCAGAGATTGATGTGAATTGGGAAACTGAATGAGAAGAAAACTTATGTACAAAAAGAAAATAATGTAAGAATAAAAGATTGTAAGAATTACTATCTTTTTTTTTTTTNNNNTTTTTTTTTGGGGGGGGGGTGTAGCAAAATGTTATCTATGTCTTCCAGAAACATTTTGAAATTACAGAAATGCACTAGTTCAAGTGTATCTCAAATATCAGTACCTAATGTTATCTCATAATCATTAAAGAAGGCATTCTCTTGGAAGAAAAAGATGAAACAGATTATTGTTGGATATTCCTGAGGTAATTTTTGAAAGTCTAGGAAACTGAGGAAAAATTTTATGCATAAAAATCTGTTCTTTCCTGTATATCAGAAAACATTAAAAGGAAGCAGCTTAGATCATCTAGTTTCACTGCCTTCATTCTGTATCTGGATTATTTTTAAAATTTATCTAATAAAGATCCATTTCATTAAGATTTTCTAGATTGATTTTTGGTCCTTCTGAATTGTAACTTGAGTGACAAATTATAAACAGGACAGTTTATCATAATTATGACATCATTCTAGTGGTGGTGTGGCAAATTATATGAATTTAGTGTTCCATAAGAATAATAATTGTCTGCAAGAGGAATAATACCAGAAAATAGATCTTAATTGCAGTATTGTAGAAGGCACAATTTTATCTGATTCACCATCCCTTTATTCTGTTAAAGAAAATATGAATGACCATATTGGTTCAGATCTAGCTAGATCAATTTTCTGTCCCTCAGATTCAAAACAGGAGATCTGACCTAGCAGAAGTGCACACCTAGTAGGTGATACCCTTATTGTTATCAAGTATTTACCAGGAGAAGTCCTGAGAAATTTCCTGAAGACGTGAAAGCAGTTAAGTTAGCAGCAAGACAAAGAAGGGAAAAAAGACTTTTGCTATCCATTATTCATTTCAAATAGGTCTGGTGAAACATGTTTAACAATAATTAAAATTTAAAAGCCATGTTCTATTTAGAAAAATGAAAATTATGTATCAAGAAATTTGATCTGAAAGCAGCTTAAAGTTTGAATGACCAAACTCAATCAGTCGAGCAGTCACTCCAGTGTCTTCTAATTTTAATTAGCTACAAATTTTGATCACAGCAATTTATTATCTATGTTTCTCAGTGCTTTTATCTGGAATTTTTAATGAGCCAGCTGATACTGTTACAAAGTATAAAGGGAACAGGAAAAAGGGGAAAAAAAAAATCAGTTTACTCCTTTAAGAGGTATGTTTTTTTCTGAAGTTCACATAAAACTTTAGGACTAGACTGTTACAGCCTTACGTAGATGTAAGAGATCAAGAAGATACCTTTGTTTTGTTTTGATTTTCTTGATAGGAGTCAAGCAGTAAAGCCTGTTAAAAATGCCCATTCCTCAAGAAGCTTCATGGTGCAACAGGCAAGCGCATGCTGTATCTAGTAACTGTACATTAATTGTTATTTCACACAGAAGACAATTTCTCTAGAAATGTTTGCAGCATGCAAGTATAACATGGACAATTTCCCAAAACTTACCCTCTTCCACGCAGTCAGATACTGAGTTTACAATAGATGCCTCAGGAAGAAAAAGATACTGCACAGTTTCAGAAAAAATACCATATGCAAAGTGACAGTTAAAAATCAATAGAAAGTCTTTAATACAAGGAAAGGAAAATGATATCTGAAAAAAAGACATTCTTTGATTGGAGAGGCCATTTAAAATAATACAGCATGTAGTTATTTTTAATGAGGTTTAAAAGCCTAAATGAGGTTTCACATTATAGATAATAAAAAATTAACACTACATTAAGTCATATATTTTCTTTAACTTTTGGAATAATATTCTTCGAAATGTCAGTAGCATCATTAGCATTTAAAATATAGGTCAACTTCTCCACTGATGGTAAATGAGAATCTAACTTGTTCCCGCCAATTTTAAAATTAACAGTGTATCTAAAATTCTCGGCTTTCTATTTTTAAAGAAAGCTACCAAATCATTTTTATTTTAAAATATTACAGGAACCTTAAAAAATTAACTAAATTGAGACTAAACACCTGAACACCTCCAGGGATAGGGCACTCACAACTTCTCTGGACAGAACTGAACATGAACTCAGCTAGATTAGTGGGATCTTTAGAGTTCTCTACTGAAATTTAGTTAAAGTTGGACCAATGTTCACTATGTACAATCAATCTGGGACAAAAAATAGATTGCTTTTTGCACCCCCTTAATATTAAGCCAGATGACCACCTTGAAATACAGATATTTTCTACCTTTCAGTTCAATGTCAATATCTCTGTTTCTCAGTGCTGAGAAGACAGATACCTGGGATAAAGGAGTGCAATTATGTTCACTGTCTTTGTTGGTTTCCAAGCTGAAAAATGCAGGATGAAAGACAAAAAAGCAGCTGCCCTCTGAACTCATTTAAACTGGTAAAACTTGTGTATTTCTGCATACATCCAGAGGTCTGGAACTTTACTTTTAAAATGAGCAGGAGGAAACATTTTTCTTTTTTTTTTTTTTTTTTTTTTTGTTCTGCAAATAATTTTGCTTGCTTATACAGTTTCTATTCAGCTGGGATAGGATTTAAAGAGTCAAATTTCTAGTCTGAAAGCTTTTACAGATGTTACAGTCATGATAAAGCGTTATCGAACTATACACTGTATGTTTTCTTATTTCATTCTATGCAAACAGTATCCATAACAACATTCATTTTAATAATTTTTTTTTCTCTCAGTGTTTTAGGGTTCAGGTGTCAAGACAGCAGGAGTGCTAGCAAGAGGACTACATAGTCTCAATTACCTTCACCATATCAGCAGCAATATGTTGCTCATCAGGGAGCACTGGACTACCGGCTGGCTGTCACTTTGGAATCCAAACTTCATATGTAATATTGCTTTAAAACTAAAGTACTAATTGTCAGATTTTTAATACATAATGATATTTAACTACCTTTGATTTTCAAAATAAAATCTATTTATTTCCCTAATCTTCATGAAACTTTAACCTAAATTAATTGGTTTAGTCACCCAAGCAAAATTCAGAACTACACTGCTTTTTGAATTCCATTGTGGAGTACCTTTCTAAATCCAAATAAACCCTTGTTTTTAATATATTCTTGATACAAATGGGAAAAGATTTGAGCCACCTGTCCCAGTGTTTCAGAATTTGACATCTGTGTTATAAAAATGAATTCTATCCTAATTGTAAAGATCCTGGAATGGAAGGAAACCTGAAGGAAAGTTTTCAGTACAGTTTGGAGATTTTATATAGCAGGACATAGAGGAAAGCTGCAAGATGTTTAGGTATGCTTGGGACTGGCCATAAAATTAGGAACAGGATGAAAAGCCAAGAAAAAGAAATTAATTCTGAACCATTTTATTCCCAGAGGCACCTGCAATTAAACAAAAGGCTGAACTACCATCAATCCAAGCAAAAGCAGAGTTGTAACTCATTCAGCTTATTTAATAATACTTGCTGTGGAAGCAAAAAGCTTGGGGGAAAATATTCAAGAGTAGAATACTCACAGAGGAATGCTTAGCTTTGGGAGTTCAGTTACAGCTCTGCCAAAATTTGTGGTGATTTTCCATTAGTCTCTTTTTTGAAAGGTTCTACAAATCCCTTCCAGAGAACTTTATCCTAAGGCTTTGTGTTCTAAGAATCAGTGTTTAACATATGGAGTAATTCTGTCTCAATAAGTATGGTCTAAATAACTTCCTCAAAGGGGACTGCATTACCCAGCAGTTGCCACAAATTCTTCTGTCAAATTACACAGCCAAAAGGCTTTTAATTTTGAAATACCCACGATATCAAGGAAAATTTGGACACTTTCTCAAATAATTAGTTTATTGTGTCAGAGGTTGTTATTCAGGATTAGATAAACCTGCTGCCAAATACAGACGATCACCTTCCCAGAGTATGTCTACTTGTACTGGGTCTGGCTGAAATGGAGCTAATTTTCTTCATAGCAGCTTGTATGGTGCTGTGTTTTAGATTTGTGACCAAAACAACACTGATAGCATAGTAATGTTTTAGCTGTTGCTGAACAGCGTTTGCATAGTGTCAAGGACTTCTCTGTTTCTCACTCTGTCCCCCTAGTGAACAGATTGGTTGGGAAGCTTACCCGAACAAAACAAAGAGATAACCTATGCCATATAACATCATGCTCAGAAATAAAATGGAGGGGAATGAGTTTAGGAAAATTTGCCACCTTTTGCTCAAGAACTGCCTGTGTACCAGTCTACTCATGGAAGATGGTGAGTGATGGCCTTTGCATCCCTTGTTCTGTTTTGTTTTCTTTTCTTTCTCTCTTCTGCTTCTTTTTCACTTATTAAACAATTTTATTTCAATTCATATATTTTCTTGCTTTTTTGTTTTCTTCCCTTGCCCACTGGGAGTGGAGAAGGAAAGTGAGCAAGTGGCTATGTGGTGTCTACAGGGGTTAAGCCACAACAACACTCCATGTCTAAGTAAAATAACTGTCATGACACACAAAACAGAGGTGGAGAGCAGCCCTGTCTGTGGCACATCTTGGATTCCACCAAGTCAAGGGATTACAAATCAAGTCATGCAAAGTCTCTAGTCTATAATGACATGGGTGGAAGAGAATGCACTTTTGATGGATATTCTTTTATAAATGTGTTTTCATAAAAATAATTTATTTTCACAAAAATAATAAAGGAGTTTCCAGGTGATGCCAGTGGAAGAAATACGGGAGAAAACAACATGCACTGGTTCTGTGCTTCCACATTTTGTGCTTTCTAAATCTTTTTCAAAAATGAACCTCATTTTAAGAAACATCACGGTATAATATGAAGAAGTTGGTAAGATCATGATAAAAAGGTTGTGCAGATTCTCAGCTAATGAGAAGAAAACTTGAGAACTGGTAACTCTGTACTTGTGAAGAAAACCCAACAACGTTCAAGTATAGTCCCATGTTCCATAATTGCCTGCTTACCAAATGGAAAATCTTAATTTGGCATGGGCAAAGAAAGTTTTAGTTGTAAAGTTTTGCGACAGAGAGGGAACAAAGGTTTTTAAAAGCTGTAATAACCCTCAAGCTTTTAATTTGTATGCAAAAGTACAAAATAAAAAAAAAATAGAAAACTATAAAGCAGCAAAACCAGGATCAACTAAGTTGTAAGACATTGTTTTTCATCATTTCCAATGAAATCTGTATTCATTCATCACATAAATTATGCCTGAGAATGATTGTCCTACAAAGAGGTGCTGTAAAATTCTGTGCAGAACGCAACAGAGCAAGGTGTATATTAAGTGTTTTAAGGATCTTCTACTATCCATCTTTCCTTCCAGGAAAGAGTTGATATTTCTCTAGCTTCATACAGAATTTATCATCATTGGCAGTTTGAGGACTGTATTTCAATTTCAGACGCTTTTTCTTTCCAAGTTGATAGAGAAACATTATAAAAGTGATGACTGAAGTGGTTGCTCTTCCAGTTTTTTCTGGTTTAGAGTTTCCAGATTTTCTGTGCCAACTTCACTCTTTCCTGCTTGTTTGAGAGGCACTGAGGAACTTTGCATCAGAGCCTGAACTGGACAGCTGTGGCATAATAAATCCTGGACTTTACAGAATTTCCTAACTGGTTTAAAACATGGGTTTTTTCTAGTATCTTTTACCACTTCTCTTGCATGTTCAGGCTCAGCAGGACTCCGTGAAGGGCTCTGTCATTACAACAGAGAGTTTAGTGTCTTGAGTTCACAACTGCAGAATTAAGAGCTACAATCATAATTCAGTGAGCTTTCTTTTTAGAAAATAGATATTGCACATCAGAAGAGCCTGACATTATTCCTGTCACTAAGTCAGTTCAGTCTCTCGTGCTGCAGTCCCCTAATATTCTTATCAGGAAGAAACCGTGTGTTTTCCTTTCAAGGAGATAAACGAGTAGAGATTTGGATTCTTAAAAATATATCAGCAAGATAATGCTTTATATACTGCATAGTGAAACAAATCTTTCCTTCAACTGTTTAGGGACTGCTGCCTATCATTTTGATATGTGCTTTCTAGAGACAGTTTATTACAGGCATTGAAAACACAGAAAATCCTAGCTGCAAAGCACATTACTGAAATACAGTGTTAAAAGTGTTGACCATTACGTAGAAAAAATAACATAAATAATTTTACATAGGTTAAATAAATATGGTAGTAACTAAAGGCTAGACATTAATTTAATTAGTCCAGTAGCATATCTTTGAGAGTCACAATTAATATCTCTCTTTTATCAGTTGTAATGTTTCAATTATTTTTCCCTGATTCTATTAAATGTTAGGATACTAAATTGGGTTTCAGGCAGAGTGTGATCCAAGCTTGTTGTTTAATGTCCTTCAGGTGACCCCTGTGCAGAAGTCCACTAACAGAAACTGTTGCAGAAGGTCTTTGAAGGATGAGGGAAAGAATCTACACAAAAGGTCTTGTTAAAACTGTGGGAATTTAAAAGTTTTAAGTATACTTGGAAATCTGAAACTCATAGCTGACTCCAATTATTTAATCTATAAAGTGAGTACTGTAATCTATATGAGCATACTCATGTATTGAGTCAATATATGTTTTATCTTTGCACTGCAAGCTTATCTGAAGTCATCAACAGATTGAGATGGCTCTTTCATGTAATGTAAAACTGTTTTCCACGCATATCTAGTTGGATTGTGCCAAGAATGCTGTTAATAGTGCAAAATAATTGTAACGTGTAAGTACACAAGAAAAAAAACAACCCTATTTTCTAGTATAGAACACGAGATGTGAGGTAACTAAAAATTTTCCCTAGAAAGCAAGTCTAAGGCAGTAGAAGATTGTGGCATAACCAGAATAATGTTCAGTCACTCATCAGGAGCACTGATATGAAACATGTTACCAGACATGTTGATTCATCTACTTGGGGTTGTTGAGGGGTTTTTTGTGGGTTTTTTTTTTGTTTGTTTGGTTTTTTTGTTGTTGTTTTTTTTTTTAGTTTTTTTCGTTTTTGTTTTTGTTTGTTTGTATGTTTGTTTTTTAACGATGAACTAATTTTAACAAATTTCAATGTGCTTTGCAAGACATGTAATACAGGAAACTGTTCCTTGATTTTTGGCCTTCATGCTTGTTCTCAGTGTTCTCTATTTTACCTGTGAATTATTAAAATATTTTGCCATATATGCTGTCAAGTACTAGGCAAAAATGCAACTATGTTACTAATGCAGTTATCTAAGATGTTAATTACACTTCCTTGAATAAGTTTCATACATTATTTCAAATGCATGTGTGAACAAGGTGCTAGATCCTTGTCATTTTTACAGGGCTTTACAGCTTGTCTGGGAGAAGAGGAAATACAGAACTTTGTGCTGACGTCCTGAATAGAGGTTGCACCTATAGATGATAACTTCAAGCCAGCTGAACTCTGACAAAAGCCTTTCCCCCTTTTACTTTTTTTTCTTTTTTCTTTTATTAAACATTACTGGTTTTAATTTCCCCTCTAAAGCTACCACGGACTGGATATTTCTGCCCTATTTTTACTTCAGAGGCATCACACCAGATGGGGCATTCAAGCATGTCAGCCCAGAGTTGGGTGAAAGTCTGTTCCAGATGGAAAAGTGAAATATTGCTAAATATGCCTGCAAGGTATTTCAGAACAGCATGACAGACAGCAGTAATGGAAAAAAGCAGTATAAACAACAGCTGAGAAAAGACTGCCTTTTTCCTGAATACTCAGGCCTTACTGTAAGCTTGCATAGTAAAGAGGCACTCTGAGAGGGAGCACAAAGATATGTTGATTACAGCAGAGGGCAGAACAAATAATTTTGTAAGGCAGCTTTGGTAATGGTCATTGCAGCCCATTTCCAGTGTTGCTGTACTGAAGACAGTCCCACCACATAGCTCTTTGTTAAAGAAAATAGAGATTTAGTTTAAAAAAAATGCTTTTGTGGTCCTTTCTTTAGGGAAGGTAGCACATTTTTATAAAGATTGTACTAGATTTTCCATAAAGAATAGTCGTATTCATTTAAATCCTTGAGCCATTTGTGCTATCATCATACACTGAGCACAGGTGATGGGGAAGGCGCTCGGTACTTGGGTTTTGCTGTTGCATTAAGTACCTCTGAGAAAACAGTAAGATCTGTCTCCTTTCAGATGCTTCTCCTTGGATCAAGAAAAGAGCCTTCAGTTGTGCTCAGCTATTGCAAAGCTTGTTAGTTTACTGGAATAGCTATATACTCCTGGTAATTTTGTCTGTTCTGCTTGAGTTTTTTTTTATTGTCAACACCATGGTGTTTCGGCAAGGTTTCTCTACAGATTTCTTTCCTGTGTGTTTTGGACAAGCCATAGAAACTCTCGACTTTCTTGTCTTTCAGATGAGGAAACTGCCACAGATATTTTAGAGCTTGGAAAAAACTGTATGAGCTACCAAATTCATAAGACTCTCTCCAGATTAGAACTTGTTTTTTGGTGTTTTTTTTTTCTTTCTTTTATAATGTGTTGCTGGCTGAAATAATAGCAAAATCAAAACTTAAAAAGAAAAACCAAAAAAAACAACCAACCAAAAAAAACAATGCCAGGAACTGAACTGATGATTCTTTATTCTCTTCACAGAGTAGCAGTAATATCTAAACAATTTTATTGCCAGTACTTTAGGAGTTACAGAATCTTTTAAAAGAAATACTGTATTTCTGTAAAGAAAGAATTCCTCTCCACTCTTTGCCCAACTGTTTTTCTTTTATAAGTCTCTTTCCCCAAACTGAGGTTAATTTGATTGTATTCAAAATAAAGTGCATCTTAAGTGAGTGGATTGGATGTAGGTTTATGGAAATATGATGGTGTACCAGCAAATATTTTGTGATACAGGACAGCACTGACAGGAAAAAGGGACCATATCATAGTTTTAGATATGGTTTTATTTTTATAAAAGCCTCACTGAGGCTTTTTAGAAAATGCACCATAGCATTGTCTCATTTGGGAGATAAATTTTCTCATCTACCTGAGGGAATGAAAATAAACATCCCTACCCTGAGTACATAAACTCAAATTCATAAAGCTTTTTGAGAGAGCAGTCCTGATGTCTGCAGCTGTGCTCCTGTGTAGAGAAAGATTAATGTGATCCATGAGAAAATACGAGGAATATAACAAGCCCCAAAGGCAAGAGTGTTTGTGGTGCTGTTCTGGTCTTCAAGGTGAAGACTGTTGCTCCAGTTTATATTAAACTTTCATTAGTTAGAAGTACATTATAAAGACCAAACCAAGCTACTCAGCTTTCTTGAGGGCACGGTATTTTTAAACCTCTCTGGAAGCAGAGATCTATGCTCACTGGTGGTACTCAAAATGTAGACATAGAGGTAGAATGCACTCTCAGCAAATTCTTTCCTGTGAGGGTGGTGAGGCACTGGAACAGGTTGATCTGAGAAGTTGTGGATGCCCCATCCCTGGAAGAGCAGCCTGCTCTAGGGAGATGTGTCCCTGTCCATGGCAGGGTGGCTGGAACTTGATGATCTTTAAGGTCCCTTCCAACTCTAACCATTCTATGATTCTACGAAAAACAAACTGGGAAACAGCTATGAAGTTAGCTATTGTCTACCCTTGTGGGTTATTGGAGAAAGAGTGTGCAGCACTGCTTTAGACTTCACCAAAGCAGAGTTTCTGAAGTAACATTAGGTGCCACAGAACAATGGCGAGTGCTGGTTTCAGAACGGCAGTCGTATCTGTCCTAGGGAAAAATAGAAATAAAATTTAAAAAAACCCACAGTGAGTTTCCAGGCTCAGAACTAGCATCTCTGAATGATGCTGGATTGGAAATTACATCTTATGCTATCCAAATTCTCCATCGATACTTGGATCCAAATGTTAATAATAGTCCTTGAGGTCAAATCTAGATGACACACCATGTAAGCTAAAGAAACAGCTCCCATGCTAAGACTAGAATTTGTTAGTTTATATGAAGTCCTTTCAGTTTAACCTAGGAATTATTATTAGTCTTTTTACAGTGACAAGGACACTTACAATTCTACTACTTTCTCTGGGTTTGTGTTTCCTCTGTCCCTCCAGGTCCTAAGGTCAGTGGGACTAGTAACTTTCTGGAGGAAGGTGGAGGTGGGGGTTGCAATATCCCAAGCCTTTCCCAAGACTGGCAGGTCAACATTGCGTGTTTCATGGAGAAATTTCTCTCCATTTCTACAAATAAAAACTTTCAGGATCAAAGCTCTGCCTATGAGACTGGAGACACAGCACCACTGTTTAAAAGATGGGGAGATGTTTTGACTAAATAATTTATTTGCATTTTGAAGTTAAACAGAAATTCTTCTTAAAAAGTTAAGAAGCATTAATGCGAGCAGACCAGAGGTTATCTCATTACCTTGGAGGCCAAAAGGGGAGAATTTTGAACAGCAGTGCAGATGCTGATTAATGTAATAGGTTAATAAAGGGCAAGATAAAAAGAATCATCTCATAATAAGGTCATTGAATTTAAAGAATTAAAAGCCTTAATAAGGAAATTATTCACAGTTTGCAATATTCATTGATCTTGGAATATATGCAGTTACGTTTTGAAATGTGTATAAAAACTAGAAAGCTCTTTTATAAACAAAACTAATCAGAGAGTAACTCCATAAAAATGATAGGCTGAGGATGCATGGTTGGTCATCAGCTAGTATTTGCTTTATTTCATAAAAACTACTTATGTTGGAGTTTTTTTATTTTTTTCTGATCATTACTATTTTCGCTAATTTTTCATCTTCCTCAGAAGGGTCTCCTGATTTATGAAATAAATTGAAAGCAATATATTAAAGAAAGCCAACAGAAAGATGTTGATAAGTTTAAAAAAATGTTCAAAAGGAAGCAAATTTTTTTAATTGGTTATTACTACCATATTTTAATTTATTAAATTTATTCAAGCTTTTAAATTTTTCCTTGGCCTTTGGATGCAATAATTTTTATCTCCCAGCGAGATAGCCAGGATAGTTAATTACATCATTTGACCTGTCTGGTGTGTTTCACTGCCATTTTTTCAGAGACCTGACCACAGAGCAATAAGAGTCCAGCACACAGACCTGACCACAGAGCAATAAGAGTCCAGCACACACTATAATGAACATGCCCATGCATAGATCGTGATTTCCAAGAAAGGAATTTCCTCAGAAGGGAAGAAAAGAACAGATACATGCCTGTGCATGATAAAAATTACATTAGTTTGGATTTTCTCTCAAAAATGCTTTAAATTTATGAAAATAGTCAAACGTTACCGTGAAAAAGTTGTCATCGGCAGACTGATAAAAAATGACTGTGTTCAATATCATTTCTCAGATGAAATTCAGATGTAAATTCCTAGTCCTTAAGAAATTCAGGTTACAATTCAGAGGCCCAGCCTTAACTGTTCTATTCGTGTCCTGATTCTGCTAATCTGAAGACATCTGGAATTAAAAATGGAGTCCAATTTTCATTTTTACTAGTGCCATGGTTCAGCCTCAGACAACAAGGAAGAACCACATGGCAGCCGTTCTCTCAGCATTCACCCCATTCCTCAGGCTGAGACAAAGGCAGTTTAACAGAACATCAAAGGGACCAAGAAAACAACAACAGTAACACTGATAGAGGAAAATACAACCACAATTACGATATCAACGCTCACCATCCAGACCAGGATGTCCCAGCCAGCTCCCCTTATAGCCTGGATATGGTGTCAGATGGCATGGAATACATGTTTCCCTGATAGATCCTGGAGACAATTAATCCTGTCCCCATCAGAACCAGGACAACCATTCATAAATTCTAAATAAAACATCTGTAAGACATCCATAGCATTAATGTGTGAGGAAAATATAATGGAGTTCAACTGGACTTCTGCTGCAAAAACATTTTTAATTCACTGAAGCATTTTGAAGGCATTGATGTTAATTATGAAGGTGTCAGAATGTGCTTAATTGACAACGAATTTGCAAAGAGGTGACAGAAGAGAAAGTAAACATTAAGAGCTTTGGAACCATTTTCTCCAGGAATATACATCTGTCTACCAGTGGGCAGTGCACAGATTTCAATAATGTGTGAAAGTGCCCTTGATTCTACATCAGAATTTGCTAAGAAACTTGCCTACAGTCGAAGGTCTTGGTTTGAACTAGTGAACAAGGTGAAAGATATCATACAACTACAGAGTCCTTTTAATTGGCACTATTGCTTTAAAATAAACTACTAGATTATTTTTTTTTATATTCCATTTTCTTGGAAAGCTTGATGTGTCATCACTGCATCCTTTCCTTTATCATCATACCTTGTCCCTGAATTTTTAATATCTATTATTTTTTCTTATTATAAGAAATTAATTGATTCTTAAGGAGAGAAATTATGGCAGATGAGAGAGCTTTGCTAACTGAAGTAAATTACACATGTACTTTAAATTAGAAAAAAATCACTTTTCAACCCTGTGGTAATTGAAGTCAATCTTCAGGTAGAACTGTGTCCTGCTGAAGCAGATTCTCACTGATTTCAGTATAACCAGCTTTCATTTAATTAGCATTTATTTATTTCAGAATAATAAAAAATAGCATATGTAGTACATTTAAAAGCATTCTTTCCTTTTAGAACATTAAAGTGAAAGTGGAGTTGCTTTGTATAACTGCATTAGTAACCAGATTAATTTACATTTTAATTTACATTAGCAGTGTAATTGGGATCCTAAAGTGTTATGTACAAGAAAGAATGAAAACAGAAATGAAGTCCTGCAGCTACTAAAGGATGGAGATGCCAGACTCCAATTAAGACACTCCTTTGTCAAGCCTTATCTCTAAGGTTTGCAAGATTAAGTCTGGCTTTTATGTCCCCTGCTATTGGTTTAAATTCCACAACTCAAAAGGATTCTTTTTGAGATTAATATGGGAAGGCAATTTCGTCCACTGTGTCTTACCAGTAGTATTGGCTACCTTTTGGGAAAAATGGCACAGCAAAGAGAAATTTTAATTTTGCCTCAATGCACCTTGTGCTCCCCCCAGAAAAATTTCTCTGAAACAACGTTGCTTATATGCTGAATAACAAATCCCCCAGATGTGGTTATACATTGCAATGAGAGCATATATTGATATTTTGCAATGGGATGATTATTTCTGTAAAAATGGCTGTCCCTATTTGGGAAGCTCACAGTAAGCGTTTATGCAGAAATTATGACAACCACATGAAAGAGCCTCCTCAGTTCATTCACAGCCTTGCATTAAAAGTAACCCTAATGAAGTCAATTAGCTACTAGGAGAGTAGAAACTGAAAGGAAGAAAAATCTAGCTCAATGGCATATTAAATCTAACTTGGGAACTTATAGCCCTGATGTTGAACGTACAAAACCGTATTTGACAAGTTCCCAGAGGACACAAAACAAGTGACTCAGTAACAAGGATGAACCTGAACAAAGTGTTAGCCTGAAGAACCAGAGCTACATGTTATACTGATAGCACTGCAGACTTTGAAGTAATTATAGCTTTCTGCGGTTACAGAAACTAGATGGTCATCCGTGCAAATTAGTCCTTACAGGCATAAGGCAGTTTACACACTTGAAATTCTGAAAAGCCAAGGAGTCTAAGTAAAACACTTGAGCCTCAGATGTCTTATCTGAAGCTATTTTTAATTTAGGCATGTTAGTAAATTTACTCCAGATGGACATACATGCTGAGTGAAATAGTTTTCAGAAAGAGCATCATGTGCTCACATTGCCTTACCAAGCTATTACAAGTTCAATATTTTCCAGATAATTCAGTTTTGATTTCTTCTAATTACTAACAGCTTTACAGCTCTTTTCACAGGAAGAGTTTTACTATCACCCTGACCAAACTCCTGCAACTATGTTCCACTGATTCTGAACAAAAGAGCTTTGAATTTGATAATTGCTTTTCTTCATATTTTCAGTGAAGATGTTTGCTTATCATGCCTAGAAAATCTCAGTGGTAAGTAGGCCACTGCTAGATTTTGTGAAGCACGAGCATCACAAAGCACCTGGGATTGCTGCATGTGAGAGAGAAGTGGAAAACTGCATTAGTAGTTGCTCTGATTGCAATTATATGTTGTGGAAGTCTTGGACAGCACTTAGAGAACTGAAAATTCTATATACAGAGATACAATTTACAGTCTGCTATAGTGCCGCAGACCCACATCTGACTTGTGCAGTGTCCTATCTTTGACCAAGCACAATATCCAATGATCAAGATGGCATGAAAAATCCTGATGTACAGAGGCATATGGAACTCATACTGTCATTCTAGGTCCATTGCAACCTCTAGTACACTAGGCAGGATTAACTGGGAAAAAAAAAAAAAAAAAGGTGGTGTTAAATAAAGTATCCAAAATATGGTTAAAGATTTGGAAATCTGTATTGGCTAGTTCTGTGTCCTGTCTTTTGAGTTTAATAAGGTATTGACTTCATTAACTGTACATGGCAGTCCTACAATTACAGTGTAGTGAATATTTTGATCAGTGTTGATCTCTTTCAAGTTCACTGACTGCTGCTTCAGTATTGTTAGAAAACCTATTAAACGGGTATTTCCCATCTAATTTCTTAATAGTGTTCATTACCATCCTACCTTCTTTCTTTTTCAGCATTTCATATTTTCCATCATTTTCTAATAGTCTATCATTTATGTTTTTCTGATGAGCCTTTCTTCACAGTAATTGCTTTCATCAGTCCTTTTTGAAACCTCCACATTCCTCAACATCTTCTTGGAAAAGGAGGGGAGGGGAACGAGTACTGAAAGCAATACTTCATGCATGTAATGATGATTTGTACAGTACTTACTATTCACTTTTTTTTTTTATACTCACTACATATTCAAATAAAACACTTCAGAATTTCATTACCTGCCTATAGGAAATAGTTTGATAGAGAACTTCTGCAAGATAATTACTCATATCAAATCAGTTAGCACAAGATACGAGAACTGACTTGCAAAACCAAGCAAATTAAGTATGGATTAAAATGCTCTGGTGCTATAATCCAACACTATCTTGAAATATTCCTCTTTTCCATTGTGTTTAAAACGTCATCAAACAGTATACTGTGGTATTGAGATTTCAGTTTGTTTAGTCTTTAAGCACCATTTTTAGTCTATGAGTGCTTTAATAAAGCTTAAGACTTATCTGACTTTGTAATATCAGCTTTATTTTAAAAAAATATTTTAAAAAGACATGCTAAACAGCAAACTCTCTTAGGTATCTAACTCAAATTCTCACCATTTGACCTAACTTTGTTGACACATGAATAAACATCCAAGAAAATAAATCCCTTGTGCAAAATCTAGCTAGATTAAAACACTAGACTAAGGTAGTGTAAGCCTTACAATTTCTTAATGACACTCATACTCAGCTATCAGTGTCTCCCGAGAGACTTCCAATATTTACTGTATTCTTTTCTACAGTGATCTCAAATACATTTTTTTGTTTTTTCTTAGGCTAGAAAATGGAATTTTAATTAATAAATCACACTCCGGTGGAAACCTTTCTCTTGGATAGTACCACTTCATTTCTGAAGAGAAGTATTTAAGTATTCTAACTTAATTTGACTCATCACTCATCTTGGGGGAAATGGGCTTTGCTATATTTTTGTCAGTGCATTTTGCAGGCTGGCTGCTCCCCAAGTGCAAGGAGCCAGGAGAATATGTGCTGGGCTGTCCAGGAAGGGTGTAATGTTCCAAATAAGCACATACTTCGTTGCTCTATGAATTGTATGAATTGTATGCGTGAACTACATTTAAACAGTTTACAGCACTAACACATAAGCAATCAGGATTTAAATGCCAGTACTTCCTGTTTCTTTATCTCTCGGAGTAATTTTTAATAGCCTACACGTGACGTGTTAATCCAATTGTTAACAAAGTTATCGTCTTCAGAAGCTTTCATTATTGAATGAGAAGCTTTAGAAATTCCAATTTGACTGAAATCAGCTGTGGGTTTTTCCTCTTTAGCATTCTCTGGAAATATGCTGAAGGAGCATTTATGTTTGTTTTTTTTACTGTGAACACGCTGTTTTACTTCCTGACTGGAACAAAACAATTTGTCCGTATTTATGCCTGCTATAACTCCAGGTAAAGCATGATTATCAGATTGTATTTACTAAATCATTGTGTTGGGACAAATTTTGCTGTTATTTACAACCACTTTTATTCATTGTGAAGTGAGCAGACGTCAGAGAAACTAAAGAAGGCATTTTCATATGCAGACCATGGGCTGTGTTAATTAACTGGCAGTTTCTCAAAGTCTTAGCACAGTGATGTAAAAAAGAAAAGAAATTGCTGCCAGTAGCTGGTACTCATCTATTTTCATTCCTTTTCTTTGGGACAAATTTCATTGCCTGTATCCACCTCACTTTCTGATCAATGGGTCAATGATTCTGCAGAGCCTGTCCTAGCATTAAGCATTAAGTAGCCAGTTCATCCAGGGGAATGTTAGTGGGAAATGGTGTCAAAGGCTTCACTGAAGTACAGGTAAACAGCATCCAAAACCTTTCCCACATCCACCAAGCGGGTCACTGTCCTAGATGGAGATCACATTTCTCAAGCAGGACCTGCCCTTCATGAACCCATGCTGACTGGGTCTGATCATCTGGTTGTCCTTCATGTGCCATATAGTGGCACTCAGGATGATCGTTTCATGGCTGACAGGCCTGTAGTTCCCTGGATTATCCTTCTAATCCTTCTTGAGCATGGGCATCACATTCGCTAATCTCCAGCCAACTGGGACCTCCACAGTTTGCCAGGACTGCTGGTAAATGAAGGAAAGTGGTAACGTGAGCACTTCCACCAGCTCCCTCAGTATTCTTGGGTGGATCTCATCTGGCCCCATAGACTTGCTTATATTCATTCAGGTGTTGGAGCAGGTCCCTCACCACCTCCTGTTGGATTACGGGGGGCTTCATTCTGCTCCCCGTCCCCATCTGCTAGCTCAGGGGTCTGGGTACTCTGGGAACAGCCTACTCTGCTACTACAGACTGAAGCAAAGAAGGCATTAAGTATTTCATCCTTCTCCCCATCCTTTTTCACTATGTTGCCTCCCACATCCAATAGACGATGGAGATTCTCCCGAGACCTCATCTTGTTACTAATATATTTATAGAAACTCTTTTCATTCTTTTTGACATATAAACCAGTTGGATAAGGAAAGAGTAACCAGGCCTTTTCTGTGAACAAGTTGCACTTCTGTACTTTCACTATTTCTTCTGGTGTTATGTGAGGTCCGTTGCAGAAGCAATTTTCTATCTTTTAAAGGAAGGCCAATTATTTACATGTATGATAACTGTTTTAATCACTACCCATGCACTTGAAGAAAATTAATTTCAGGAGAAAACAGCAGATTACTTCTTTTTTTCCCAGAAACAAGAAGAGGGAAAAACCTACACTAGTTAGATTCCTGATGACACTCATAGTATTGATTGCTAAACATCAGCCAACTTGAAGGCACGCCGCGGGACTCTTCAATCAAGACAGCTTGCTGTAAAAGGTTAAAATATGGCTGTGAGGCTCTTGAAATTTGGAAAATTCAAAGCAGAATCTGTATTGTTTGAAGTAGGGAAGAGGGTTAAGAAAAAGTGTCACTTGCCAAGCTTAGCTGCTCCTGCTGAACAGATAAAGCCTTAGTCTGGCAGATCCGCATAGGGAAACATCAGTCTTAGATCAGGCATCAGTCCACCTTTTGCCCTGCAGCAAAACTTAAAATAGGCTTCTCTTTTTCTGAGAAAGTATCCGCATTCAGGCATAAACTCTCTGTTTTAGTCACAACAGATAATGCAGTGTTGCTAGTTTTAGACGAATATACAATCTTTTATTCCTATTTTATAATGCCACTCTGGTTTTGGACAGAAACCATTTCTTTAATATTTGGGATATTTACCTATGTATTATTATTATTCACAAATAATTTATTAATAAATAGAGAGTAGCATAAATGCTACATTAACTTTTTTCTTTGTTGTCTCATTTTACTACTATTGTTTGAAGTTTGGAAGCTCTACTTAATTAAATAATCTAGTTTTGTGTATCCTGATTTTTTAAATTTTTATGAGAAATACCAAATTCTGTGATACCGTTGACAAGTCTTCACTTGTAGTTTGTTTTGCAATAAAATACAAGTATTACTATAGAGACATTTCATAATTTTCTGCGAAACCTAATAAGTGAACTGTTACCTGTGCTTCACTAATGACATTTGATAAAAGCCTATAATTTTATTTTCCTGACTCCAGGAGGGCTCCAGTTCTCCATACCAATGCAGGTAGTTTGATGGGACACGGGAAGTAAAACAGCTGCCATCTTTTACAAATCCTCAGAATAGAACATGGTTCAAAAGCACAAGAAATCGAATAACTAATCCTAAAGTGAACATGAAGTGAAGCTTAAAGGTCAGCTGAGCTGACAGGCATGTTTTGCAGCATAACAGTTTCTGAAATTGTATTGAACTTCTGCAGGTTACACACTGCTAGAAATGCCAAGCATCTGTTGCTGTCGAGCTTCAGCTTTAGTTTTTGAAGTTACACAGATTAAGATCAATCGTGCATGGAAAGGAAGAGTAAAATACAATTTTCTGAGTATAAAACCTGAATTTTTAAGTTCTCCCTGTTGTAGAACACTTAATCATTTATGCCACTGCTAATAGTAAATTTAGTCTTCAAATATCAGCTGTTTGTTCTGCATCTTTCTCAGATCTGAACCAAGGAAAATTTCTTGTTAGTTGTAGTCTGATATTCACATGCTAGGAAGGGAGTCAACAAGCACAGTTTTCCCTGTTTCTGATCTGGAAAAGATCAAAGCAGTGCTCTTGCAAGTCTCATTCCTCAGGGATGAATGTTGCATTACATCCTCCCTGATTTCAGAGATTTCATGGTTTCATAGAATCATAGAACGATTGGAGTTGGAAGGGACATCAAGTTCCAACCCCCATGCCATGGGCAAGGACACATCTCACTAGAGCAGGCTGCTCAAAGCCCCATCCAGCCTGGCCTTAAACACTTCCAGGGATGGGGTATCCACAGCTTCTCTGGGCAACCTGTTCCAGTGCCTCACCACCCTTTCAGGAAAGAATTTCTTCCTAAGATCTAATCTAAATCTCCCCTCTGCCAATTTAAAACCATTACCTCTTGTCCTGTCACTAGACTTCCTGACAAAGAGTCCCTCTCCAGCTCTCCTGGAGCTCCCTTCAGATACTGGAAGGCTGCTCTCAGGTCTCCCCAGAGCTGTCTCTTTTCCAGGCTGAACAGCCCCAGCTCTCTCAGCCTGTTTTCATAGGAGAGGTGCTCCATCCTTCTAATCATCTTGGTGTCCCTCCGCTGGACCTGTTCCGACAGTTCGATGTCCTTTCTATGTTGAGGACTCCAAAGCTGGACACAGCTGTTAAATAAGCAGAATAAAGCCAGGAACTGAATATTTTGATTTATCAAAATAGAATGTAATTTATCCAAAATATTTTTTCAGTCGTTGAAGACATACACTTATTTAGAGATTTCATAGGTTTTCCTAGTTTTTCAATGGACTAAAACTATTTATTAATACATGAGAATAACCTCACTTAATTCCCAATTTTCAGCATGTTCAAATATCATCCTACAGAATGCCAAGGCTGAAACCAAAGATTTCATACTTGAACCACGTAATGACTTAACACTCAGTCTTCAGTAACCCCACCACTAAAAACTCTACTTACATTGAGCAAAAAAATCACAGAATCGTAGAATGGTTCGGGTTAGAAGCGAACTTGAAAATTGAGTTCCAGCCCCCCTGCCATGGACAGGGACACCTCCCATTAGACCAGGTTGCTCAAAGCCCCATCCCCATAATAAAAGATTAGGAAACTCAGTTCACCCCTTTCATTTGATTGAAAACATTTTTTACATGAATTGTTAAACACTGATCATATACTCACTCTTTGGGAAAGCAACTGTTCTGTTAGTGAGACAGAGAGCTTATTTGGGGATTTCTGCAGCCTAATGCAGTTCAAATAAAAATCTGGTAGAATAATCATGCAATTTAATCATATTCATCAAGTCAATGAGTTAGTGTTCTAATAAACTTAATCAGTTCCCGTGATCAGGTCCATCCGTGTGATCTTCCTCCCACCACAGAGAACTTTATCGTGATTAATCAGACCACTTCAGCTTTTCCTCACTACATTTAAATGTTCTTCCAAATGCCACCTAACCGTTTTGTAAGATTTATTGCCACAAATAGATGCATTACTTCAGCTCATTATTATTGAACTTGAACCTGTTTTCACATTAACACATTTACTGAAGCACAGGAACACGGTGATTCAGCTTCCTTAATGTTGTAGTTTGGTTACAGTTTAAGGCTGCAATGTGTATATTTTGGGAACACTCACTGCATTTGCATACTAAGGGACTAAACATGACTCACTTCTGCTCTACAGGTGACAACACTTCTAAGCATTACTTTCTCAGTCATTATAATGTGCTTTACCAGAGTTTCCATCGCAACAGTAGTTAACATTCACATTTTTGTATCTGTCATTTTTCAGTGTGATGATTTTGGTTTTCAGCACACAACTGATAGATAGATTATACCTTTTTTTCCTCTTTATTTTTGTAGAGGAATATTTTTTGCTTTTCAATGGCTAACATTTATCTCATGTATTATGTCATGAAACATGATAAATTGCACGTTTTTCATAGTGTTGAATAACATTTCATAACATTCCGTATCAGAGTATATTCAGTGATGTAAGACCTGGATTATCAGGGTGATCTGTAAATGCTTGCCCACTGTGCTTAAGTGAAGTGCAGGAGAAACCTTTTTTTGATCAGAATGCCTACTTCTGATGTCAGATACTAAAAGTGATGTTTATTATAAAGATTCAGTAAGGAGGACTTCCAATGCCAAGTATCAGGGTTAAATCTTTCCAGTAGATATAAACTGCTTATAGAATCAGGAAGAAACCATAAATCCTTTTTTATTATGGTTTAGAGAGTACTTCAGTTCCCTACCTAAAATACAATGCAGGAACTACATTGGAAAGACTGTTGTGAACTTATTTTATGCAAATCATTGCAAGTGTATTTGAGTTTATTCCAAACTGGAAATTAGTAGGACTTTTCCTGTATTGCTATTAGCTTGGAAGATTTGTTTTTCCTTCATCAGAAGGAAGAAGCCAAAAGCTGTTGAACAACAAACAGATGAAGTGAAATATCTATGTGGTTACTCAAGAGCCTACGAAATTACTTATGAAATATCTACTACAAAGCTGAATTTGTATCTTCCTGTACAACATTGAGTTTCACATGTTTATTGCAAATCATTTTAAGGAGAGTGACAGTCCTAGCTGGCCAGTAGGAGAGAGAAGGTTATGCAGAGAAGTCCCCGAAGAAGGGACCCCTGCTAAGGGGTAAGCAACTTTCCATCTTAATAGAAACTACAAGTTGAACCTAGTTCAACATTATTCTGCTCAAATTTATTTTACCAAAATGACATCTTGTGAAAAGTGATGCAGCAGGCATCTTTTGTCATTTTCTGTAGCTAAAATTAAGAGATCGAGATGCATATTTAATGCAAGAATATTGAATATTGAGAAAATCAGTATTTCTGTAATGAATTTGGTGTCTTTGTGTTTGAAGAAACATGCCCAGAGATAATCTGAAGAGCAGTAATTTTGATCTGTAGTGAAAATAATAAAACAACAATTTCTTTCAATTTCTGTTGCTGAAATGATCAAATGAGCAAATTACAAGTAAATATTTGTTTTTAATTTAAGTGTCATCAGTGCAAATACTGAAAGAAACAACTTCTGTATTTGTTCTAAATCCAGCCTCTTAATGATGGTCAACTGACTGAATCCGTTAATCATGTTTCAGACTTGCACTGGCTTGAATGTTCCTTGTAGATTTTGAACTCTTTGATTTTCACCAGGCCTTGACATTTCCTGAGGTAAAATACAGATAAAACATAACCAATGACTTTTTAATGAAAACAAACCAAAGCAAAATAAACAAAAAACCCCACCTTGAAATATTATCTGGTTAATTTGAAATAATTCCACTGCTTTCCAGTGAGACCCACTATTTTTTGAGTCAATACAGTACTACAGTACATCCAGACTAACCCTAATCAAGCTCCCAGGATGATGATCATGTCACCAGCAGACACCAGAAAAGTCCCAGACTGGACTTGGTGATTGACAAGAGCTGGATTCCAGATATAGAGTCAGGAATTCTCAGATTGGGATCAAAGCCAGATGAGCAGGCAGGGTCCTCCTTGGACTTCAGCTATCGAAGAAAGAAAGTTGACCCTTTGATCCCTCAGATTCTATACTGAGCATGATGTGGGTGGGATGCAGTACCCTAGTTGGTCAATTTTGGGTCACCTGTGCTGTCTACTCCTCCCTACAGGTGTGACCCCTCTACGCTTGTCTTCTTCCTACCCTCCAACAGGGCAAATAACAAAATTACCTGACTTTGGTTGTTAATGCAATAAGTACACGCAAGGGTCTCTCTGCATACCATTCTTTGGTATATTCAGGTCTTATCACTGTGAGAGTGAACAGTTTTCTGAACAATATGCTGTTAATTTCAGCATTTAGTTAGTTAGAAGAGGTCCAGCTGAAAAAGTAAAATTATAAAACAGAAAATTGGTTCGGTTTTGCCTCAAACAGGACAGTTAGGTACATAATAATTCATGGTTACTTAGCAACTCTAACTGTTACTTAACAGTTAAGAGAAAAGAGAAACCAAGGGATACAGAAAGGAAGAGATAGAAAAAAAGGCAGGGATAAAGAGATCACTGGTCGTGGTTCTACCATATTTTTCAAGGAATCTTCACAAGCATAATCTTCTTTCTTGGAAAAATCTTCCCAGGTACAGTCTTCTTTGTTCCTTTTAGGGACACTTATTTTCCCCTTTTATTTTTGCTAAATTAGCACAATCCACCCGCCTTGCTAAGGGCAGCCTCGTCTCAGGTTTCTTCCTTCTCTCAGGTGACATGTAGCATGATTCTGGTGGAAAGACAGGCTGTCTCTTACACATGGTACTTGGAAGACTGATGCTAATCACCTTAAAACATCTCTTTATTAATACAAAAATACAAAAATGCAGTTTACACTTCCAACTTCCTGGAAACTCATGTAATGTAATCCCTTGCAAAAAGTGGTATACAAAGAATATTCTTCTCTGAACATGAAGTTCAGTTGACTGAGTAGAAATCTGCAATCTATAAAGAAAACGCATATCAAACATTCTTTGCGTCCATTGATATATGATTGAATGGTGGCACTGAAGTACTGGGTCAAAATTGTCTACCCTTTAAAAACTTTGAAAAGACTCCATGAAGAATGCACTCTTATATGGAAATTTATATGAAACATTCTTAAAGAGCAAATGAAAGGATTACTGGAGGCTCAGAGATGCTCTGTAGATGATATGTCTGTGGGCTAAAAAAATGCTTATTCTTTGTAATATTTTTGGCCCCTGTTACCATCTTTCTCAGCTTGTATTCATCATGATGTGTATGTATACTCTAAGACCATTTTGGTCTATCTCTTTCTCTAATAAAATACAAAAAAATATTGTTGTTCACTTTCATGGTATTAATCATGTATGAGGTGTACTGGCTCATTAGGGACAGTCCTCAAAACATGAAAGAGTACCTTATTTTGGTGTAGTGAGGAAATGGTAACTTAACAGAAAGAGAAAGAAACATTTAGAAATAGATAAGAAGGATATGATATTTCTGGCTGGGGGGAAATGATCTTGCGGTATTAAAGATGAAAGCTGAAGAAATGGTAGACATTTGCTGAGTAGAAATTTAACTTGTAGATGAGGGAGCATGGTTGCTCATTAATCAGAGAACAGTCAGTAGATATTAGCATGATCTCTCTCACACCAGCATGATATAGAAAATTAGAATTTAACATTAAATGAATCTTGATTAAAAAGTGAGAAACTGATTGCAATGAAAATAGAAGTCCCTTCTTCATTCATTGAACATAAGTACCACAATAATTAATTATTTAAAAAAATTCAACCGCTGAACTTTTTTAATATGCCATAAAGTATGAAGCTTCTAACTCAGAGCAAAACAGTGTTTGGCTTCCTTCATCGGTTCAGTATTTGCTTTTCCAGTATAATCACTAAGAACAATATTGGTGGCACTGAGGAATGTATAATGACTTTTTCCATGAAGTTGAGGCCACTTATGAGTGGCAAACTGGAACACAAAGCTCCAGGATAAATGCAATCTTTCAAACACTAGCTCTTTACTCCCAGTAGGGGAAAATGTGTACAGTCTATTTAAATAGTACAGCTCTTACACTACATTTAATTTATTAATCATAATTGAGGTGCAATATGCTGAATTATTTAAGGGGTTTTTTTACATTTCTACTTCTTCAGCCATTTCAGTTAGATTCATAACTGTTGGCATGTGGAGCTGTCATACTAATTAGGAGGGAAAATACTGATGGCTTAGTTCATTCTCTGATAATCAATATTTAACTAACAATATGGCAAACCCCAAATTTCTGTAATTAAATTTTGTGTGGATAAGATGACAATACTATTCCTTGCTGCTAGGACTTTATGTACTAAAACAGTAAGACATAACCAGAAATGTACAAAAAGGCTGTCACAATGCATTCAGACAGCCAGTTTCCCTTTTAATAAATACCCAATTTCAAAGAAGTCTAAATAATTATTTTATTTTTGAAGGCTCTAGCTGTATTTAAAAAATAATAAAAATCCCCCAAATATTATTGTGTAAAAATATCTCATTGTGAGATATCAAGCACATTCAGCTTCTTCAGTGCCTGTGCTGTAAGAAATTTGGAGCAGAGTTAATCTTTGTTTACATTCCCCTGTTGGGGAGTTTGTAATAGCCGGTATGTAAATGTAATCTGTAATATTTAGAGCAGGAGGATAACAATGTTCCTGAAGGAACTTTGGAAAATCTTCTGCAAGTGACTTATTCTGTTGAAACTGTTTTTCAGAATTTCCACTAAAACCATCACTGCAGAGCTAAAAATGAAAGCTGGCTAATCCTTGGCTCCTGAATATGTCTGAGGTACTAAGCAATTCTGGAAATATTCCTCTGGTTTTCTTCAACCCACTGTCTCTGGTAACCAAATAGAATGTTTAGGAATATTTATTTATTAGGAAAGTGATTCTGTGACAGTATGTATGACAGGCAAAAGAGTATATGGATGGAAGACAAGAGAGAAGATACGATTGAGAAAGGCACGCAATTGCAGTCAAAACAAAGTTTTTAGCATAGAAAATACATTTAACATTACTGAATTAATAATGTCTAGCATATTATCAAATACTAGAAATATTAATTTTAAATAAATCACTTTCCCAGGTAGAAAATACAGTCACTACTTTTTTGAGCGCAACTGAAGGGTAAAATCATTGGGTAATTAAAGGTAAACTATGATTTATTTTTTTTTAAGCTAATAGCTGCCCTTGTGTTCACTTAGAGAGTGTGGATTTGTTCTTCATTCATGGTTTCTTATATTTATCTCTCTTGAAATAAAAAAGAATCTTGCTTCTGTGGTAAGTTTATAGTCTTTCCTAATATTGATTGAGTTCTCATAGCTTGATTTTAGTCATTTGGAAATATTAGTTTAAAGTTGTAAGCCCTGAAGGCTTTTAACTTCACAGGTGGTAGCAAGTTAAGCCTCATTCATCCTTGGCATTTCTCTGCTATATTACCACCAGACAGGATATAATCACTGTAATTCCTTCAAAGACAGTGAAGAAGATCAGATATTGCTTTTCTCTGCAATAACTCTGTAAATCCTATGTGTGGGTTTTGAAATCTACTGATGCCACAGTTGCACATGCACCAAGGTCAATATCAGCACTATATTAGAGCTTCGGATCAAGAGTTACTCTTGTCAAAAATAGTGATGGGGCCACTATATTGCAATGGAGCTTTTTGCTTTGACCTGATAAGGAAATTAGATTTAATCTTTAGGAGTATATTAAGATCTGCAGCACAATATTACAACCAGTTGTTGTGTACAGAAACAAAAAATTTGGGGATTTAGTGCTAAGTACTTATTACTTTGTCTAGAGTAGGTTCATTTCTGAGGTCCAAATCTATTCATTAGCAGATTTCTAAAATCATGTTATGATGCTGTGTTTGTAGAATGGGTTTATAGAAACACAGCACCTAGATGGATTTTAGATGCAGGTTTACTAGATTTTTTACCCATCTCTGCCAATTACTTTCTTGGAAATGCATTTAAATTAATCGAAACAAATTTCTTTACTCCCTCCATTTACAATATTATAAATTATGCTTAAGGTTCTGGTTTCATGTGTAAATGCTGGGTGTCCATCCTGCATCTTTCTGAGTGTATTCTCCACTTTTCAATGCATTTCAAACCCTTCTTTTGAACCTAAAATATGGAAACTTGAAAAAATATTAATTGCATTGGTAACAAGTAACCTTTAACCTGGATGTCTCAGAATCTGGATGTGAACTGATCTCATTCAGTGAGTTACTAATCATTCCCTGCCGTGTTCAGGTGAAGCAAATGAGATTACACAAGTCCTTCCGCTTCTGACTTTTCTTCCTTTAGGTTTCAGCATGATATCCAGACTCGTATGAAAGAGACTGAAAAAACACAGAAGTCAGAGAAACAAGATCATGTTTCAATCGGTCATAATAAATTTGAGAGAAATTGCCTGTAAGAGAATGTGCTATCCTCTTATTGACATCACAGTACTTGCAATACAGAGAAGAAAACTTTGGGGTTTTCTTAAAGACACAAACTATAACCAGAATTGAATCCCAAACTTATAAACTATTATCCCAAAGGCTGGCTGGTAACTCTATCTGATAAGGGTCCCATTATGCTATACTGATTAATATGTATATATAAGGTATTTATTGACCTTTTTTTCTTGGAAATACAAGAATGCAGTAACAAAATCAGATGCTTCATCATGTGGAAAAGAACCAGAAACAGAAAAATGAACTCCTGAAGCTGATTATCTCTCCTTTGAAGAGAAAAAAGATAATAAAAGTCAGAAATTACTCTCTATGTTCCTGATCTGAAAAACCAACTGCATGACTGTTTTCCCCTCTGTTGCCAAGATCAAAGCAGTTATCACACCTCACAGGATGAAATCCAAAAGCAAGAAATGCTTTGTATTTTAGTGATTTTAAAAATATTGTATATTAGATAAAGGTATGCTTTACATTCAGACTATTCTCCCCCACTCTCCACATCCCTGCCCCAATTACTATTCACCTCATGTACAACAGATAATGACAGTAGCATATTCTCAAATGCTATATCCTAGTTGCTGAATTTTTTTCTTCATAGTACTTTGATGAAAAAAAATAAAGGTTGTCTCTTCATATTCACCTCCCTAAACCCACATAAAACAATGCAAACACCATCTGCAAGTAATTTGCTTTCCTTTAGAGAATGTATCTTCTTAATGGCATTGAAAACTGCAGAAACCAAAGAAACATTTGTGTGGGAATCCTAAAAGATTTATATAGTGTGTTTTCCCGATGTATGTTGCACCCTGTTTGTCCTGTGGATGCTGTTTCTGCTCCCTGAAATACAACTTGTGCATTACCCCATGTATAGACCAGGGGGAACTGGCCCTTGGCTATTTGTAGATAAGAGTGAAAGCTGAACTTTATTTTAAATTCCTCCAGATATTGGTTTCTCTGAAGTAAACCTTATAGAATGAGGGTGCATATAAAGATATTATGAGGGACAGTGCCTTGACACAGAATGTGTTCAAATGCAGAAATGTTGCTCTAGAAACAGAGATTTTCCATGTGCAGGATGGTTTTATCATTCATTCAATTGCAGGTGTGTTAGGCCATCTAACCTGATACATTTAAATGCCAGGGAAAGCTGAATGAAAGCAATACTATTTTCAATTCCCCATTTATTTGTGCATATGCAATGATTTTTGATGGTGTATCTGCACCACGGCACACATTTGTTACAGATTCCTTCCCAAGCAATGGTTCTAAGCTTCCATGGAATTCTGGTGCATGAAGCTGGAGATTGTCTTTTAACTGCAGGCTTCTTAATAGTGTGATATTTACTGTCTGGCTTTTAGAAGAAAAAAAAAAAAAAAAGTTAATTGTACTGTTACCACCCAGAGGAATTTTATTGTAAATCAAAAGATTAAAACCTGTGCATTTTGGAGTGTGAGTCAGGTCTTTCTTCTTCCTACACTAATTATTGTGTGATTTGTCTGACTATTGTCCCAGTTGTCTGTAGAATAAGAATTGACTCTTTATATGTTAGATTACGGGGAACGATCTTTTGTGAGCTCTTAATTAAAATGCCAGCTAAGTCTATTTTACATGTAAGTCTAAGCTATAAAACTCAGCTCCAAGTTTCAACTCTTTTCTTCCTTTTACTGTCTCTAAAAACAGAAATAAAGGCATTTATTAGAATTCAGATTCAGGATTGGCCATGTATACAAAGAAGGGCCAACTGTGAAATTTTAGTTTGACTCCATACCACAAAAAAACTTAGGTTGGAAGACTTGAAGGAGGTTTTTGGATATAGCCCTCCAGATTTTGCTCTTGTCTAAAAAACCTCCACGCCCACAGTGGAGGGCAGTGCTGCTTAGGGCTCTGCTTGATGGTTACCCTCAAAATCCATTGAACTTCAGGCATGTTTTTTCCCTTAATTGTATGCACACATCTGACATCCAGAAACAGGTAAGAGAACTGGTGATTTTTATATTCAGACTAACAGCATCACCTAAGATACCTGAAATGTTCCTTCAGTTTGTTGTCTTTTTTTGCGTGAACAAGCTTCAATGATTGTATCCGTTTAGGAAAAAAAAAGGGATCAAAAAGCTTGGCCTAAGAAAGTATAGTCATGCTCCGCATGACTCTGCATGATTTGGTTTACCAACAAATTGCATTTTGAAGGCAAATAGTTGCTGTGGAGTGTCCTACCCTTAGCGGATGTGCTAAGTAGATCTGTAATCCACTTGCCATGGTGAAAACACCTTTTCCATTCAGAAAACCTTCCTTGGGCTCATTTACCCAATAGCTGGTAATCATTCATTCCAAACGAGTATGTGTGTATAAGTGTACATTTACATATATAGATACATCATGTGTATCACTTAAAGAAGTAAAAATTATTATGATAGGAGAGTTTAGAAGACCGATAATACAGGCCACCTTCAAACTTCCAAACAAGCAATCACTAAATTCATTTATTAGCAATGCTTTTCCTACTAATGGTCCTGCCAAGACTGGGAAATAAGCCCTACTTCATTATTCATGTTTTCAAGTGGCATGATCCAGCCTTCCATACACTGCAAATTAAATTATACGGTTAGAGTTAAAATGTTCAAATGTTCTCTTTGTGTACATAGATAATTGTTATAGATGACTCAGATAAGTATGAGATCATTAATAACAAGAGCTAAGAGAAATAGTAAATATTAAATGTATGGGGACAGTAACCATAAAAAAAAAGACATTAAGAGTAATAAAGATTTGCATGGAAAAACTTTTGAGTATGTGGAAAAAAACTTTGGATGTATGTTCTCATTTATAGAGTCAACATGACTTCTGTGAAGAGGAAAGTAACAATGGATTTCTTAATTACATCAGCAAAATATTTTTTCTTGTCAAAATTTTTCTTTTTCTTTCTTCATTTTCTTTTCCCAGAAACACATAAAAATAAATTTACCTGACAAGAACAATCTGCATCTAGTTTGTATGTTAATGAACATCACTACATGGAGCTATAGGAACTCCCACTTTGCCTGTTAGGTATATGAATTCTAACAGCTATAATAACTTCACCCTGAAAGCTCACCAAGGCTTTATTAACTATAACTTTTTCAAGAAGTATTTTCCTTTGTTCAAAATAAACTGATTTTGCTTGCTTATTTGTTTTTACATTACTAGTCCACAAAAGGGTTGGTTTTTTTTAGCAGGAGAGGAGATTTCTCTGAGGTTTCCCTTATTTCTTCTGATTTTTGTCTAGCAAAATCTGGGCATGTTTAGTTTGGAGAAGAGTGGACTGAAGGGAGACCTCATTGCTTTCCGCACCTAACTGAAAGGAGGTTGTAGAGAGGCGGGTGTTGACCTCTTCTCTGAAGGGAATAATGACAGGACCAAAGAAAAGAGCATGAAGTTGCGACAAGGGAGGTTTAGATTAGATATGAGGAAGAATTACTTCACTGAAAGAGCGGTCAGGCACTGCAATAGCCTGCCCAGGAAGGTGGTGGAGTCACCACCCCTGGAGGTATTTAAGAAACATGTAGATGTGGCACTTCACGGTATGCACGAGTGGCCAAGATTGTTGGTCTGGGTGATTTGTTTTGTGGGGTTCAGTTTTTGGGGGGTGGGGTTTTTTTGTTTGTTTTGGGGAGGTTTTTTGGTGGGTTTGGGTTTTTTGGGTTTTTCGTTGGGTTTTTTTTGATGTCTGCATGATTGGACTCGATGATGTCAGAGGTCCCTTCCAAACATGAAGATTCTGTGATTCTGTCAAGTAATTTTCAGATTTATTTTTTTTTTCCCCAAGGATAGATTCTCCTAGACTTTCCTCCTTTTATATTAGAGAAATTTCTTGATGGTATAATATTTTTGCCTGCGTTGAGACACATTTTATGCACACACTCAATATTTCAGCACAGAAGCTGTAAATCTAGAAGTACATAATTTACCTAAAATCAAAAAGGCTGATAGCATTTTTTATGGGTAATACATTGTGTATGACATCTGCTAGGCTCTTTACCATCACACTGCAGTTCTCCATAACAGTTTATGAGGAAAAAAAAAAGAAATTTTAGGGGTGGAAAACCTTTCCAGTTAGGAGACTATAGTTATTTCACTGGGGATTTAACTAGAAGAGCAGCCTAAAAAACTCTTGTAAAGGTCCCACATTATCTTTATTGTCTACATGTGGCCAGGTCTGCAAGGCAATTTTCTGAAAGACTAACAGGTTTTTGGAAAGACTGAACCAAGAGAACTGCTCAAACAACATTCAGGTGCTCTTTGTGATTTCTCAATACACAACTCAATAAACGTAACACTAAGATCTTGGATGTTCCTTGCAAGTTATATACTTATATTGCTATGGGATAAAAATACTTTGACATGGGGGAAGTAGACTGAAAGAAAGTCAAAGGGATATCTTTCTCCACCATTAGTCCTCATCACAAGAAAGGAGGGATAGATTTGACAGTGTGAGCTTGGACCCACTCAGTGTCCACTGTGCTTAGCAGTAGCCTATAGAAGATCTTTTGATCTGTGCTAATTAAAACCAAATAAAATAACAGAAGGAAGTACCAACCACGTACATTACCCTGCTGCACTGGCGAAAATCACAAAGGCCTGTAATTATTCAGCATTCGTACAGCAATTGCTGCAAAATGTTAACTGCAGAGGTTAAGAAAGCAGAAGTAACATATCAACTTTTGGTAGCCAAAGCCTTTCCTTTGTATCTCCAGATCAATATTAATGATCATTATTTAGATGTAATGTGGTAACCAGTTATTTGAAACGATATTTTTCCTCTATATGGTACTGTGAGTTTTGTCAGCTATGACTCTGTAAAAGTACAGGATTTTGGGAACTGTGACCATCTGGATACTTTTTGGCATCTGCTCATTTCATTTATCGGTTCATGCAGCTATGTTCAAACAAAAAAACCACCAAAACTCAACCACCTAGAAATATTTTGGCATCTTTATTGATGAAGATTTTGAGGTACTGATATATAAGAACATGTTGCATGGAAGCCATTACTTTTTCGTTGATTTAATTGAACAAAGAGAATAGGCAGAACAAAGTGGTAATTAAATGGATTGGTATGTGGCATTGTTCACATGTTTTTTTCAAAGTTACCACAATATGGTAACTATCTGGCTTACTAATGGTTGGAATTTTTAGGTAAAAATGGAAATATTTACTCTTTTTGATATTGTATTATTATAGGTCCAGAGTATGGAGGAAATAATAGTTTGATCCAGATAAGTTGAAATGAGATTTAGCAATCCAGTTACTGTGTGTTTGCTACATAATGGCCCATTAACATCTATTGTTTACAAATTAATTATGTTTAGTTTTAAATGAACATCATAATATAAGAACAAACTTTCATTAACAGTGAGTTTTTTAGCAAAAAATGGTGACAAACTTTCCCTTCTCTCCCCTCCTTGATAAATTGAGCGTGTATAACTGAAGTGTGACTCAAGTATTTATATAAAATATGTGGAAATTAGGTTAAGCTGACAGTATTTTCCTGTGAATTTTAAAAAGGGCATTGCATACATTTTGCTAGCACCTATGCAACTGCATCAATAAACAGATTTTAAAAACACACCTAAAATATTCTGTGGAGGACACGAAATGCTGGGGGACCACAAGACAAGCTTGCACTGTGCCTCTGGCACACATAGAACTCAACAGTTCAAAAAGAATGTATCGAGATACATAAGACCATTTTATGCACAGACTTGCTGCAGAGCTAGAAAAGCAAGTGTAGCAGTCTATAATGGCTTTTGTCCCACGATGATGGAGTGTTGCCTTTATTTGACCCTAGAATCCAGTACCTCTCTTGTACTTCATATAGACATTTGCACAGGATAAAATCCTGTAAAATCCTGCCAGGCTTTGTGTTTGCTATGTATTCATGTGTATGATCATACATCTGGAAAACGAAGCTGTGTGCAATGCTAAATTCTGAATCTGTTGAAGACAGAAAGGTACCCTGATATCTTCAACATAGTCTACATCATCCCAGCAATCTCTAATCCCATTACATGCACATGTATATATACAGGTACATATCATAGCAATAGAACATAGTCTGACTTTGAAATAGTTAGAAAACACATAGTATTATTTCTATCTAATTCTTAGATAAAAACCATTGTACTCCTGTAGACCTTTGTAACTTTTTGTGAATTCCCAAGTTTGCTCTTTTTTGCTTAGCTGCCTTTATTCCAGAGTTTTGCTCTACCAAGTTACTGTCAACAAAATGGAACTTGTGATGGTTCCAACTAAAGCTTCATTTGCATATCACTAAGGTGAAAATTCACTATCATAGATGAGGTTTTAGCAAGAGTTTATTGCAATATCGTTACCCCAAGTACCATTGACTATCCCCTTTAAATTGTGGGGGTATGTCATACGGTGCCCTTGATATTGTCACTTTGCTTATCTCAGTATCCCACATGGATTCGGTCATAGAAAAAAGTGTCTAAGGAATCTAAGGTGTCTATGGTATCATGGGCAAGGATGATACCTTTGTTTCCCTTTCACTGAAAAATATCATACGAGTTTAGAAGAATGAATCTAACTACTGACGAACAAAATACCATGATAATAGTATTACAATGCTGGTTCATGTATTTCAGAGGGAGAGGGACCCTAAATTATTTATACAATAAAGTGATAATACTTACAGCAAGCAAAGTGATATTATGGAAAAAAAAAAAAATCCCATTTCCAACTTAATTTTATTCATTTACTTAAATTTATATAACTAATTTACATATATTTCTTTCTCAGTCTGGCTGTCTTGAGTCTTCAATTAGCTTAATTTAAGCAGAAATCTCTAGATAGGTCACAGCTCTTGAGTTTAATAAAAAATGAGTGAAACAGGCTTAATAGAAATTCATAAGTTACTGATGTTCTTTTGAGTAATACATACATTATTTAGTTCTGAGTAATGCTTTACACATTTAACCATATTTAGGCAGCTAATTGTAGTAGATATAATGTCCCTGTGTGAGTATCTTCCAGGATATAAAGCAGTTATTCACTTAACTCACCAAAGCAAAATCCAGCTCCTGGATATTGATTACACATATTAACAGTTTTAATGACAGAAAAATACTGCATAGAATAAACTAGAAAATCCCTAATGACTTCTACTCTTCCCTGTACTGCTATAAATGAAGGTAAGGAGATAAAGGGATGATTTCTACAAAATATGTTTTAATTTACTTCGAAATAACTAATTTATTTGTTCAGTCACTCAGGATATTCTGTCTTGCTGCCAATAATTTCAGCAGGAGTTAAGTGTGCCTCCATTCTGAAAATAAGATCCTCTCCCTTTTATCTTTTATGACTTCTTTTACACTGAGAAAGCTCTAATAACGAAGAGTATGCAAACTCAATAGTGAGGCATCACTAGAGAACTAAATTAGGCAAGGCAAGGAAATGCAATATACTCCAGAGTGTATGATCCAGATTAGCTTAAAAGGTTCTTTCTTTAGAATTTGGCTTCCTTTCTCCCCAGTATTTGATTGCATTGGACTTTGTTCTAGGCAAATAAATCGAACTGAGACACTGAGAACCTAGAGAGGGGAGATGGTGGTATTCTAAGGGGAGACAAGGATGGGGGGGGGAAGAGATAACAAGAAAAATTGGAAAATAAATAAAAGGGTTGTATTTTCCCTTCAGACATTATGCCAAGTATGTTAAAAATATTTGAGAACAATATGTGAATTCATTACAAGCAAGAATTTTTTAGAAAGAAAATTATTCATGAAATATTTCATTCATTTTGCAAAATGCAGGAAGTAACAAATGGAACATATTTTTTGAAAAAAATCTTAAAGATCCTTAGTAGAATCCCAATGAACTAGGTATAAAAACAGACAGCAATATAGAAGATTCTTTTAGGCAAACAACTCAGTTTTCAAAACATATCTTTGAAAATTATCAAAAGTGTTTCACCACTGAAATTGTTAGCATTGTACCCCTGAACTGGTATGGATTTCTAAACTAATCGATGAAAAAATTTGGGGTATGAAATTTATTTGTGTTATATTTTAAACTTATATTAAGAGAATTTGCTTTCTACCTAAAACATATCCAGAATTCAAATGCTTGCTTTCATTTTGTAATAAGCATATTTGCAATTGCAAATTTGAAATTGCATATTTTGATTAGTCCTAGTAGCTGGCACAATTCAAAGCTTAAGCCAAGAGAAGACAATATTATAAAAGAGTTCTCAAAACCCCTACAAGCTAGAGTGGCTCTATTCACTATTAACTTAAAGTATTTATCCTGTTATTAAAAATCTGAGACACAGAAATACAAAAAGAGAAGTGGATCTCTTAACACTTGTGGCTCTTTTCAAGCATTTTTTAAAAAACAGCTCTAGCCACCATCTCTTAAACAGTTCACTCAGAAAACACATGAAAAAAAAATGTATATTCTTCTCAGCTGGGAAATGCAATTGGCTTACAAGGCATCAGAGAGGTCATGAATTTAGGTCTATTGACTACCTTCACTGCTTCAGGGCTAGTGACCTAGAGGAGGTCAGTGAAAGAATCAGGAAACCAGTTCACATGATCATACCCTAAATTTGATGTTGGAAATACAACCTGATTCTTTTCTCCAATTAATATAGCTTTATTATTTTCATTTTCACATGCTTCTTCAATCTTAAACTGAAATTTTTATTCTGAACTTGAGAAATTAATTTCCTTTTCTAAAATACATTGGAACTGCTAATAAGAAACGTGATTATATGTGTATATTTAGATTTCCGTCCGCTTCTTTCTTTAGCAGGAAACTTAAGGTGGAATTCACCTTCTCTATATTTAGAAGCCTATACTCTATAGCATTAACCTTAACATCTGAACTAACTGTCTAAGGCTGCATTTTCATGAATGCCTTAATTCAAAGCAATATTGTTGCTTTTTGGTTTTGTTTTTTGCTGTTTTGTTTTGTTTCTTTTGAGAGAAACCCTAGTTAAACAATAATTAACCCTATTTAACACTATCCCATTGCTTACAAAGCATTCGTTTGATTTGCAGAGCAGGTTTTACTGCATTCAGTCCTTTTCAAATCAAACTGAACTGGTGGAGGTTGACCACAGGGTGTCCGAAGTGCTATCAAAGAATCAAATGGGGTTGGAAGGAACCTTTGGAGACCATCTGGTCTAACCCCCTACTAAACCAGGTCCACCTACAGCAGGTTGCACCTACGGAAACATGTCCAGGTGGGTTTTGAATGTCTTCAGAGATGGAGGCTACACCACCTCTCTGGGCAGTCTATTTTAGTGTTCTGCCATCCTCAAAGTAAAGTTGTTCCTTCTCATGTTTAGATGGAACTTCTTTTGCACAAGTTGGTGCCCATTTCCTTTTGTACTCTCACTGGGCACCATGGAAAAAAGACTGGCCCCTTCCTCTCCACATACACCCTTTAAATATTTATAAGAATTGATAAGATCTCCCCTCAGTCTTCCCCAGACTGAAACGATCCAAGTCCCTCAGCCTTTCCTTGTTAGAGAGGTGCTCTAGGCCTCTAATCATCTTTGTGGTCCTCTGCTGTATCATCTCCGTCAATTCCCTGCCCTTCCTGAACTGGGGAGTCCAGAATTGGACACAGTACTCCAGAGGGGGCCTCACCAGGGGCAGGATAACCTACCTCCGCCTGCTGGTCACACTCTTCTTGATGCCCCCCGGGATGCCATTGGCCTTCTTGGCCAGAAGGGCACATTGTTGGCTCATTGTCCTCCTGTTGTCCACCAGGAGTCTCAGCCAGTGAATGGTCTATTAGACAACCTGAGGCCATATGTGTGGTGATGACATCATTAGAGCTGAGGACTGAGCATAACCTAATCCAAAGGAAAATTCTCTTGTTATTCAGGGGGTTGTCTCAGACTAGTCATTACTTCAGTCTTCTGAAATCTGTTGAGCATAACAGGAACTGCAGATATTGAAAATCAAGTGAGAAGGTTCCCTTATAAAAAAAAAATAAATCCCTAATTACTTCTATTGTTCCCTGAACTGCTATAAATGAAGGTAAAGAGATAGAGGTTTTCTGAAAAGACAGCACGCTTTTTAGCAGATCACAGTACCAAGGAAAAATATGAAATCATTTGTATTTGTAACAATAAGAATGATCACTGAAGCAGTATCAAACATTTACAGTCCCCCTTTTCTGCCTAGTGTTCTATCAAATGATTTAAAAATAACCCATGTAATTTAAATTCTCCATAAAAAAGAGATTTATGTAGCTCTCTAAAGTTTCTCTCTGCGAGATATGATTGCAATATCATTTGTTACATGAAACAAAATAATTGATCAAACTTACAGAGTTTCCAAGAGCTATCAGTTACACAAACACCTAAGTACGGAAAAAAACCCACAAATTCACAAGGTCTAAGTTACACCTGTACCTTGTACGAGATGAACAAACTGCTGATAAAAACTATTGCAAACAAAACTACATGTTAAAAAAATTTAAAAAGGTAATCAAAAACATTTTTCTTCCTCCATAACAAATCAATATCTGGGGGCTGAAGAGAGACAACAAATAGGTTACAGCTGAACTCAGGCATATTTGTAAAAATTATGTAGAAGCGTCAGAGCACTACACTTAGCAATTTGCATTTAAATTAAATAAAGATTTCTGGTAATCAACAGAAAACACACCACAGTAATTCAGGGTTAAAATGACATCTGCAGTCAGTTTTAAGCAGTTACTTGTACACATACTGTCCTAAATTAATGTTAAGCACTATAGGCTCTCCATCATTTTCAACACATTTCAGAAACATTAGGAAATGTCTAGAGCACAGAACGGTTGAGGCTGGAGGGGACCTCTGAACGTCATCTGGTTCAACTTCGCCTGCTCAAACAGGGCCACTCGGCTACCTGGGACCATGTCCAGACAGTTTCTGAATACTTCCACTGTTTCTACCAGTGGAAGTACCTGATATGCAAAGTACACTTTGCAGTGGTGTACGGAACTATTATGTCTTTATTAATGAATCATCAGCCATCAGCATTTCTATCAAGGCAACATGTGAAATATTCCTGGAAAAAAACTCTCAGACACAATTATCGTTGTTGGCAGTATATGGATAGAGATGTTACAGTGAATAACACCAACATAAGTATTAAATGGCTTTATACATTCCCATTTCCTGGCAAAGGTGCTCTGTTCTGCCTGCTGATGTCACCAGGAGGTAGAATATGTCAGGTTTTAATCCTAAATAAATATATATTTTAAACATATTTCTTATAGCTTCAGAATTCATTCCGGTCTTGACTCTGTGTGCAAATGCCCTCAGACACTGGCAGCTGGCAAGGTCTCCTTAATTTAGCAGACTTACAACCTTGTCAAAGTTCTCTTTCATTTTCCAAGTCCCTATCTTTCATTTTCATAATTGGTAGTGCAGAGAAGACTAATGTAAAGTCAGGAAATTAATTTAGATATGATGCCCTGATTTTCATTTCTTTAATTCAGGCTGATGTACTCAATTATAGGTCACTTTCAGTGATATTGGACCAGAAATGTGTAACTAAGGAGGCCAAAAGCTGAATCTCAGGAAGAAATAGTTTACTCTGCCAAAACAACAGAAGCCATTCTGAAGGATTTATATTCAGTCATAGACAGAAGAGAATTGATGTATATAGATATAAAAATCTGAGTTTACAGCAAGAAACTGAAGTACAGAAGAAATTTTAAATAGGTAATTTCAAGCTTGTATAACAAGTCCTTAAAGGTAAAAGGAAAGATAAAGGTAAAAGGGAAAGATAAAGAACTCTCCGGACTTAGAGACCTTATCGGGATGAAAAAGTTGCTTTTTCATTTTACCTTTAATATCTCATAGGCTGGCAAAATAAAGAGTCAGTATCCTGTCCTGAAGGATGCTCAGGACAGAGATTTTTCAGAATATGAAGTGCCTTCCATAAGACATGCTTCCCTCCTCTTCTTGAAAAAGGATGCTCTGAACTGGTCCTTCACCCCATCCCCAAAAGAAAGGGGGTGATCTCGTGTTTCCCAACATAGTTCACCTAATTGGACTTAACTGTGGACTTCCTCTGGTTTTACCAGGGTTTACCTTTTTTTCCCTTGTTTTCCCTGCTTGGTTATCTTGGTTCCACTAGATGTTGTACTTGCTGCTCTCCACTCCTTGTTTTGATCTTACAGTGTGCTTGTTCTCATTTTCCTGTATCCTATTTGTTCAACTAAATCACAAATCTCTCTATTTTCCCTTTGTTGTTACATGCTACTTATGTGTCAGAGAGAGAGGTGCATACAGGTAGCTGTTACAGAAATTGAGTTCCACACTGGTCATGTTATTTTTATTCATACACAGTCATAAAATTCATTTGGAAGTCGCTGGTTATGCCATGTTAGTATGCTTATGTCTGGATCCAAGGCAAATAAACATTAATTATATATTCCTTAATCTCTTTCTCCTTCGCAGATGCAACAGGCCTCTGCTTTAGCTACAAGGTTTTACCACTGTATTTCATTGACTTTTACCCTTGATATTCTCTTTTTTATCTTTTTTTCTCTATTATTTCGAGAATGTTGTTGAATTTTTAAAAAAAATATGTTTATTTTTCGAATTTTAAGATAGGAAAGAGCTTCAAAACACTATATTAAAAAAAATATTTATGTGCACATTGGATGCACTCCAGCTTCCTTTCTTAAATATTTTTTAAAGTAACCATAAGGTAGATCTGATGGGCAATATATTTTTTTCACCAATTATTATGCAGATAACAGAGGAAAAAATTATGAACTTGTGAATAATTTATAGCATAGATAGGGAAAAAGCAGATTGAATTGCTAATTTGTTAAATATTAATAATTCTACCATCTAGTTGTGATAGCATAATTCAGAATAATTTTAAAGTTTCTTATTCAAGAAAAAAATAATCGTGAACCACACCCTCATAACGAAGCAACCATATAAATAAAATAAATGCCAAAGGGAACAAGAAATTAAACAGAATTATATACCTGGCAGACTATAAGCAAGGTGAATCAACATGAGATGTTTGCTGATAAGAAATGGTTTTCTAGAGCACCATTATTCTGGAATTCCACCTTTACAATAATTTTGTCCTAGCTAGAATGTTATCTAACTTGATAAAAAATATATTAAAATATCAGCAAACAGAACAAATACCAAACCAAAACCACCAAAAAACCCTTCAGGGTATAGAATGATGTTTCTGAATCCAATCTAGAATATATATGATATGATTTATTTTAAGGAATGTGTTTTCTAAGCAATTTACTCATTTTGTTTACAGATATTCCCTGCAGCATTTCTGTAGTTTCACTATTTTATGAAACAAGACTTGTCTATCGTTCCCAGCCCTTCTGCTTGTGAACTACACCCTCTGACCCCTCACAAATCCAGTCATACCAAAGGAGTGGAACAACAGGTCATGCATGCACTCTGCTTCCTCCGGGATCTGTTGTATCTTGACCATGCTTCTACATTTCCAGAGGATCTGGAGGAAAAGAAGGCTTTGTGACGGGTGCTAAAGATGAACAGTTCAAATTATTTCAGATGGAGGTTTTAAAGGCACAGAAGAATTTCAAAGGTGAAGTACAAGCAAGATTGATACATTATTTTTAAAATCCAGTTAAACCAAGCTATTTATTACTTGGATTGGAAGAGGGTATAAAGGCAGAAGACAGGCAGTTTCTAAAATGACTCCTGCTGCTCCTGGATGTCCTGGGTATCTATAACAGAAGTGTTAAATGGAAACCACTGTGTGTCTCTACCTGAAGATTGTCATCACATCTTTGTGTACTACAATGAGTTTGGGCTCTGTCCCCTTTTTATACTTACTAAGCTGAGTGTTAAACAAAATAAGTCAGCTACTTAATATCCATCCATTTTCTTATTCTGACAACCTTATGCAGCCTTTAAAAAGGGTCACTATTTAGTACCTGAGAGGTAGAAATATTTAGATCCATTAGAACAGAAAGGGGCTTCAGGGGGATTATCTTCCTGAATATCAAAAATCACATACTAGTCAGCAAAATCTCAAAACTGAATCTGGAGTTTCCAGTTTAACAAAATCTAAAGACAGAGGGAAAAGAAAAGAAAAAAAAAAGCAAAAAACAAAATGAAACCCCCCTTGTGTTAGCTCTGAAGTTCATGCAAGCACATTAATAGGACGAAAATCAGCCCTTTTCCTATCCAGACCCTGGTACTCATTTTCAGTGCCTGAAATCTGTGACAGATAAGCACTAATTTCTGAGCAAGGCTCATACAGCAACTTTTAAAACGGCAGATCCCTTACTCTAGTGTTTATGCTAATAGCATTTACTGGAGTTAGCAATCACATTGATTTCCCATATGTAATGCGAAAAATGTAGTTCTGCTTTCCTAGTTAAAGTTTATTGAGCAAGCAGGATATTAGAAGTCAGAACTGATTGATTCAGTGTATAAGCAATCATCTAGTAATCTCTTCCTGTCCCCCCCCACCCCCCCAGTTTTCTCTCACAAGCACTTCACCATGTATCCCTATGAGTGCTCAAATTTCTGATGATGTTTGTTTCTTTTACTTTCCCTTGTGAGTTTTCACCTTTACATTTGAGAAAACATTAAATACTCATTGCTTAGTTTTGATATATGCCATCAGAGACAGACTGTATTCAGTAGTTCCATGTTAGGCCCTTAAATGGACCACCAGTCTGGCTGGAGTACATAAACCTTTTAATATGATTTCCAGTTTACACTAATAGTGAAAGCCTTCAAAATATATAATAAATAAGTGTATCTTGAATGTTGCATAGACATGAATGTTGGTGTTTTCCCACTGGAGATAAAGGGGTCATTTATTCTCTTTGCATCTATTTTAAGGTCAAGAGCAGCAAGGGAGTAGCCTATAATTTGCGGAAGTCCGTTTCAGGTTCCTTGGGGGAAAATTTGTGACTAAAGGGAAAGCACATTTTTAGCTATCCCAGTCTAAGCAGAAGTATCTTCTAATACCTTCCTTGCTCAATAAACTTCTACTAGAAATGTAAACAGTCTATTCTTATTACTACTTATGGGAAATCAAGGCACTACACTATTGCCATTGCCACAGGAGTAAAGGGTAGGCGATCATAACAGTTGCCACGTGAGCACTCATTGGAATTACTAATTTGTCACAGAATTGGAGTGGGAATGAACATCTGGAGTGTGACTTGATAATGATAGAGCTCTATTCCAATAACAAGTCTGCTGCCATAATGCAAGTCTTTTTAATAACTTCAGATAGGTTAAGAAGAAACCACTTTCTCTCAGTGTTGAAAACATAAATATGTGTATTTATTGTTTTCAAGGTTTTTTTTTAAATATACATACATACATATTACATATATAAAAGAAGATATTACTTCAAGACAATAGTGAAACAACAGAAAGAGCACAAGAAAGCTTACACGGGTTTGCTTCATTGTAAATAAGGGTAAATCTTCCCCCTGACAATTATTTTTATCACCTTCATAAGAGAAAAATAAAAGCAAACACACAATTGAGATAAAAACAATTTAATGAAAAGGCAAAAAAAGTACCAAACATCCTGACAGACTGCAGAGAAAGGTTCAGGTGCAATAGCACATGATGGTTTTGTCCTTTCACAGGCCACAAGGTCTCCTTCCTTATACACATCACATGCAGCATTTTAAATAGGCTAGGGCAGTGCAGTAACCGTGCTGACACCTCAATTAATTAGGCTTCTCAATTTCTGTTTTCCTTCAACCATTCCTGAAATGTCTTTCTTCCTTGGACCAGCTGACAGATTGTTTAACTCCAGCTGACAGCTATACTTGAAAACCCATAAGATTTTCTTGTAATCTCATTCTCTTTAAGAGTGCATAGCTCCTTCTTTCTGATATATAGTATCTCAAAGCAAAGTGTCTCTTTCTTGGTATTTTTACATTTTATGTTCTGATTTTAGGAGGAGAATCTCTTTGCTGTTGCCAAATATTACTGTAATCCCATTCCTTCTCTCTTTTCATGGGATTCCTCCCACTCATCTCAGACAAAGAGAATTTCAGTCAGTGTAAAAAACTGGATGGAGGTCTGGGCCCAGAGAGTGGTGGTGAATAGAGTTAAATCCAGTTGGTGACTGGTCAGAGTGGTGTCCCCCAGGGCTCAGTATTGGGTTTGGTGCTCTTTAACATCTCTATCCATGATCTGGGCAAGGGGATCAAGTGTAACCCTCAGTAAATTTGCAGACAACACCAAGCTGAGTGGGAGTGTCAACCTGCTTAAGGGTAGAAAAGTTTTGTAGATGGGTCTGGACAGGCTGTATTGTCCAGGTTTGCCTTGTCATAAGGGTATAAACCCACATTTTGTAAGAATGTAACAAAAGCTACAGAATAAAAAATGAAAAACCACCTCTGAATTCTGCAGAAGGTGGAGCAGTATAAATTAACAATGATTCTATAGATTTTCAGGCAAAATAAAAAAAATCTTTGAAAGTCTGGTTATTTGGGGCTTGCATGTTTTTCATATGATGCCAAGCTGCTCTAAAAATATCTTCATGTGTGGAATCTTCTAAGTCAAAGCAAAAAGTTATGCTCTGACAATCAAAAAGTTAGGTGAGTATAAAACCCACTAATGGAGCCTGATTTTAGAATACTGTATCATTTTGTACTGTTGTGATTCCTGTCAGTTGTGACATAATTTATAATAAGCTGAAAATAATCTATGAAGCATAGTCAGATGAAAATACAGGCTAAGAAAAAAGTGTATCCCAGTATGCAATGTAAATAGGCCTACTATGTCCTAAGCATAGAAATAAAACTAGAATGAAAATAATACTGTTATTTTCCATGATAAATGAGCAACCTGCCTCCTTTAACAAGCCCTTAGTGAATTTAAAAGCAACGAAACCCTTTACTAGTATTAGGAATACAGCAGAATTATATTTGTCTCAGGTAGATTTCTTTTCCAGTGTTAACTATAAAAATAAGAGGAAAAATAGGGGAAAATGGTTAGGCTAATACATCTATATCAGAAACATAAGTCATGGTATATTTATTCTTAAAAAAAGATATACAAAACTTATTAAACAGATCTGACAAATGTGGTACATTAAAATAATATGTTGTTTGTATTCTGAATGAAAGGAAGAAATTAATGAGATGTAATTTAATTACACAGGGCAGGGGGCCTCTGTAAGGTAATAGTCTAGACAGGATAACTGAGTATTTTTGCTTTAAAAATCAACGCATAATTTCTACTCATCAAAGAACTGCTGAAGTGTCATATTTAAAACTATATTTTTAAAAATTGCCACTTCTTAAAGTTTCATTCTTACATGAAAGTGGAAGACCACCCTTTTCTTATATCTTCATCCTGCAAGCCAGATACACGACGGAATGATCTGCGAGAGCTGTAGTGGTAAGTATTTTGCACTCCTTACATTTTACAAATTTTTAAACTATCTTTTTCTTAACTTAAAGGTATAAAAATTTCAGAAATTCTCCACCCATGGGAAGCAGGAACAGAGCCCTAAATTGTTCCTTATCCAAATCCGGAGCTGCTATATGTCAATGGAACGCTACTTATTAAGTGAAGTTTTTGACCCTAAATATATCAGTTTTCCAATTTAATCCTTAATAACTTGCAAGACTTTTCACAATGTTTAACAATGTTGGCATTTGAGTTTTCAGAACATTTAGGAGCAGGTAAGTGTCCGCTTGCCGTACAATTACAATTGGATGATACTTTACCTTTTAAAAATAACAGATTGATATCTACTGATTTTCTAGAGAACTATTTCACTTAGTTATATTCAGTTTGTTCAGTGTAAGATTTGCACATACTGATTTCCAAACAAGTTTTGACTTGCTGTTTCTCTGATCTTGCTGATCCTGACATTTGTACCAAAACAAATTGTGTTACCACTTTACACTAAAATGAAGTACAAAAGGTGTCCTTCGTACCCATGAGAGAAAAATTGGTTTCTAAAAGTGACCCTTATTCCACAAAAATCATACAGATAGAGTTATCAGCCATGCTACCTGCAATTCTATTATGCTTTTTCTTTCTTTCCACAATAAGAGAATATGCAACAAGTTAACCTTGAAATTTGACACATTTTTCTCTCATACTTGCATGCCTCACAGACAGTACATAAGTATTTGATCTTACCTTGTTCAGGTGCTCCATTGCTCCATATGTAGCCTATGACAACCAGAGTTTTCCGTGAGATGGAACGTGCTTTGACTTTTGGTAAGGGAATCAGTTTTCGAGCTAAAGTATTTCTCCAGAGAAGTGTCACGATACCATCTTGGCAGCTCATTTATTCTCTGCCAACTCTTTGAGAGTATCTACAAATTTATTTATAGATAATGTTTTACTCTGAAACTGCTGCAAAGGAATGCAGAACAGAGCACTCAGTTTTCTTGCTGAAGAATATGCAGCTAAAATAAGACTACAGATTTGTTCAGGATTTCCAGCAGCTGCACATACTGATCTGCAATGAGATTCTTATCCACGGTCTTCATAGAATCATAGGACGGTTTGGGTTGGAAGGGACCTTAAAGATCATCTAGTTCCAATCCCTGTCACAGGCAGGGTCACCTCCCACTAGATCAGGTTGCTCAAGGCCCCATCCAGTCTGACTTTAAACACCTCGAGGGATGGGTCATCCACAACTTCCCTGGGCAACCTGTGCCAGCGTTTAACCACCCTCACAGTAAAGAAGTTCTTCCTAATATCTAATCTAAGACTACTCTCTTTCAGTTTAAAATCATTACCCTTTGTTCTACCACTCCACTCCCTGGTAAAGAGTCCCTCCCCACTTCTCCTGTAGGCCCCCTTCAGGGACTGGAAGGGTGCTAAAAGGTCTCCCCGGAGTCGTCTTTTCTTTGAACAACCCCAACTCTTTCAGCCTGTTTTCATAGGAGAGGTAGTAGACACCAACCACAAGATTCTCTTTGTTGTCTTGGTCTCTGATTCCTACCCATAAGCTTTCAACACTTGTCACTGAATGCATTACAGATAAAAAATACTATTCATTAATTATATTTTAATTTGCACCTATCTCAAATGTAGTTGCATTGGACTAAACTGTTCACCATCATAAATTAAATATTCTATCACCATGTTGCAAAGAATGATTTTTTTGGGGGGAGAGAGATGTTGGTGTTTGTAATTTAGGACTAAGAAAATGCACGTTCAAGTCTGGTCCCTGATCGTTCTCTGCAATGTGTTGCTGAGAGATGTTATTTTTTCCAGATACTTTTTCTCATTTCTCCTTCTTTCAGAAGTCCTATTATATTAGCTTCAGAGGGCTTGCTTACTTAAGGGTCATATGCTGTGAGTACAGCTGAATGAATTCTATGTGATAAAAGATGAGAGCCCTTTGGACTTCATTTAAAGTTTGCTGCTCAAGAGGCTGAAAACTTGCTATGTCTTTGCTCTTTCCTCAAGTATTCCCAAAAGCTCAAACCACAATAGATCGCTTGGGAGCTTGAAATGATATGTCTGCTGCCTACAAACCTTGGAGCAGAGAGGAGGGAAATTGAGGTCTTGACCTGTAGGTCCAAGTCTGTATGGAAAAGGCTACTCACCAAATGCTGCCTACATTAGAATCTCTCCTGTTTATTTGAGTTTGTTGGCAAATTACATGTTCAGTAACTGTTGTCCTTGAAGTCTCTCCAAGACTTACTGAACCTCAGTGTTAACCTTTTGCCAGCCTGAATATCGACTGTTTATTTCTGCTTTTAGTTTTTTACCTCTTTTATCTAGTTTCTAATACATGGCAGACCTTTACCTTTCACCTCAGGACTACTTAGTTCTTATAATACCCTTCTGAAAAGGACTTCACTGAAGTCTTTCTGAAAGTCCAGACAAATTATACCTACCATTTCCCTTCATCCCCACCCATCCTTCCAGACATCCGAGGAATTGGCAGATTGGCTGTGAGGTGTGATGTGCATTGCTGAGTTCTCAATCAGCACAGCCAAACCATCAGTAATCTTTTGCAGGTGGAAACTAGGGAAACATGTTACAGGAAAGAGCAGAGGTTAAGGGAGGGAAAAGGTGAAGGGGGAAATAAATTGCATCTGATGAATGACCTTTCCTCCTGGTAAAATAAGATCTTGTTTTGCATCAGATATATCATTTTATCTGAGAGAAAAGAAAAAGTTGGGGTGTTTTTTTTAGAATCCATACATAGTTAAAGGTTTTTTCTGTACGATTGTGGTATATAATACAGTGAATGCAGAAGACACTGACAGAACACATCAGGACCCCTTTCGTTGAGATAGTGGAATGTATTGGTGGACAAAGAATATGACATTTAGGTTAGCTTAGTTAAAAGCATAGGTTTTAAACAAGTCTAAAAGTTTTCCAGTAGGGAATAAAAAGAGAATGGTAAATATTCATCACCAAATCAGTGCTGTAGGAGAAGAGACAAAAACAGGAAAAAAAAAAAAAAAAAAAGAAAAAAAAAGATAAGAAGAATGGAAAAACTCAGATACCTTGTTTTACACATTATGATTCTACCCAGAAAATAGCAAGAACAAGGGGTCCTGAAATATTTGTTTTTCTGTAATCAGTGGCAAGCATTTCTCACCTGCTTCCTAGGGACAAGAACAGAAATCTGGAATCCTGAATTCCACGTTCAGCAAGGATGAGTAGAAATATGCTCAGCTATGAGTAACAGCTCATATGCATAGGTATGAGCAACAGTCCTAGAGTAATTCTGCAGTGCACATAGGAACGAGGAATAAGGGAGCACTAAGAGCAATTACAATTCTTTATTTCCTGTCACGAACTCACAAGTGAAGGTGAAGTACTTTGTGAAAACTACCTAAATGCACTGAGGAATTTCAGAATTTAGATAGAAAGATCTGATCCCATTTCTTCTTCCAGACTGAGTTTGCTCAGCTGACTTTTCCTGACATTTGCTTCTGCTCAGCTTTGCATAGGATCTTTCCTGAGGTATCATTCAGCAATTTTTCATTTCTAACGAGGATAGGGTTTGAATAGAGTATCTCCTGCACCAAATGCCAAGAGATTATATATGCCTGGCAAGGTGCAAGCAAATTGTTGTGTGAATCTGGACCAGACGAAGCTATGAGTTGACTTTTTCTGAAACATGTGCTATGATGGTCTGTCTTCAGCAGCTAGCATGAAAAGTTGTGCACATGCTTAAGTAAAGAGGCCTTGTATGAGTCATGCATGAGCATGAAGGGGTAAAATACTAATCTCTGAGAAACGTAAGAAAGATGCCATTGCCTGAGCTACTTTTACAGCCCTCAAACTAAGAAATATTTTTCTCAGTGCTTTTCCCTTCAAAGGCATTCAATCCAATCTCCTTGCCTCTTGTTTTATAATTAAGATGTCTCTTCTCAGGACAGCATCATAAAACACTACTATTTTTATAGTCTTTATTCAACTCTCTTAAAACTGATTATTAATCTGTGCCACATATTCTATACCCGCCAAACTGTAAACCTTTCAAAAAAGCCACAAAAATGTTGGGGTTGGCATATTGCTTGCCCTTTAATTCTGTCACTTGCAGATTAGCGGGTTGTCAAGCAGCAGCATGAATAGGCAGATATCACTTGAAATGCTGAGGTATTCCAGAAGTAATGTTGTCAAAAGTTGCGTGTGCAATGCACTGGCTTTTGTGAGCACCTTAAGCAAAGAGCAGCCCTAAGAGTTTCAGGCCTACAGACCAGTTCCAGTAGCCCTGGAAATATCCCAGTATGGCAGAGATGTCTCTAGACACCTGATAGTCATTAACTTTTAAGTAACTTTTAAGATGCAGGAGATCTGCCTTCACAGTTGACAAGTCCTCTCTGCAGAGCAATCACAAGTCAATCTTCACCTGCAAATATAAGCATAGAATTCAAGACTCTCATGAATGATATGGTCCAGACCTGCAGAATTAATTTAGGACATAAGGTGCAAAAGCAGCTATAAACTGTGTCTTTATTCTGACTCTACTTGCATTACAGAACACGTCACAGTCCAGAATGGTACTTCTGTTGAGGAGCTATTTGGTAAAAAGCAACACAATTTGTAGGATTGCTTACAGAAACATTTTCTTTTAAGGACTGAGACTAAGCACCAACTGGTTTCTCCATTATGAGAGACTTTTTATTACATTGTCAACATGTTCTAGTTTGGAGGGAAAAAAATCTTATTTTCACTAGAGTTGCAGCTAAAAAAAAAAGATAAAGGAAGCTCTCAAGAGACACTGCCTACACATTCTTGATCCAATGTATAAATATATTTCAGGTGACAGAAATAATTCAGTGTTATCCAACCTCTAACCCAAACAGCTATTGTCTTCAAGCTATTCCCTAATTCTTAGCTAATTTCAGCTGGTATTTATAAAAGAGACTGCTGCTTGTTAACATCCCTCTTCAGGGCTAGCTGTTCAGGCACGAGCAACCTGGTAGACAGAAGCTTCGCAGGTAATATACGCGTGACTTCAGAACAAAACAACAATTTATTGCCTGACACACACAAAAAATACTGAGGATTTAGGGAGCTGTTAGGTTGAGCACACCCACTGCTCAGGACGAAGACTCAGAGGCCTTTGTTGGCCAGGCAGACACTATTCAGGGAGGGACAGTTTGGAACTCTGCAGCTCCTAGGAAGGTCCTTGATGTTACTGAGCTGCCATCCTCCACTAGCTCCATCAGTGTGGACAGCCCCAAGGACTTGAGTTGAGAATCTAACAGCTCCTAGCCCCCCAGTAGGCTCCCTATTTTTCCCTATAAACATTTAATATCTTTTTATGTTGGTGATCTTCTTATTTTCCTCTTGAATTCTTGAGCTACTTGCACTCCCCATCTCAGTTGTCTGACCTCTCTCTGCAATTTCACCTCTCTCATCCTTCTGCAGAATTTTCATAGCTCTCACTCACAGCTCAGCAATTTTCTCTGAGGCCTGAGCCAAGGCTAAGTAACACGCTGTACGAGAGCAGGGCTTTGTGTCCTTGGCTTTGTATCCCTCCTGCAGGGAGGAAGGTTTTGATAGAGGTTATCAAGTGAGAGAGTCACAGTTTTCACTTCTGCAAGAGGTATAGTAAGAAACACCCCAGGGAAGCATGGACAGGAGCCATATGGTTGGCGAAGTCAGAGTATAAATCATATATGCTACACGAAAATTGCTCAAGGAAATGTAGTTTAACTTAAATGGTAAATGCCCAAGAATATTAAATTATATGCTAAAAGCATGTAAATGTTTACTAGAACATTAACAGGAAATATTTTTCCCCAACTGATATTTTAAAGAAGCATTATCCAGAGACAAATTCTTTGCTCATATTATGAGCATGCTGATTTTGAAGGTACTTAGTGCAAAAAAAAAGTTGAACACTTTGCTATTATTCTGAGTAGCTAGAAACAGATACACAGTGATGAACTTTTTTATTACTGTTGGGATGACAATCTAGTAGTTTTTCAAGTAAGAAATAAGTCTTTGCACTTGGATTGTGAGATCAGATGTTTCTCATTTCTTTAGGAAAGCAGAGTCTCTGCCACTTATTTGGTTGCTAATATTATCCCTTAAAGACAAGTGTCGGTAAGTGACAATAAACAAAACACTACCTCCATTAAATAATTATACTTTATTCTCGTCCTATTTTTTTTAACTATTGTAGGTAAATTTGCTTTTATTTTTCCTATAATAAAGTTCAACTGCAAATAATGGAAATTTTGCAGCAGAAATATTTCACATTAAAGACTGAAACTTAAAGAGATTCTGTAACCAAGTTGGTTACAGACTGAATGATAGTTTAGTAACAGACTGCAAAAGAATAATATGTTTTTATGGTCTCTGCACAGATTAATCTGTTTCTGAGAAGGATGAAGTGACTGCATGTACAGGACTGTGTAGGGCAACTGTGGTGTGTTCTTCAGATTAAAATAGACATGCAAATATATTATTTACCTCAAAGAGAAGCAGAAGTTGTAAGTATGACTGTTAAGTGTGACAAAAGCCTGTAGGCTGTGTGTGTTTCATCCCTTCCTGCCTCACAGAAGCAAAAGGCAGCTGCTTCTCTCTGCCTCCATATCTAGCCAGGGTAAACAGAAATTCCCAGTATGTATATACACAAATGGTATGGACAAGTCTGGACACAATTGGATTAAGAAAAGTGGGAGGAAAGTACCTTTATAAGGATCCACATATGACACACACAGCAAAAATAAGGACTTGTACTCAGGTGAAAGGTTATTTTACTAGTGCTCTGGCTTTAAGTCCCTTTATACCTGTGATCTAGATCAGTTTTCCTACCCTACAACTACTCTGGCATGAAGTTCACTAGCATACCACTTCTGGGAAGACACTCAGATAAAACAGTTAGAAATAGAATTTACGAAGAATACAAGCTGACTACAGAGAATAGGTGCAGCCTTGGTAAGGCCAGGGTTCTGCTTACAAGAAAACCTCCCTTTTCATGCTCTGTTGCTCTCCACTTTCCAGTGGTTGCTCCTCCCCAAATGACTTCACTCCCTCCTGTTCCTTCCCTTTTGCCCTTTTCACAGAATGGTTGAGGTTGGAAGTGACCTCTGGAGTCATCTGGTTCAACTCCCACCTTCTCAAACAAGGCCACCTAGAGTTGGCTGACTGAAACTAATCCAAAAAGCTCCTGAGTATCTCCAAGGACAGAGACTCCAAAAGTCCTGTCGGCAACCTGTGCCAGTAGCTGGTCATCCTCACAGTAAAAAGTATTTCCTGATGTCTAGACAGAGCCTCCAGTGTTTCAATTTGTGCTCATTGCCTCTGGTCCTGTCACTGGACACCCCTGAAAAGATCCTGGCTCTATCCTCTTTGCATCTTTTTTCCTCCCAGGGCCTTATCCAATAGGAGTCTTTCAAGTAGATATCTGAAGAGACCAAAGTCCAGGGATGTAATCTGTTAGTTATTTTTGTTTGTCCCTTCCAGCTCCTGAATGCCATCTTGTGCGCACTCCATCCAAGGCTTCCTTTGACATTCACATACCCAACAAATCCATCAGTCACTCCTCCTTGTTGGTTAGTATAAGGTCTTACTGAGCACCTCTACTTATGGTTTTCTGTCAGCTGGGTCAAGAAACTGTCTTTGATGCTCCCCAGGAACCTCCTGGATTGTTTGTCTGTCTTCATTATTCCTCCAGCAAGGTTAAGGAAGTCCCACATGAGGACCAGGACCTGCAAACGTGGCCCCTCCTATCTATCTCTAAAGGGCTTCAGCTGCTTGTTCTTTCTATTCAGGTAGCCTGTAGAAAACATCCAGTACAATGACACCCTTAGCTATCTGCATCTGTGGCTTCACCACCTTCTTATAAGGAGAGGATACCAGGCATGGAAAATGACATGCAATTGAGTTTGTACTCATCTTAAACATTGCCTGGGGCAAGGGCAGAGAGGGTTTGTACCTGATGATTTTGCAGTCCTTTTAGACAAAATTGAGATCCAAAGAACTCTTGGGATGACTCTATCAGGTACAACAAAGGTGCATTTGTAAGCACAGTATATATATGAAACAAGGAAAGAGAATTAAGAACAATCATAACACATTCAACTTGGTAAAAACATTCAACAATTTATCCTTCATGAACAATTAAAAAGGCCATTGCCCTCTAGTAATTTCAGAAGTTTAATCTGTTAACCAATGGACAGGGTTGGGAACCCTTTTTTTATTAGTGAGTAAATATTACTTTCTTTTCTCCCTGCACACTGAACTCCTGCTTTTGTATCAGGCAGTAGTTAAGTCCTTGTGGTACGGTCTCTTCTGATGTGCTAACATCCTTTCTTCTGGTTGTAGTAGGATTTTTGAGCTTTATTTAGGGGGTGAATGAAGTTGTTTCACACTGGTCTTCTGCAGTTATGACAAAGCGTCCTCACAATTGTACATCTTCAGTGACTGTTTCCTCAGCTGCCATCCAAAACTGTATGAAACATAATATTGCCCTTTTCTACCTATTTTGTTTGTTTGAAGTGTGTACAGGAACAGAAAACTAAGACATACGTGCATGTCCTTGGGCTGGTGAAATCAGAGTGCAAATAAATTTACAAAGCAGACATGGAAGCTATTTATTTTTCAATCGGAAATTAGAAGACTTAATTGCACTTACTTCACTTTCCTCTATGGGGAGGGAAAAAGCAATTGTTAGTGCTCTGAAATTCCACATGAATTAATTTCAGTTTTTTTGTTGGTTTTTTATGGCCCTCTAAAAAAATAATTCAAAGAGAGCAGGGAGATAAGTTTCCACTTTTATGGTTCTTCTATATATCTAAGCTGACATGAATGGTAAGTGGCTTTGCTATGATTAGAATGAAGAGTATGGGAGACAAGGGTCATCATAAAGTATTTATAACAGCAAGTTGTGTATTTTCCCTGTCAGAGAAGAATGGATGGGAAAGCAGTAAAGCTGAATTAAGTTAAAAATATGAAATGTCAGGTGGTATTGAAAATACCTGATGCTGGATTGCTTTGAATAAACAAAAAGAAGGACAAAAGTGTTTGAGAAGAAAATATCATAGTTCCTTTATCTCCAATCACATTGGTGATTTTTTTCTGAGATGTCCCTGTTCATTGCAGGGAGGCTGGACTAGACAACCTTTAAAAGTTCCTTCCAACCCAAACTATCCTATGATGCTACTGAAACACTACATGTTGGAAGGGAGAAAAATGAACACAAACTTTAAATGATCCATGAAATGTGGGTTTTTTGTGTTAAAAGATTAGCAGGTTAAAAAAATCATGATTAAAATGTTTTAAGCACTGGAGCAGAGTTCTGCAAGATCTCCAAATATTTTGCTGTTTCAAGTCTGAGCAACTGCACAGCAATTATATATAAATAAGCTGCACTAATATTTATGCAGTATATTTCAGTATAATTTATACTGGAATCACTGGAGCTGCAACATATGCTATATATCCTAAAGAACTAGGCCTTAGTTAAAATCTTAATCTTTTTTTTTTTTTTTTTTAGAGTTGCTACTATAAACCATGTAGACTTTCTAATTTTTAAGATACACTGCCTATTTTTCTTTAGAATATTTCTTGAAGAAAATAGCTCTATTTTTGAGAGAGAAAGTATTTTGTAAAATTCAAATAAAACCAAACATACTTCGCTGATGGGTCTTGAATTCCTCTTCCATAGTAGTGACACAGGTCTTGAATGTGAAAATGAAGATCTGGAGGTAAGTGATTTGCAGAATCTCCAGGTGACTCTGATTTGTTGTAAATTACAAGGTATTCTGGGGACAAAGGAATAGGGATAGTACGGCATATGAACTAAGACATGCTGCCTGGCAGACCCTGAAAGGATTGGCTGTACTTTGTCTTTTCTGGTAGGACTAAAATTTACCTTGAAAACAGCCGGGGAGTTGTGCTAGCTGAGATTTTTCAATATATGACATATGGCATATGTTTGTGTGTATGCACGTGCATGTAGGTCTGTGGTCATGGGAGGAGATGCTTCTGAGACAGAGTTTTCCTGATTTCACCCTCCGCCAGCTCTCTCTGAAATTGTAGGGGGCGTAACCACAGCAATAATTTAAAAATAGAATAAGGCATGTATCTAGCAGAATAGAGACTCACAATTTAATTACACTGGAAGAACTTTTCAAATAACTGCATTCTCAACAAAAATATGCTGTTAATTTGCTAAGGTTTGTAATGATGGCCTTATAGACTGTACGTCAATTGATTTTTCCAAGCTTCCCAGAACAATTCAGGAATTATGAATATAAACATTATAATCTTTGGATTATAAAACAATTCAATTATCTCAGAAGTTCCTCAAATATTTTTTTAAAAAATAATATTTTGACAGTTATGAAAGATATACTTGTTTATCACTCCTACACACATGATTTTGCAGATTACTGTGAAATTGCCAAGAAATCATTAAGCAGGCATGAAAATATTTGCAGGCTCAGAACAGAAGTGATTCACAGTAATATGACTGTAGCAAAATTTTGGAGGACTTGCAATTGCCCTTTTTTGGGAATCATATTGAATATTCAAATTTCTTAAAAAATATGTAAGCCAGCAACCACAAAACAGAATCAACTATAATATACTGTAGCCTGTATCACAAATACATTGCCAGATATTACTGTATTGGCATCCCAGCTGTCACTTCTAGTAGGCTAAAACTGCCAGTTTTGATTAAAAGCTATTATCTGATTCAGTTTAGAGGAAACATAGATGATGAAAACTACTTCTAAACTTTGACCTTTCTGTTCGACATATTCAACAATAAGTGATACAGTTTCCTCCTAAAGGGATTAGCAGAGGATCCGGCATTTGCAATAGTGTTACACTGTGAATATATTCTAGTTTTAATTGATGTTATTTTATTATACTACTAGGGATTAGATAATCTGTTTAGTTGGAAATTGCGTGTACTTTGGACAAAGTATTTACCATTAACAGCAGTAAATCCCTTAAGAAAGGTAAAATTACAATGAAATTAATTACATCCTGAAATTGTCAGGAATGTTTGCTCTCATTCCCTAAAATATATCCTCCATGTCTTGTAACTCAATTAGCTTGGAACAAGTGTATTCATTTGAAAGAGAAAAATTTGTGTCCAGGCAGAGAAACTGTTGAAAGAGAACTAGGTTTTACACTTAATCTTAATGTTGTTACTGAGAAAGTGATTTCATTCTCCTGTGGGTTTTTTGGTTTTTGGTTTTTTGTTGGTTTTTTTTTTTTTTTTTTTTTGCCTTTTAGATCCATTTACTCACTCTCTTGTCTATTTAGACTGCAAACTGTTTGGGGCTGGAGGTGACTCTATACCTCTTCTTGTACTGTGGAATTCACCCAGAGTTTAGTCCTCAGTACTGAATTTCGCCTTCACTTGACCTCCAAAACTGAGAAACAATTTCTGTTATAAAGAATGTTCAGAATCCTGTTTCATGAAGTTTTCTTTGCCGAAAGTCTCCTTTTCATGAGCGTTTTAATAAAATTAAAAAAAAAAAAAGTTTCCTTTACTTTTATTTTTATTTACTTTGCTACTACAGTGATGCTCCTGGAGCTCATTTACTTCCTCTTGTACTCCCGGTAGGGTGCCTGCTCTTTCTTTCAGATGTACAGATCCGTATTTCTTCAGCAATCAAGGAGCCAGATCTTGCATCTGTCTATCATTCTTCACAGAGAAGGCTCAGGTAAGATTCATGAATTCTCAGGCAGCTGTATTATTTTGTGGAGGCTCCTGCTGTTTCAACTATTGTGTTCTGTAAAACACCCTGATTGTTTCCTAGATTTTTTTTCTGAACAATGTCATTGGCAGCTAGGATTCCACTGAGGAGTTTTGCACAAACTCTCATCCTCCACTTTATTACTAGTTGTAAGCATAACTGATAGTGCTCTTGCTGGTGAATAAATATTACTGAAAGATCTATTGTGATAAAACTGCAATTTTGTTGTTCATTGCTAGAGAAAAGGGGGTAGTCTTACAGGAAACTGATTGTTTCATTCGTCAATCAGAGCAGCAGAATCTCAGCCAGTGCTTAAGAAATTGAGGAAAAAAATTTCAATAGCCTTCAATGATCTTTTGTTGGAGCTCTAAATAGAAACCTATGTTTGCAGAAAGTTCAGAAATTATAGGATTATTTTTTTAATTATTTGTGACACTGCGAATGTGAAGTCTCATTACCTTTGTGGTTGGCGTTCAGTCACACATTCTCATAATAATAGTGTTAAATAAAATAAATACAAGTTATATTGAGATTGAGCTAGGTCAATCAGTGTTAATATGGCTTGAATTTATGTGGTTTGTTGGCTTTATGTATTAAACATTGCATTAAAATCCTAATGGAATCTGCCCTTTGAAAGGGCAAATCCAGATTACACTGTTAATGATAGTTCAGAATAATAATCATTAAGAAACTACATAGTGTTTATTACGAATGACACAGAAAATGTTCTCTGTAAGTTACATAAAAAATTTCATTTTGGAAATGAAAATTTAATTTTGCATTTCAGCTTGCAAATTATAACTGGCAGCACACCATGCTGAAACAACAAGAGCCTATTGCTCTTGTTTTACTGTCGATTAATGTTTTATAATTAAACAGATTTCTTTCTTTAAAAGATCACAAAAATTCATGGATATTCTGGAAAAAGAAATATGCTTATGTATTCAAATGTAGCTATCTCATTACGCAGTTATAAAACCAACATACATATAAATTACAAGCTTGTAATCATAGACTGCCTTTAAAGAATATTGTTCCATTGAAAAGAGAGGTAGAAATATATTTAATATACAGGGTACAAAACTTACAATATCCTTTCAGAATTAATTCCTTTTGCTCTGTAATGAGTTTAATTTAATGACATTAATGAAATATTGGCATCAATACACATACTGTAAACATCCAATAGCTGAGTAAACAACCAACAAAAGTAGTTCCAGTAGGACCTCTATGTGTTGAATTAGCTATTAGTACTATATATGCCTTCTCCAGTTGGAATATATGTACTGTTAATTGTACGTAATGATGTTTTCCTCAAAAGAAGCTTCTGTTACTGTGCTGGCAGAAAATCCTGGAAACAGAGAGCGGACTGCTGCTTGTTGCAGTCCCTTCCCCTTCATTCCCTTCCCCAACATTACTAACTTTTAGTAGTCTGTGTTCTTCACCTTGGATTACTCAACCACTTATTCTGGTGCATGCTACAGAAATTTATTGTAAGAGATGCACAGATGTCAGTAGTGGCACACCTCATGATAGCCTTAATTTGATGCTAAAACTACCATGACGAAAGGAGTCCAAAGGTATTCCTACAAATAGCCCATCAAGTTGGCAAAGAAAAATCATCTTCCCAGTTCATTCTGTGGATCACAAATTCTCAAGTTTGTCTCAAGGGTTTTCTGGCTGGAAAGCAATGCAAGCAGTTCTGTAAAGGGACCTGATGCTATTGCTAATGCAGGACATTGAGGTCTAAAAAAATTGTTCAAAATCCAAATTTGTTTGCAGTTAAAGGGGAAAAGGCCATTTGGCACAAGATGTTTGCATTTTAAAGTATATTAATCTCAGCCTCCCCCCTAATTCTTCTCTGCATCCTTTAATTAATTCCATGTACAAATAACCAGTGGCTTGAACTAACTTATTACATTTACTTTAATGGCTTTAAGGAGTCACTTTACATGTATTAACCGAAGAGAGTTAGTGTGAATACTTTAAGAATGGTGTGCTGTTTTGGCCACAGAAAGCCGTTATTTTAATGGAAGTCTTGTGGTTATAGCCACATGAATCACAGTCACAACGCAGTGATGCCTTTTAAACAAACAAATGTATCTTTATCTCTTGGCTGTTGGATAGACTGATGCTTTTTTAGAATTCTTTTTTAGTACAAAGACTGCAATTCATCCCAGTTGAAATAATCTCCATCTACAACACGAGAACCCTTAGTTAGAAGCTTATTAATTGACTATCTCACTAATTAGAGTATGATTGCTGTTGTACAGCTCGAAATTAATTCTGAACTACTTGAATGAAAAAAAAAAAATACACACAGATTACATCTGTGGCAATTCTGAATACAAATATAATAGCAAGAGATATGAATGACAATTACCAGTTTAATTAGCATTTCAGCACAGAAATTAATGTAGATATAACACATTATGCATCAAAATGTTCATGTGTGGTGTTTTGGTAAGTGTATGAATAATTCAGGGTAATTGGCACTATATGAAGAAGGGGGCTACAGCAAATTTGGTCTCCGTATCGGTGTGCTGACAGTTGTTCACTTGTTTGCTTCACTGCACTGAGTTAAATGCCCGTGTGTGCAGAATCTTAATACAAACTTATTAATTATTTTTTGATTTGGCCTTAGGAGCAAACTACAGCTTTCTTATTAAAATGCTTTCTCTAAGGAAAACATTTACAATAATCTGACTATACTAGGACTGCTCCCAAAAGAAGTTAAAAAAGAACAATTTACTTGAGTATTGAGATATTCCTGTTTAAATTTTAAAACTGTATTTTCTCTTTCTCTCTCACAAGTAAACATGCTAATTGGAATGAGCTGTGACATTATAGGATCTCAGATGTTGAACTTTGCTGGTATGTGTATATTTAAAGCAAAGTCCAAATACCTAAAAAAAATTAATTGCTAATTCTGTAGACAAACTTCCTCTAAAAAATCATCCTGGACGTTGGACGAAGGACTTGGTATTAAATCTCATGGTTTACAAACTCCATATTGCTTAAATATTGCACTGCTTACCATCTTCAGAAATACAGATAATTTTATGAAAGAAATTTTTTTCTGATATTTAGGTTAACAATTCCCATTCTGGATTGTAGATGGGGACTTTCATGTGAACATTTGAACAGACAGTTTCTCTAGAAGATGTGTGAGTGAGGCAGTCAACTGTGCAAAAGCATACCATATAATATGATTGTGTAGTGGTTTAGGCCAAATCAGCCAATTACAGGTGATATATGCTCTCCACCCACCTCTTGCTCCAAGGAGAGGAGGAGAAGAGATAAAGAGATTTGTGAGTTTGGAAGAAAATAAACTACTTTATTGAAAATATTAATGATAAAATAAAAAGGAATATGGCCATCCAGCCAGTCCTTTATCCATCGAGTGTTCCATCCATAGAACCTATGACTTTCCAGTTTGGAGACTAGGATGTCATGCGGGACAGTGTCAAACACTTTGCTTAAGTCCAGGTAGATGACGTCCGTTGCTCTGCCGTTGTCCATCAAGTTTGTGGCAGTATCATAGAAGGCCATCAAATTTGTCAGGCAGGATTGACCCTTGTTGAAGCCATGTTGGCTGTCTCAAATCACCTCCTTATTTTCCATGTGCCTTAGCAGAGTTTCCAGGAGGATCTGCTCCATGATCTTTCCAGGCATAGAGGTGAGACTGACTGGCTTATTGTTTCCTGGGCCCTCTTTTTTCCCTTTTCTGAATATTGGGGTTATGTTCCTCTTTTTCCAGTTGAAATTTCACCAGATTCCCAAGATTTCTCAAATGTGGTGTAAAGTGGCTTAGCAACTTGATCCGCCAACTCCTTCAGGACCCATGGGTAGATTTCCTCAGGTCCCATGGACTTATGCACCTTCAGGTTCCTCAGGTAGTCTCAAACCTGATCTTCT